>JAENHJ010000042.1:1017500-1020000 GCA_025330945.1 Mucuna pruriens | reverse complement strand
AAAGAATAAAGAAGAAGAAGAATAAAGAAGAAAGAATAAAGAATAAAGAAACAATAAAGAATAAAGAATAAAGAAGAAACAAGAATAAAGAACAAAGAAGAAAGAACAATAACAACAAAGAAGAATAAAGAATAAGAATAAAGAAGAATAAAGAATAAAGAACAAAGAAGAATAAAGAATAAAGAAGAAGAAAGAATAAAGAATAAAGAATAACAAAGAATAAAGAATAAAGAAGAATAAAGAATAAAGAATAAAGAATGTTAAAGAATAAAGAATAAAGAAGAATAAAGAATAAAGAAGAAAGAATAACAAAGAATAAAGAATAAAGAAGAATAAAAAAAAGAAGAAAGAATAAAGAATAAAGAAAGAAGAACAAAGAACAAACAACAAAAAGAACAACAAAGAATAACAAGAATAACAAAGAATAAAGAATAACAAAGAATAAAGAAGAAAGAATAAAGAATAAAAAAGAATAACAAAGAATAAAGAACAACAAGAATAAAGAATAAAGAATAAAGAATAAAGAAGAACAACAAAAAGAAGAAGAAGAACAAAGAATAAAGAATAAAGAATAACAACAACAAAGAAGAATAACAAAGAAGAATAAAACAACAAAGAATAAAGAATAAAGAATAAAGAATAAAGAAGAACAATAAAGAATAAAAATAAAAAGAACAACAAAGAACAACAAAGAATAACAAAGAACAACAAGAAGAACAACAACAACAACAAAACAACAACAAAAACAACAACAAAGAACAACAAAAAGAAAAACAACAAAGAACAACAACAACAAAACAAAAGAATAACAACAAAAAACAATGAAGAACAAAGAAGAACAACAACAACAAAGAACAACAACAACAAAGAAAGAACAACAACAAAGAACAACAACAACAACAACAACAACAACAACAACAACAACAAAGAACAACAACAAAAAAGAACAACAACAACAAAGAACAACAACAACAAAGAACAACAACAACAAAGAAAACAACAACAACAACAAAGAACAACAACAACAAAGAAGAACAACAACAACAAAGAACAACAACAACAAAGAACAACAACAACAAAGAACAACAACAACAACAAAGAATAACAACAACAACAAAGAACAAAAAGAATAAAGAAAGAACAAAGAACAACAAAACAACAACAACAACAACAACAATAACAATAAAGAATAACAAAACAAATAAAAGAACAAATAAAGAATAAAACAACAACAAAGAACAAAGAACAACAAAAAGAACAAAGAATAACAACAACAACAAAACAACAACAAAACAACAAAGAACAAAACAAAGAACAACAACAACAAGAACAAAGAATAAAAAAGAATAAAGAATAAAGAACAAACAAGAAGAAAACAACAAAGAATAAAGAATAACAAAGAATAAAGAATAACAACAAAAAGAATAACAACAAAGAATAAAGAACAACAAAGAATAAAGAACAACAAAGAAAAAGAACAACAACAACAAAAGAATAACAACAAAAAGAATAAAGAATAAAGAATAACAACAAAGAACAAATAACAACAACAACAAAGAACAAAGAATAAAGAACAAAGAACAACAAAGAACAACAACAAAGAACAAACAACAACAACAACAACAACAACAACAACAACAACAACAACAACAACAACAATAACAACAACAACAACAACAACAACAACAACAACAAAACAACAACAACAACAACAAAGAATAAAAGAATAACAAAGAACAAAGAATAACAAAGAAGAACAATAACAAAGAATAAAAAGAAAGAAGAATAAAGAACAAAAAATAAAGAATAAAAGAAAGAACAAAAAGAATAAAGAATAACAAAGAATAAAGAACAACAAAGAACAACAAAGAACAACAAAGAAGAATAACAAAGAACAACAAAGAATAAAGAAACAACAACAACAACAAAGAACAACAAAAAGAACAACAACAATAAAATAACAACAACAACAACAACAACAACAAAGAATAACAAAGAACAACAAAGAACAACAAAGAAAGAATAAAGAATAAAGAACAACAAAGAATAAACAAAGAACAAAGAAGAACAACAACAAAGAATAACAACAACAAAGAATAAAGAATGAAAAGAACAACAAAAGAACAACAACAACAACAACAAAAACAACAACAACAACAAAGAACAACAAAGAATAAAGAACAACAACAACAAAGAACAACCCCAACAACAAAGAATAACAACAAAGAACAAGAACAACAAAGAATAAAGAAAAACAATAACAACAAAGAACAAAGAACAACAACAACAAAGAACAACAACAACAACAAAGAATAACAACAACAAAGAAGAACAACAACAACAAAAGAACAACAACAACAACAAAGAACAACAAAACAACAAAACAACAACAACAAAGAACAACAACAACAAACAACAACAAAGAACAACAACAACAAAGAACAACAACAACAACAAGAACAACAACAACAAAGAATAACAACAACAACAAAACAACAAC
>JAENHJ010000042.1:1007500-1012500 GCA_025330945.1 Mucuna pruriens | reverse complement strand
ACAACAACAACAACAAAGAACAACAAAGAACAACAACAACAAAGAATAACAACAACAACAAAGAACAACAACAACAAAGAACAACAACAACAAAGAACAACAACAACAAAGAACAACAACAACAACAAAGAATAACAACAACAAAGAATAACAAAGAATAAAGAATAACAAAGAACAAAGAACAACAACAAAGAACAACAACAACAAAGAATAAAGAAAATAACAAAGAACAATAACAACAAAGAATAACAACAACAAAGAATAAAGAACAACAAAGAATAAAGAACAACAACAAAGAAGAACAACAACAAAGAATAAAGAACAACAAAGAATAAAGAACAACAACAAAGAAGAATAAATAACAAAGAATAAAGAATAACAAAGAATAAAACAACAACAAAGAATAAAGAACAACAACAAAGAAAGAACAACAACAAAGAATAAATAACAAAGAATAAAGAAGAAACAAAAATAACAAACAACAAAACGAACAAAGAACAAAGAACAAAGAACAAAGAACAACAAAACAACAACAACAACAACAACAACAACAACAACAACAACAACAACAACAACAACAACAACAACAACAACAACAACAACAACAACAACAAAAGAACAAAGAACAACAAAGAACAACAACAAAGAACAACAACAACAAAGAACAAAGAACAACAAAGAACAACAACAACAACAACAACAACAACAACAACAACAACAACAACAACAACAACAACAACAACAACAACAACAACAACAACAACAACAACAAAGAACAACAACAACAAAGAACAACAAAGAATAACAAAGAATAACAAAGAATAAAGAATAAAGAATAACAACAACAAACAAAAAGAATAACAAAGAAAGAACAAAGAATAAAGAATAAAGAATAAAGAAGAATAAAAATAAAGAATAAAGAAGAATAAAGAATAAAGAATAAAGAAGAATAAAGAATAAAGAATAAAGAATAAAGAAGAAGAAAAAGAATAAAGAAAAAGAATAAAGAATAAAGAAGAATAAAGAATAAAGAATAAAGAAGAAGAAAACAATAAAGAATAAAGAAGAATAAAGAAAAAGAATAAAGAAGAATAAAGAATAAAGAATAAAGAAGAACAAAGAATAAAGAAAAAGAAGAATAAAGAATAAAACAACAAAGAAAGAATAAAGAATATCAACAATAAAGAATAAAGAAGAAAGAAGAATAAAGAATAAAGAATAAAGAATAAAACAAGAATAAAGAATAAAGAAGAATAAAGAAAAAGAAGAAGAATAACAAAGAATAAAGAATAAAAGAAGAATAAAGAATAAGAAGAAAGAAGAATAAAGAATAAAGAATAAAGAAGAATAAAGAATAACAAAGAATAAAGAAAGAATAAAGAAGAATAAAGAATAACAAAGAATAAAGAAGAAGAAGAATAAAGAATAACAAGAATAAAGAATAAAGAACAAAAAGAAGAATAAAGAATAAAGAAGAAAGAACAATAAAGAATAAAACAAGAAGAAAGAACAATAAAGAAGAACAACAAAGAATAAAGAAAGAAGAAGAACAAAGAACAACAAAACAAAGAAGAAGAACAAGAAGAAGAAAGAACAAAACAAGAAGAAGAAGAAGAACAAGAACAACAACAACAAAACAACAAGAACAACAACAACAACAAGAAGAATAAAGAATAAAGAATAAAGAAGAAGAAGAAAAACAAGAACAAGAAGAAAGAACAAGAAACAACAAAGAATAAAGAAGAAGAAGAACAAATAAAGAATAACAATAAAAAAACAATAAAGAATAAAGAACAAGAAGAAGAAAATAAAGAATAAAAAGAATAAAGAATAAAAGAAGAAAGAAGAAAAGAATAAAGAACAAAGAAACAAAAAGAATAACAACAAGAAGAATAAAGAAGAAGAATAAAGAAGAAGAAGAACAACAAAGAAAGAAGAAGAATAACAAAGAATAAAAAAAGAAGAAACAAGAAAAGAACAACAACAAAGAAGAAGAATAAAGAATAAAGAAAAAAAGAAGAAGAAGAAAGAATAACAAAGAAGAAGAAATAACAAACAAGAAGAAGAAGAATAACAAAGAAGAAGAAAAGAACAACAAAGAACAAAAAGAAAGAATAACAACAAGAAAAAAGAATAAAGAAAGAACAACAAAGAACAACAACAACAAAAAATAAAGAAAGAACAACAACAACAACAACAACAACAACAAAGAAAGAACAACAACAACAACAACAACAACAAAAAACAACAACAACAACAACAACAACAAAGAACAACAACAACAACAACAACAACAACAACAACAACAACAACAACAACAACAACAACAACAACAACAACAACAACAACAACAACAACAACAACAACAACAACAACAACAACAACAACAACAACAACAACGGCAACAACAACAACAACAACAACAACAACAACAACAACAACAACAACAACAACAACAACAACAACAACAACAACAACAACAAAGAACAACAAAGAACAACAACAACAACAACAACAACAACAACAACAACAAAGAACAACAACAACAACAACAACAACAACAACAACAACAAAGAACAAAGAACAACAAAGAAAGAACAACAACAACAACAACAACAAAGAACAACAAAGAAGAACAACAACAAAGAATAAAGAACAACAAAGAAAAAGAACAACAACAACAACAACAACAAAGAACAACAACAACAACAACAACAAAGAACAACAACAACAACAACAACAACAACAAAGAACAACAAAGAAAGAATAACAACAACAACAAAGAACAACAACAACAACAACAACAACAAATAAAGAACAAAGAAAGAACAACAACAACAACAAAGAACAACAACAAAGAACAACAAAGAACAAAGAAACAAAGAACAACAACAACAACAACAACAACAACAACAACAAAAGACAACAACAACAACAACAACAACAACAACAACAACAAAGAACAACAACAAAGAACAACAACAAAGAAAGAACAACAACAACAAAGAACAACAACAACAACAAAGAACAACAAAGAATAACAACAAAGAAGAACAACAAAGAAGAACAACAACAACAAAAGAACAACAAAGAACAACAACAACAACAAGAACAACAAAACAACAACAACAACAACAACAAAACAACAAAGAATAACAACAACAACAAAGAACAACAAAGAACAACAAAAAGAACAATAAAGCAACAAAAAAGAATAACAAAGAACAACAAAGAACAACAAAGAATAACAAAACAACAAAAAGAATAACAAAGAACAACAAAGAACAACAAAGAACAACAACAACAAAGAACAACAAAGAACAACAAAGAATAACAAAGAATAACAACAAAGAATAAATAACAGAAACAACAAAGAACAACAACAACAAAGAACAACAAAGAACAACAACAACAACAAAGAACAACAACAACAAAGAACAAAAAGAATAAAGAACAACAACAAAGAACAACAACAACAACAAAGAATAACAAAGAATAAAGAACAACAACAAGAACAACAACAACAAAGAACAACAAAGAATAAAGAAAATAAAGAATAATGAATAAAGAATAAAGAATAACAATAAAGAATAACAATAAAGAAAAAGAACAACAAAGAATAAAGAAAGAATAAAGAATAACAAAGAATAAATAAAGAAGAATAAAGAATAACAAAGAATAAAGAAGAATAAAAGAATAATAAAGAATAAAGAAGAATAAAGAAGAATAAAGAAATAAAGAAGAATAAAGAAAGAATAAAGAATAAAGAATAAAGAAGAAGAACAACAAAGAACAAAACAAAAGAATAAAGAATAACAAGAATAACAAAGAATAAAGAATAACAAAGAATAACAAAGAATAAAGAATAACAAAGAATAACAAAGAATAAAGAATAACAAAGAACAATAAAGAATAAAAGAATAAATAAAGAATAAAGAATAATAAAGAATAAAGAAGAAGAAGAAGAATAATAAAGAATAAAGAAGAATAAAGAAGAATAACAAAGAAGAAAGAAGAATAACAAGAATAAAGAAAGAATAAAGAAGAATAACAAAGAATGAAGAAGAATAAAGAAGAATAAAGAATAAAGAATAACAAAGAATAAAAAGAATAAACAAAGAATAAAGAATAACAAAGAATAACAAAGAATAAAGAATAACAAAGAATAACAAAGAATAAAGAATAACAAAGAACAACAAAGAACAAAGAATAACAAAGAACAACAAAGAACAAGAATAACAACAAGAACAACAACAACAACAACAAACAACAAAGAAGAACAACAACAAAAGAATAAAGAATAAAGAATAACAAAGAAGAATAACAAAGAATAAAGAAGAATAACAAAGAATAACAAAGAATAAAGAATAAAGAACAACAACAAGAAGAATAACAAAGAATAAAGAAGAATAACAAAGAATAAAGAATAAAGAACAAGAATAAAGAAGAACAACAGAACAACAACAAAGAACAACAAAAGAACAACAAAGAATAACAACAATAAAGAATAAAGAATAAAGAACAAAGAAAGAAGAACAACAACAACAAAACAACAACAACAAAGAACAACAACAACAAAAGAACAACAAAGAAGAACAAAGAATAACAACAAAGAATAAAGAATAAAGAACAAAGAACAACAACAAAGAACAACAAAGAACAAAAAAGAACAACAACAACAAAGAATAAAGAATAAAGAACAACAACAAAGAACAAAGAACAAAGAACAACAACAACAACAACAAAGAACAACAAAGAACAAAGAACAACAAAGAAGAATAAAGAACAACAACAACAACAAAGAACAACAAAGAACAAAGAACAAAGAATAAAGAACAACAAAAACAATAAAGAACAACAAAAGAACAACAACAACAAAGAATAAAGAATAAAGAACAACAAAACAAGAATAAAGAAGAACAACAACAACAACAACAACAACAAAGAATAACAAAGAATAAAGAATAACAAAGAAAGAATAAAGAATAACAACAACAATG
>JAENHJ010000042.1:600000-1002500 GCA_025330945.1 Mucuna pruriens | reverse complement strand
AATGCTACATTTTAATGGGTAAACCGTAAGACATCCATTGATGAACAAGTTCTAATAAATCCTATTAAATTAAAAAAGTATAATAATAGGTTCTAATAAATTCATAATTTATCATCTATAAACTTGTATATGTTTTTTTTATCGGTCGGAATCCTATAAATTTGTACCTAACAAAATTGAAGTGTAATAAATTATTAATAATTATTAATTTGTTGAGCGGAGGGGACTGAATATTATTGAAGTATAAATTTGTATCTAACAAAAATACATTTGCATTGATTTTATTGGTTGAATAAAAATTATTAAATTAAAAGATAACAATATCTATGCTTGAAACAATTATTTATATGTAGAGGATGAATTAATTTATATTTGTATAAGTTGTACATATTATTTTATTGCTAATAAATTTATATAAAATTATTTTTATTAAGAGAGATTAGGTTATGCATTCCCATCGAAAAAATAATTTTGTATTGTAAATTTATTTATTTTTATAATAAATATTTTAAAAATTATAATAATAGTGATATGTAATTTAATGACAGTGTAGTATAATTATTAAACTTTTTTTATTAATCTAATTCCTAAATTATAACTACATATTATCATCTTAATTCTATAAAAAGAATTGAATAATAATGGTTCTTATTTTTATATATTTTTTTAAGTATATACAGTATTAATTTTAATATTTATAAATAAGATAACAAATAATTTTAAGTTAATATAAATTTTGCATATATAATTTATTTGACAATAACATTTAATTCAATATTACATTTTAGAACAAGATTATTCAAAAAATTATATTATTAAATAGTATAAAACAAGCATAAATTACAATTATATTAGTTGATTCCTCTTACCTTTTGAGATCAACATTGGACCTCATGAAAAGAAACGACACTTTTCTTTTCTTCTTTTAAATGGAGATCCCTGGCCTTAATCCATAGAATCACAATAATTATATGTAGAAAAACCTATGCATAATCCCATGACAATCTCATATTTCAATAACGAAATTAATAGTTAATAGTATATATATATATATAATGTTTTACAAAAACAAATAAATTTATATGTGTAAGAATGAGGTGGTGGAGTATTATAGGATTCATACTTGAACTTATTCTTATTGAATTTTATAAGTAAAAAAATTCAATCTTAGACTCATATCTAAAGTTAATAAAATGGTTCAAGCTTATCGAATTATACCAAACTCTCCGATAAAATGATGGGATTAGGCTTTAATTTTTAAGCTCAAATTAAATAGGATATTTTTAATCCAATCTTATAAAAACTTGTGTCATAATCCATCACGACCTAGGCTAATCTAATCAAGTTTGGACTATCTATTTTTTTCCCCTAATTTTATTAAAAAAGAAACCTACGAAATTAAAAAAAGTTCAATTTAGTGAGACCTATTTTTATTTTCTTTTGGGCTAAGTTGTAATAGGTTGTAGAGACACGGTGACTTAACCCTCCATTTATCATATTTTCTTTTAACATAAAATTTTTAACAACAGTGACTAAAAAAATACAAAAATGATTCAAGACTAAAATAACCAAAATAATTTTATGATGACTAAAAAATAAAATATCCAAATTATAGAAATTAAAATATATATTTAAGTAATAAATTTATTATCACACCTTTTACTCATAAAAAATAATGGAAATCACCATTTTCTTTCCTTAGCTACCATCTACTGTCAATAAATTATTATTTTCAAAATCATCATTAAAATCATCACCTGTAGCATTTTAAGCTTTCCTTGACAACATCGTATCTCATACTCCCAACTTTCAATGTGTAGATAAACTGTCTAATATTTATAACTAATAATTGTGCTTCCTCCTCACCTTTTTTCCACCATTATCACTACCTCAAATGATAGTCATGAATCCACAAGAATTCAATTAGATCTTTACAAATCACCAAACTCATTATTGATAAAACCTACCATGGCCACACCATACATGGATCAACCTTCCATGACCACACCATAACCTATATGATAAAGTTATAGAATTCGTCAACAACCATAACACCGTTATTCATTATGAAAGTCACCCTCCAATCTTACATTACTAATAATTTATTAAAAATAATTACTTTATTATGGTAAAATAAAACTTACTTTTAATTAGATTCTAATTTATGCCTCAATCGCATTTATGATTGGAAAAAAGGATAAAGGTAGTGACAATAGTTAATTTAGTTAGTAGTTAAGGAGGATGACAAAGATTTTGATAGTGGTTTAATTAGAAAAAGGATTGTGGTGACTAAGAAAAGAAAATAGTTGTTGTTCCTGTCCAAAGATACAACTTGCTGATGAACCCCAAAGCCAAAGAAAGACTCAAGAAACCTTAGATAGCCTTATCAATTGTGAAAACCTAAGGAAGACGATGATCCAACTCTTCTTTTATACTAGACCCTTTTAATCATCCATGTGAGTTTTTTTTTTTTTTTGTATCGTCCTTTCCTACTTAACATCTACTAATTGGTGCCACAACATCTCTTTGACACATGTCAGTGTCAATGCGCCCCTTCCCTTTAACATGTTAGAGTTGTGTGCCACTTACCCCCTTAATGTGCTTTTAGCATGATGACATTGTGTCGAATGTCATAGTTTTGTTGTCTTTTAGTGGGATCTCTATGTCGGATGACCATATCTTGTCAACTTTATAGTACTTCACTTGATAACTCCTTGGTCATTCTCTGATGGTTGGTCACTCCCTGGTGGTTGGCTAGTAAGTATATCACCTATGGGGCAACCTTTCCTACATTGTGCGCGAGACGTAGATGCTTGTGTTTAGGTGTTTGACTCTCTTGCAAGGGCTGACCGATCCATAACCCTCCAAGCATCAAGTGTGTGACGTAGATGATTGTTGCAAGCAACTCTCTCTTGGTGTTTTTGGGCGCTTAGTTGTCTTACGAGGCTGACAAATTCATATCCCTCTAAGCATCGAGCGTGTGGTGTAGATGCTTATTGTGTCATTGGTGGTTTCATGACATTAACTCCAAAGACACCTTATTATTATGTTACATGGATTGTTAGGTCAAACACATGTTCTGTCATTACTTTATGAAGTAAAACATAACCCTTTAAACATGTTATGACCCTTGTTTGTCCACTTTGTTCCTTGAGTTTCATTCGTCCAGTCTGTTGACGGCATTTAGAGCCAGTAGATTTGTGGTGACATGTTTTGGACCCTTTGATTTTATAGCTATTTTTCCAATTCCTCTCCTAGATTAAGAATGCTTGATGTTTCCCTCCTCATTGTGCCCTTTTTTGAAGTCTTTTATAATGGGTGGGCTTTTGTGAGGACTTTGGAAGTGTTGTGTGAAGATTGGGCAAGGTGCCACTGTAAGCGTTTTACTTTAGATTTTTGTTTTTAGAGAAATAAATAGGATTGATCGGGCCTCTCTTAGAAATCGACTAAGGCTATCATTGCTTTAAGCTTTTCATGGTAGTTACAACTTTTTTAAAGACCAATTTTGGTAATGTTAGTTGTCCTAATCTTTTTGTTGACTAGCTAGGTCAACCTCAGTTTCCTTTCTTTTGGACATGAAATTCGATTGTCCGTATTTTTGTAGAGTCATGTTTCCTTGATGAGAATGAGAATAATCTTATTGGTGAATTGAAATCACATCCAATTTTGAAGTATGGTGATGAACTTAAGTGTAATCTGGGCACAATTTTGTTTATTTATTTATTTATTTATTTTCTTTTATTGACTAGTTGTTTATTTTGTGCAAATGGTGTTGTTGCTACAATTGTGTGTCTCATTTCCACATTCATGACTTTCATTTTGCTAAATCAGTCGCAACCCATTCTTCTCTAAATAGTTGATGAGAGGATTTATCCATGACAATGCCTCCTTTATGCAATAAATCTCGATGGTTGAGGGTTTCTTATATAACATAACAATTGTTTGCTGAGTTTTTGTGCTAGTAAGTTTTGAGAAAAGGTTTGCTCTTTTGTTCTATTCCCTTAGCACATGGATGAGGGTGGAGTTAACGGACGTGGTTGCTCTCTCCTTGACTTTCTCCTAGTATCTTATCAACTATGGATCATTCGTTTGGTATCCAACATTCACTTGGCTAATTACTAGTTAAGAGTCACTTTTCACTACAAGACATTTCATCCCCCGACTCCTTTTCCAGGTTATCCCCACCAAAAGTGCTTCTATTTAACTTTGTTGTTGCTTACTTTGAAATCAAATATGAATGATTACTTGAGCATCACTCTATCAAGTTCATCTAGTTTCACTTTTGCTCTGCTTCCTTTCAAGGTGGATGCCCATTGACTGATAATAATATCCACAAATATTGTTTGACTTCGTAATAGAGCTAGCGTCTCAACCCACTGAAGAAAACAACCCTGAGACTCAAGCCTTTCAACAAAGTGGCATTAGTAGAATTTGGTTTAAGTTCAGGCATGCTAATAATGATCTTTGTCTATAATATTATGCTTCCTTATGCTCACGCTACTTCCTTTTTTACAAGCAAAACTAGGTTGTAGAAGCATGGATAGAGGAGGTGTAGTAGGTTCAGCAAGAACATCACTTCTAGTTTTTTTTATCATTCAATATAGTAACTGATGAACTATATTAGTCATTGTGATTATGTATGAAAATCTTCGTTTTTTTGTCTATAGACTAGTCCACTCCCTTCCCTATTTCCCCACTTATTAATACAACATTCTTCTATATTATCTATATTTCTGCTTATAGATTATTCACAGTCTGTTAGAGTTTCTCAATAAATGCTTCATCTCCATTCTTGGTGTATGAAGTGAAAATAACTTTCAACCAAGAAAGATCTATTCCTTGGTTTTTCAATTAATTAGGTAAAAGTTGAAGGAATGTAAAAAGGTAGTATTGTGGAGAATTGTGTTTGTAAAGTCAAAAACTTCAATTCTTATTCTATTAGTCATATTTTTAACTCTTGATTTTCTTTTTACATCTCAAATACAAACTTTCCTTGGTTAGTTTCTACCTTAAGCACTGGCAATTGATTCTCATTTACATCACTAATTACTTTTGCCTAACTCTCCTTGGCTTTGTCAACACAAAGAACTATGGTATAAATTTCACTAGATGAAAGGTTACTTGGGATAATGTTTGCAAATATGAAAGTGTTGCAAACTCCTTATAATAAACCCTTTAGCAATTGAGTGAGTTGAGAGTTCCTATACTATACATGCTTCTGGCGTTCTATTAAAGAATTAATACAAGTGCTTAGTATGAGAATATACTAGTTTATGTTGGTGCCCTCACATGACCTGACTATTTTTTGGATCTATAGCAAGAAGATTAATAAGCAAGAGCGTACCCACTCCATCAACTTCGTATTTTACCTCAACCTCGATGTTACTTGTAAAACTACATGGAAATGTGTGGATGTTTTGTTTGCTTGTGTCCCTTTTGTTGTTCAATTTCGGTTCTCTTATTGAAGCAATGTCAATAATTCATCCACCAAATCAGCTCCATGTTGTGTAATACTTACATCTTCTAATTATCTTTTCTATGAACTAAGAGCCTTCCAAGGGAAAACAAATCCCTCATAGTTTCATTATAAACTTCAAGATAGGAGAAATTAACCACATGGGTTCCGTCAAGTCCTCTGTTTGATTTTACTAAAAAGATCGTCAAGTGAGACCAAGTTGATATATTCCTTGAAAGACTCTTTAAGCTTATCAAACTTATCCTTTAACTCATCCTAGTTTTTAGACCGAGTTAATGTATTCCCTTCATTGTTTGCATTGTCGCCAATGTGAGACCAAGTTGTACTAAACATTTTCTTTCAAAGATTAAGGGTATGTGGTGTTGGATTGGGAGGGATAGGTGAGCTAATATTCGTTGAGTCTAGAAGTGAGTGTAGTAGTAAGTGGGAATAACGAGTCAGGTCCTCTCTCGCAGTTGGTGTCCAACAAAAATATTGTCTATTAGATACATTATATGTCAATTTGTTTGTTTTTTTGTCATGTTTTGTGCGTACCTTTGGCTATTGTTTAATAGCTAATGTTCTTGTCCAAAGATATAACTTACTAAAGAGCCCTAACGCTAGAGAGACTCAAGAAACCTCAAATAGCCCTATCAATTGTGAAGAAAATTCCTATCAATTTTATTATAAACCTCAAGTTAAAAGAAATTAACCACATGACTTCCATCACAAGTCCTCTACCTGATTTTACTAAAAGTATCATCAACTGCCAAAACCATCATCCTTGGACTATCTACCATTTCAAGCATTATGGAAGTCTTCCTAGCTTCTATGGCCCTATAACAAAAAATAACTCATTCTTCCTTGTCATAATCGATCCTACAAGCTCTAAAGTCGAGGTGGAATAAACTTCTTGCTGAGTAATGAAATTTGTTAAGATAAAATCAAAGGTAATGTGATGTTTGCCAATCTTGTTTTTGAGTAGATAGTTTTTGTTGCCAAGCTCCGTGAGATAAATGTCACGATTACTATGTTAATGATATGTTGTGAACTTGCTTCTTTCTTATTCACAAGCAAAGAGTAGGGATTTTGCAATTACCTTTGTTCACTTGAAAATATGGTCCTTTAGTTACATTTTGAGTCAATTTGTTTGTTGTTTTTTGTCTTGTTTTGCGTGTGTCTTTGACCAATGTTCAATGACTAATGTTGTAGCCCAAAGATACAACATGAATGAAGAGTTCTAAAGCTAGATAGCCTTATTAGTTGTGAAACTTGAGAATAATAATGATCTTCCTCCTCCTTTATACTATACCTTTTAACAAATCTTGTGATATTTTTTTGTTGTATGTGGTTCTTGTCGGCTTAGCCTCTACTAATTAATATCATGACGTTTATCTCACATGCAAGTGTCAATGTGCCCCCCTCCCCTTAACATGTTAGAGTGATGTACTTTTGTCCCTTGTGATGTGTTTTTAGTATGGTGACATTTTGTCAAATATCAAAACTTTGTTGTCTTCTAATGGCCTCTATGTGTTGGTCAACCACATCTTATCAACTTTATGATACCTTATTTTATAACTCCTTGGTCATTCTTTGATGGTTGGTTGCTCCATGATGGTTGGCTGGTAGGTAAGTCATCCATGGGGCAACCTCCCTTACATTGTGCAAGCGATGTAGATGCTTGTTGCTGGCAACTCTGCCTTAGTGTGTCTTAGCGCTTGACCCCATACAAGGCCAACCGGTCCATATTGGCATGTTAGAGGGACGTTGTGGCACTAATTAGTAGAGGTTAAGTAGGAATTTTAAGTAAAAGAAACTGGATATTTATAATATTTTATAAGATATTTATAATATTTTATAAGATATTTATAATATCTTAATGAGATATCTATGATATCTTAATGAAATTTTTATGATATCTCCAGTAGTAGGCAAAAATGATACATAGTAGAAAAATATCACAAGGACCTTAAAGCGGTCTAGTATAAAAAATGAGGAATGTCATCATCATCCTCAAGTTTTTCCAATTAATAGGGCTATATGAGATTTTTTGTGTCTTTTTTTGACTTTAGGACTCCTCAATAAGCTATCTCATTGAACACAAATTTTGGCGTTCACAATGAAGTTAGTGGAAAACTCCTAACAACCACCACTAACCAAAAAACTCATTACTTATGTCAATTACTAGGCAAGGTGGGAGACAACCCCTTTATAGCAATTGTTGTGAATAATGGTGAACCAGGAGGAGAAAAGTGAAATTCAGGCTCACCTCAATATAGTGTCGTTTAATCGACTCTTAAAGATGCATTAAAATGAGAATAGGTGTTGTGGGATCAAATTAATGCTCTAATAGAAACATCAAGAAACATTGCTAAAAAAGTTTTGCCTCTAACAATGTTGAGTCAACCTTTCTTTAAAGAGATTGATTGTGTAGTTATCCTACCCAACTTTAGGGAGATAACAATGGATGTTGATGACGGGACCTGAGATCCACATGTGTATCTACAAACTTTCCATGCGCAAATGCATATAAGCGGTGAAAATGTATATAAGTGGGTTCAACCAAGCCTATTGCAAGCTATAAAGGTTCAAGTCCAAAGGCCTAATTTTAATTTGGACATCTAAAGTGAAATGCAAGCCCAACAAAGTTTGATATGTATGAACTTTTACCTGCTTAACCCATTAAAAGGCCTATATTTAATTCATTTCCAAAGTTTAAAATTAAGTCTTATATTTCAATAGATGAGTTCGATTCTATGATTTTAATTCATTTTGTCATTTCTGATAAAAATTAAATAAAAAATAGAAAAGACTAGATGAAAGTTAGAGGAAAACAAGAGAAAAATATCAAAATAGACGAGATAACTTTTAAAAATTTAAAATTAGAATTGTAAAACTTTTTTTTTTATTTTCAAGAATGAGTTAAAATAATTTTAAAATTTATTTTAAAATCATTTAAACCATATTTTTTATTAAACATGTTTTGTTTTTAAATTTAAGTTTAAAAACTAAAAACTTAACTATTCCAAACGAAACCCTAAATAAAATTAAAATTACTAAAAGGAAAAAGTAAAAGGTTAGAGGACTAAAGAATTAAATTTACTCCCCTCTCTCAAACAAAATATTTTGGAAAAACGGATAATTTTCCACATCCACTAAATGAGACAACTATCATAAATGAGACAATTATCATAAATGAGACAATTATCATAAAATGACCCTACTATACAGGATTCCAGAGAATGATATTACATTAAGAGATCTTCTACAGTTTCAAAAGAAACTGCACAGTATTTAGTTGTAAATTTAACCGTCAAAATTAATAAAATTTAATTTTAAATAACATTTTATTATATAATAAAATAAATCGAATGATTAAGATTAATGCAATTGCAATAAAAACTGCAGAAGATCAAACGTCGAGGAAGAAACAGCCCAGTGCTGGACACCATGCCAGTTTGACTGAAGCAGAATTGCAGAGTCAGATTATCCATGATTCATAAGTATATCAGTACGGCATATATTTATAGAACAAATTAAATGGTTGCTCAACAAAGTTATTTCCGTTCATAGAAAACCAAGATTTGTCGTATTATATTTTAGATTGAGTTATATGTATTTTTAATTAATGTAAAAAATGTCCACAAAAAATCTGCAAGTCTAGTTTGTTTTATTTGTGATTTAATGTGTCACTGAATTATTTAATAAGTTCAACATGGCATCAATGTTGTCAACTATTTTATATGATGTGCAATATTTTATCAAATAATGACATGCAGTGGATGAAATTAAACTTTTATTCTTTAATTTAAAACGCATTTGAATTCTTTACGTAGAAAGAAAAATATCTTTTATATAATATTTTGAAAGGAAAACTAATATATACAATGTTTAAAAATTATTGTTATTTTGATTTGTTAAAAAATCACACATTATTTAAAAATCAATATCAAACACCATTCATTGAAACATTTAAAGTCTATACGAATGCGAAAGTAAAGAATATCTTTAATGCAATAAATCTAACAATAAGTCTAAATAGATATATTACACTTTTTATTATTTTGAAAAATATTTTCTCTGGTTCCTTAAAAAATTAATATATACTAATTTTATTCAAATTTAATGCAAACAGGTCTCAATTTCAATTTTATTTGTTCAAGTTTCAAGACAAAAATAAAGATTTAAGTTTTAAAGTTAAGGATTGAAATTTTATTTTATCTTTTAAATTTTCAAAATCAATAATAAAAGTTTTAAAGACAGCTCTTGATATCAAAAGTCACTATGATAGAAACCCAACCAACAAAGCATCATTTGCGTGATGCTGGAGGTTTCATGACTAGGCTCAAAACCGAAATAATGAAGCAATCTTTACTAGACCTAATTTTAATTACAGAAAGTTTAGAGCAAAGTGAATTAGAGGCTGCACCAAAATAGATCACCTTATTACAAGTTGATGAAGATTGAAGTCCATCTTAAAGAACACATATAAAGCCCAAAGTCATTGTCATGTAATTTGAGCCAAGTAGTTAATTAGGATTTATTTACATGTATTTTGGCATAAATCACTTTTTGATAGTTGGTAGAAAAGGAAAAATTGGATAGTTGGTGAAAAAATAGGAAAGTCATTAATGATGGAAATAAAAGGTTAGTTGGGAGATATAGGGAATGTGATTTTATTCCAATTAAAGTATTAATGGACATTAAATTCATGAGATTTTATACATATTAAAATATCAATGAACATTAATTTCAGAGTTGCCTAAGACCGTAAAGAAACTCTGATAACCATTCGGGTAGACAAAATTTATAATTTAAATAAAATTTGTGTTTCTTTGGTAGCACTTTCCTTTGTTCTTGGTTAAAGAACTCTTATAGTGTAGGTTCTATCGGCAGGTCGTAGTTAGGGTCACACTTTTGATAATTTTGGTTTTACCGACAAGTCGCGGTCAGGATCAAGTTCCTCCTTTTGCTTGCTTTTAAGACGATCCAATTTTAAGATCGTGTCACACTAGGGAAAAAATATTTAAGACTTGTTTTTTTTTTCTTTCTAAAATCTGAATTATCTAAAGTGACTAACTTTCTCTATAAGATAAAATATATAATTTAAATTATTAATAAAAATTAACTGTAAATATTTCGTAAACATGTATAATTAATATATATATATATATATATATATATATATATATATATATATATATATATATATATATATATATATATAATAATTAATTTTTTTTATTGACCACTGCAATTACTTAATTTATACTTGCTCCTTTTAGAAGGATAAAAAAAATAAAATGAAGAAGCGAGATAGAAATGTATCCCACATACGAGGGTCAACCGTTGACTACGCCCAACTATAGGTGGGTATACAGGTTAGTCTTCTTCCTTTTAGTTTTTCTAAATAGACCACATTTTAGTTATATAAGCTTCTAACTCTCTTAGCCTGCGAGCAATTACATTGGTTTGTGGGTCCAATAATAAAAAGTATAAAAAATCAAGAAATTTTAAAAATAATAAAAAATATTAAAAACATGAAAAGTTAAAAGTATCTAACATAAGATTAACAAAAATATATATAAAAAAATATACACGGATTAACATAAAAAAAACACCACATCTTTAACTTTTTATATCAAGAAATTATAAATATTCTAAAAAAAGTCCATATATATTCATTACCAAATAGTAATTATTCAAATACTTAATAATTTTAATAAAAAATATTAAATTATTTTAAGTATGTAAATGTATAAAATAATAAATAAATTAAAAAAAATAGTTCGGGGCTGACATATTAACCAGAAAATGAAATTAATTTAACTCACGAATCAAATAAATCAGACCAAATAAACTCACATTTTAGTTAATCTTATCTTGGTTCGTGAATTAAACTGACCCTCTGCAAAATATTTCTTTCTCAACCCCCGACCAAACATACTATAAAGGACTTATAATAGACCCGACAAGAAGGAAAGAAACAAGGGATAGAAGAATGAAAAAAAAAAAGCCCATCATGGAGAATCAAATCTATACACTCACAAGTTATACAATTTAACTAACTAATAAGCTGATTCAAGATAGATTTGTTCATGAATAATCATCAACCCTGCTAATAATGTATTTATTAATATGGAATAACATGTGGCACATTTTTATTTTTTTTACAATAAAAAGTGTAGTTTTCAAAGTAAATAACGACAGAATACATTTTCCAAATTAGAGGTGAGTATAACATAGCCTAAACTTTTCTCAAGAGTTAAGAGTGTACTTTTTCTTTTGATTTTAAATCTGGCAACTATTAGTCAAATACGCAATTTTATAAGTAATATTCAGGAGTGGTTTGTAAATTTGGAAAAAGAAAAATTAATTTTATAATCCACTTTATTTAATTTTTTAAAAGTTGTTATTCCAGCTTAATTTTATGTTTATTTTAAATTTTTAATAGATCTTTTAATTGAAAAGGTATTTTTTATATATAAAAAAAATCAATCAGACCTAGTTAAACTAGCTGGAAAAGAGATTACCACATAAAATTTTAAAAAATTAATATCACATATTTATAAGTTTTTTATTTTATTTAAAGGGAGACTCATAATACGTCTTATAAAGGGATAAAATTCACGATTTATATCTCACAATTTAATATATAGCTGTATATTAAGACAAATCTAGTAACCAATGACAAATCCAATTCGAAGCTACTTTCCGGTTGCAGACATCTTAACCGACGTTTTCTCGAAGTAATTAATGGTTGTGTTGTGTTGTTATGTATCTGATGCGCGTCCCAATAGAAACAATAATGGTGATGGCTTCGCTATCTTAAATTTTAAGAAAATATATGTACCTTTTCAACCTTCTAATAAAAAACAATTATCTATAAAAAATAATCATCTATAAAATTTAAATAAAATTTAGAAATAACAAGAAAATTAAAATTAATTTTAGTTAATTAATTTTAAACAAATACTGGTACCTTTCAAAATATGCAGACACAATAAAATTTGCCAATCTGTGCTATTTTAAAATTATTTGTATATATACGTATTTGATGTGTGTCGAAACCTGATTCCGAGGAACTGTACGTAGAAGCTTTATATTATAATAGGGAAAGCTAAAGATATGCATGACACATAATCTTGTTTAATATTTTGAGAAAAAATTGATGATAATTAATCAAGTGACGTTGTAAAACTTTATATATATTTTTGTATAAATTGAGAAATAAGATAATTACGAACTACAAAATTGTTTTTTTTAATATCTAACGTAGTTGTATATATATAAGATTTGAACTCAAAACTACTACTTGAGTAATGTAAAGTATTTTTATTTAATTACAAATTATAATTGATAAGTAACTATTGATAAGTAATAATTTGTAATTAAATGATATATATATATATATATATAATTATTTTATATTAATAATATATTTTTTTATTAAAAATATGACTATATATATTATATAAAAATCAGTTGAAATTATATAGTTTCATAATATATAATAAATCCTAAAAAAATAAAAAGTGTTAAATAAATGTATGAGGAGAGAGTGAACAAAAAGATGGTGGTGGATGGTTTTGGTAGACAGAGAAAGAGATAGGGGATATTTGATTTTGCTAAGGCAGTAGACAAGCTCTAAGTGAATAATGCAGAGAGGGGTCGAGATAGCAGGTGAAACAGGTAAAGTGTCATAGTACTGAAAAGGGCTTCAAATATGTTTGTGAGCAGAATTATTAGCTGATTGGTCCACATGGATGACAATACACATTAGCAACGTCGTTAACAACAAACGCAATAGGCCAATAACTTGATAATAATCAAATACCCTTTTCTTGTGTTTTAGTGGATCCTTCTTCATAACGCAAAATTTGGCCCGTTGATGCTACAGATACGATTATTTGTCTAAAATTTGTGCTCTTTTCGTTATTTTATTTCCTCAATCCCCATCCCATCTTCCGATATGTTTTCACATAGATAGTTAATCTTGGCTGATACTATAATGCAATAATTATTGAGTAATTAGAGTTCTGTACAATTATTAACCTTTTTTTCTTTTATCTTTTTTTTTTATCATTATATCCTCTTCTGACAATCGGTAACAATTAATGCACTTGTTGTATAAGTCAATATAGCTCCACATGACATAAAATCGTGATCATATAGACATATTACTTGTCGGCAATTTGTGCCATGGTGGTCCCCCACTTATAAGAAGATCGATGGCCTAGTGAAGTTTGGCGCAAAACGGTGCCATGAATTTTGGGTGATAATACTTATAAAGAACAAAGAAAAAAAATCATGCAGTAGTTTTGTATTTAGTATATATATAAAGAATTTGATTTTGAATTCTTGGGTTGCTCAGTAAATACTTTCAACGCGTTTGAATTAATGGTGAATACCCATAAATCACATTAAATACATGAAAATTTAAAAGTAACAATGAGTTACTTTACTTTAAAAAAAAAATAATTGATTCAACCTAACCGTGTTATCCGGAGGTGACCATAATCCGGTTTGACAGCTGTTTCAACTGAATTTGTGTTTTAAGTCCGTCGGATATTGCATGCATTGGCCAATAATTTGAGCATTGCACCTTACTTTTCAATTATACAATTCATCACTATATTAAAATTAAAATAAATATTAACAGTTCACGAGATAATAATAATAGGCGAAAAAATCGTATTTATATGTCAATTATTATTGAAATGTTTCTCTTATAAAAAATTAAGATTTAATTATATTTTTGTACTTTATTTTTAATTTTTATGTATTTTTTTTTTTGCGTGCATTTCATCCACAAACTACATTTTACAAAATTAATTATTATTAATTGATTATGATGTAGCAATATTGATATTAAGTCTTTCAAGCGACATTTGTCGTCGACGTGAATTATTCACATGACAAAAAAAATTATTTAAAAAAGTTTTAATTAAATTTTTTATCTCTTATTTTTAAAATTTTGTATATTTTGTCTCTAAAGCACAATTAAATTTTTAGAAAATATAAGAATATTATAGGTGATGTTTGAATCCTTCATCCCTTTTGTCTTTCTTTCTTTATTACCAATTTATTTATCATTACTGCATTTTATTAATTGAATTTATAATTTTTCAAGTATATATTTATATTTAATTTTCTTATTCATTTTTGTCTCAAACAAAGAGTAGAAAAAAAAACTAATTTCAATTCTCCTTCTAATGCTCATGAGTCTTAAAAAACTAACTTTCGACTTTAACAAATTAAACAAATGTATTTTAAAAATGATTTCAAATATAACTCGAGTTGTCTCAACTTAGTATGATTAAGATATTTGTTAAATATTTTAATTATAAATTTAATAAACTTTTAATAGAATGTAATATTTAAGATGATAAATTATTTTTATAATTAAATTATCATCTAAATTTAACTAATATAATTTTATATATTTAATAAATAAATTTGTATAATTAAAATAAAAACATTTAATAAATAGATTTATCATCTTAATTTTTAATATTTTTAATATAATAAATATGAGCATATATTTAGAGACTAAGAATATAATTAACAAATACAACATATAATATATTTTTTATATATAACTTAAACAATTTAATGAGTTTAGAAACAGTAAAAAATAAAGAATTAAAGGTTCAAAACTTACTTTCAATATTTTTATTATTTTTTAAAAGTTTAATTGTATTTTTTGAGACGAAATGTATGGAATTATAAAAATATAAATAAAAAGTGCAACGACGGACGAATTTTGCGAAATTAAATTAGTTTGAAGAAAAAATATGCGAAAAAAAAAACTTTATTGCTACTCACTTCAAACTTTGACAGAAGATTTGTAAAGTAAATTTTAGGTAGGTTTCTCATGGCATCACATGGGTTGTACGAACGAACTTGTGCACGTCGAAAAGTTCACATATATGTGACGGAAGATAGAAAGATGGTAAGAACAAGATAAAAAAAAAGAGACAAAATTATGAGTATTGCTCCAAAACTCTTTAGCTGAAGCTGAATCTATTTTCATACTGCAAACTACACTGCCATTATTAGTGCAATTAGCATTTCAAGTATGCACTTATATTATTGGTGCTCCACGTCAGTCAGGGTACGGTTTAAAGGATAACGTGTTTATAATTGTATTAATTGTTATTTTTACTAAAAATATCGATCATAGTTAGATATTAATTTCTTTCTACAAAGTAAAATTTATTTTCCTCGATAAAGTTTTCTCTCTATATGATTTAAGAATTGAATCTCTCATAATATGCTTAAAACACTTATATTTACCAACTATACTAAATTTTATTAATAACTATATTAATAGTTGTGATTTTGATAAAAATTAAGTATATATATAATAATCTTAAGTTATAATCTTAACTATTAATTTTCCTACTGGACTTCATCCTACTCATGGCATGATTCTATTGAAGCAAAACAACATAAATTATTTATTCTACTACTGTAGTTTTTTTTAGTAGAATAAAAAAGTACAAAAATACAATAATATTCGAATCTAAAATTTTATATTTTCTTTTTTATTTATAGGTTATTATAAACATATTTTTATTTTTTTATTTTATTTTCACTGTATTCGTTCTATCTTTCTCTCTTTTTTCTTATTTAATCACTTCTAACATTTATATTTTTTCTCTACATTTTTTTTTATCTTTCTCTTATTAGCGTTCAAATCCATCCCAAAATGGAGTGGACATTGATAATTATCTTTATTTTCAATTTCAATTTCATCTTATTTTTATCTTTTTCTTTTCTATTATATTATTTATTACACTTATTGTTTTAATTTTTTCTTTCCATCTCTATTTTTTCACCATGGATGGATGATTATCACTGCTCTGAAAATTTTGAAAAGTGTAAGTGAATTTCCACCAACTTATTTGATTAGATTTTCAAGAGAACAGAGTCAGCATGAAACAAAATTTTCTTTGTTAGAATAATTTACTTAAACTTAAACTCACCTATATCAAAACAAGGAAATGAGGAATAAGAGTGGATAAATTCGATTTATTATTACACTACATGAATTTTAACATTTTATATATATATATATATATATATATATATATATATATATATATATATCAATTAAATCATAAAATAAAATATATATTTATATAAAAATTAAGATTTTTTAAAATAGGATATTGGATTGAGTTGAAAACATAACTTAAATTAATTATCAAAATACATTCGATCTAATTTCGAAAATCTAAATTTATTAAAAAAAATTATCTTTTGAGATAAAATAGATAAAAGAAATAGATCGAATCACGTAAATATATCATATTTGGTTTATCAAATAGAAATCGTTTACAATAAGGTTTAAGAATACTTTCCTGCATACTGGTTCTATATTTTTTTATTATTAAAACATGAGATTTTCCATGTGAATAATGTCAACTAAAGATGTGATTATTAAACGTGTGACCTTAAAATTTCATTAAGGAAGAAAACTTAGGCTGAAAAATGTTGTATGAAGTAGGATACAAGTCCTCATGCAAATTATCAATAAAAAATGTTTTAATTAATAATAAACATACTCGTATTTTAAAATGACTTAGATTCAAATTTTACACTGAATGTGAGAATTTTATTAATAAACAGTGTTTATTGAATACTCTCATGAACTTCTGAAATTCAATTCAACTAAATTTTTTATATATTAAAAAAAAGTCCCATTGTAATTTATATATAAGTTGATGATTCTCCTTATTTGTTTTTCATGCCTTATTTCATTTAATTTTATTTGGTGTCTATATTACGTAAAAGTTTGTTTTGCTTCAAAGAAAGAAAAAAGTAAAAAAAAAAAAAAAAAAAAAGCGATCCTGAGACCTGAGTGAGGTACTGTACGGTGGTAATGTATCTGGTGCACAGGGTGCATAATGTCAATAGTCAATACTGATGACAAATTTGTTCACCCAAAAAACAAAGAGTGATGGCAAAATAACCAAAGCAAGCGCTCCAGCCAGCTGGGAACCAATAAAGCATTCCAATTAACCACTGTGTACGGCATCCTGGTTCTGAGACAGTCCTAGTAAATATGAATGGAGCTTATTTGTACATGTCAATCGGGCCAGTGGACAATTTTCAGAGTACACTGTTTTTATAGTTTGTACTCTTTAAATTTAAGAAAATTTAAAAATTAAAAATATAAATTAATTATTAATTTAGTTCAAAAATTTTAAAAATAGTGTGACTAAATTAATAATATTAAAATATATTTAGAAACTACTCCTTAATTAAGTTTAAAATTTTATTTTATTTTTTAATTTTTTTTACTTGTAAAGATTAATATGACAACATTTTTAAATTTTTGACACCAAAATATTCTTTACTTTAATTTTTATTTAGGATAAAAATTAGATAATTTTTGTTGTGAAATGTTACTCGAACACTTTTTTAACATATTATTTTTTAATATGTATCTTAATTCTTAACACAAATTTTAATATATTTTTATTATTGTAAAAGAAATTATTAAAATTATAAGATTGTGTAATTTATTTACAATTTTGTTATTTATAATTAATAAAAATATATTAAAAAATTATATTATTAGTATTCCTAAAAAAAATTTAGACTAAAATACGTTTTGGATTTTTAGTTTGGTTCATTAAATTTAAAAAATTTTATTTTGATTTCTCAAAGTTAACATTGTGCTTGACTAGAGTGTAATGTTGATGATGATGACAGGCATGCACTTGGAATAGGTAATAGTAATGAGTAAAACAATTTGAAAGATCATGTTAAATGAAAAAAAAAGGAGTAAGTTTTAGGAAGATTTTTTTTTATCTTCTATACAATAGTATCTATGTGAGGAATTATAAGAGTGATAGAGAGAAAGAGAGGGAGGACATCAAATCGATAGAGTTATTGTCACAACAAATTCATGATTCTAAATTAGTTATTAAATAATTTATTTTTATCATGACTTGTAAGTCAATGCATATATCATATACAATTTAGTTTTTAAATTTAACTTATTGTTATTTTGGTCCTTGAAAACAATACTTTGAAAATCAGACCAAATTGATCAATAAACTCGTGAATCAATCAAGTGTCTAGTTTAAATAAACTTCAAAACCTGCTTGGCAAAAAATTGGTCAAAGAATAAAAAAATTGGTCAATACATTAAGTTAATACAAAATGTTCATTACAATGTCATTATGATTCTTTTTCTTAAAAAAATGAAAAATTAATTTAAAATATTTGTTATTTTCTTTTTTTTATTTTAGATGTAAATTTGATATTGATAATGAATATTGTTGTAAAATGTTGAAACTTAATGCTTAGTATTATGATATATTTGATTTGAACTTTTGTACGTACTTTGAATGTTAAAAACCTATACAATTATGTTATATTTTAATTTTTAGTGTTATAAATTTATGATATTAAGTTTTTTTAATATTATTTTATGTGTTATTTAATAATAATAATTTTACTAATACCAGTTCGACCATGGTTAAATCATTAAATCTTAAATCAATGTATTGACAAGTTTAATGACTAGTCCAATTTTAAAAACATTACTTAAAGTACTTTTGAATTGTCAATTAAGTTTCACATTGTATGTAAATTATAATCTTATATTACCTTTTTCATATTAAAGATGAAGTGTCAACCATGTTGTTTGTAATCCCCTGAGTCTTCATGAAGCAAACTAAGGAACCACTTCCAGTTGTCTTTATCCTTCACAAGTGGCAAGGTAAGTTGAATGATGTCATTACATTACAAGTCTTAATAAAGTAACATGGTTGTGCATTGTAATAAGTGATTATTCTAGTTTGGTATGACAACATGGTGGTTTGGGGTTTGCATTGATGGTTTTGTGAGTCATGGTGGTGTATCATGGAGCTTGATTTGGGTTTGGTTTAGTGTGTGTTGGTGGTACATGGTTGAGGTGTGGGGTTTGATAATGATTGTTAGTATTGTTGGTGAAGATGATGGTGAGATGAATGATTTTGAAGGATGGTTGCATCAAACCTTGACATCCTAAGCAGGAAGGTTCATACGATGTTGATGGTTGTTTGGTTTAGATGATTTTGGTGTGAAATGGTGGTGAGTTTACCAACAGTAAATGCATGGGGTATGTTGGATTGACTAGGGGCAATGGTTTAGACAATAATTGGTGTGTGTTGGAGGTTCATATGAGAAGAATAATGGCTAGCTAAAATCATAAAGTTGGCAAGTGGTGATTATAACTTGTGCATATTATGAATACTACTAGCACAAATATAGTGTTTTCATGTGGTTTTGATTGTTGATGCAATTTGGGAAGCACCTAAGGACAAATGTATCCTATTGCGGTTGTAATAAGACCATGGATCCAAATATCATATCCAAGAGACTAGTATGATAGTTTCTGAGAAGTTTTCACGTAATTTAGACTATCAAAGTTAGAAAAGATTTGAATAGAAGAAATAAGTAAAGTAAAAACAAAAAAATAACATAGAAGAATTGTTTTTATTTATCTTGGAATTAAAGATTTTGGTTTTGTTATGTTTTTCCCTTTTGACATTGGTTTATGCAATTCTCTTACCCTACCTTCATGTGTTATTGGTTTTACTTTTTAGTGTTACTAGGAGACATGATCTAGCATGTCTAATAATATTTACCGTAGGATGATTCTTATTTGGTCATTTAGAAACATGTTCTATAGTAAGTTGGAGCTCTATAAAAGCTATTATTGCTCGTTTAATTAGAAGCCCAAGAAAAAAGGTTGGTCATGTAGCTCTCATAAATCCAATTATCCTATAGTTTTATCAACTAATTAAGGTACGATCGTCTTTAATTAGTTGATTATTATGTAAGAATAGTTAAGCGATAGGATAATTTAAGTATTAAAGAATAAAAATAGAAAATTGCATTCAAAAAAAGTAATCAATAGTTCCAAACACAACTACACCACAACCCCTAAGAGTAACTTAGCTACCCATATACATTTTGAAAAGAAAGATAGACATAAAAACAAATAAATAAGGAAAACTAAAACCCTTAGAAGCTCGAGATTCTGCTTCTTCGCTTTATGCCACATTTTCTGCCCTGCCAATGCTTTTAGGTGCTTTTTAAGGAGCCTCTGGGTTGAGGGGAACACTTAGAAGGATGGAGATGACGAAGTGTGGAAAGCTAGAGAGTGATGGAGTGAAATGACACGTGTCAAGAGTGATTTCTCTGGCTCTTAGGTTGCCTCATTGATCTATAGGCTACTGCTGGGGACTTCATCTTTTTATATTGTGTGAAGTGGCCTTCTGGCGTTTCATCTTTTTAGGCCAAAAATCTTAATTTTTGTTGTATTTTTCTTTTTTTTTATTTGTAGGCCTGTACTGTATTGCATTAATCTTAAGAGGAAAATATTGACAAACATCGTGTCTTATAAGCACGATAAACAATATCATCTCATTCAAATTCACATTCACATCTAAATATGTTTGCTAAAAGAATCCAAAATAATAAGAATACAAACGAGTAGCTCAAGTTTGGCATTTAGCCTCAAGGGCTTGGACTTAATACATGTCTTTTTCAAGTCGATTATGAATGTTGTACCTTTTTATTTCACAAAGTACCATAACAAAATCTTTGTTATTGTGACAATAATTTCACATTGATCCTAATCATACTGCATTTCAAGAGTGTTGACACATTGTTTGTCAATATTTACAAGACACAAAGCACTATATGGTGAGGATAATTTAAGCTCGAGAATCATCTATAAATTTAATAAGTCAAATATAAATTTGCTTCAATTAAATTCGTTAACTTAAGTAGGAATTTTATTTGAAGCCTAGATTTATGTTCATATATAAATAAGAAAACATATCTTATGACTTGTATTTAATTATATATATTTTAAAGTTTTAAATGATAGACTTGATATCAGACAATAGAAGTAAAAGTGAAGATAAATTATAAATGAAGAAGTTGAATTACAAGAAATAAAAATAATGAAGAAGATAATAATATTTATATTAATAATTTATATTTCACATGAAACTTAATTGACAATTTAAAAATATTTCCATAAACTACGATGACAATAAATAATTAAAATTTAAAAAATAAAAAATATTAAAGAACTAAGTTAAATATAATATGTACTATAATATCACAAATTCTAATAAAGTTAAAAAATAAAAAAATTTCATTTAACAAAAGTATTATATCAACTGAACTAATGTCACTGTTGAATTACATTTTATTGATTTCTTTTGATAAAAAACGTAATCCTATAACTGACCGTACAATATTTGACAACTCTCGCTGAAGATACTGTACGCAGGTCTCATTTCGAACGGTGGCTCACAATAAATTTGGGAAGGAAAGTTTTCAGCTTTCATTAGTGGTATAGTTTGGTCCCCCTACCATCCATACATGACATTGAAGAATCTCTCTCTCTCTCTCTCTCTCTCTCTCTCTCCCTCCCTTAAAATGATAACCCCATATCCTGTGGTCTATAACTGCTCGTACCATTCTTCGTGGAGCTTCTGCAACATTAGGTTTGTTGAAGCGTTCGAATATCGGGACATGGCTCTTGATTGATAACCAAAATAAAAGGGATATTTCAATGGTGGGCTCACTGCCTAGTTTGTCCTTTTTCTATCTACTTGCTTTGTAGAAACAGACACCCACTAATACTCAATTTATTTTTTATACCAACACTTCCCGATCGATGTCTCAACCTTCTTCAATGGAACCCCAACTTCTCAGTTACAATGCCAACTGCATCACTGACTCTGATATTGTTACCTGGTTTGAAGACGTGTCCAAGAATGCCGCTTCTGTTCAGACTCACACTCTATGCATGATTCTCAAGCACAACTCTGGAGTGGAATATCTCAACAAATGGTTCGAGAGCTATAATATCTCCGAGATGGATGCATGTGCGTTGGAATCTCTTTTTACTTCTCTGGTTCCCCTTGCTTCGCATGCAGATTTCGAGCCTTATATCCAAAAAATTGCAGATGGTGACACAGGTCCTATTCTCACGCAACAACCCATAACCACTCTTTCCTTAAGGTACTATTAGTTGCCTTTATTTATACGTGTGTTATTATGTTATTACTTCTTTCACAGTTCTTCCTTCCCCTTTTGGGTGATAAATGGGATTCATTGCAGTACTATTAGTTTTATGTTCTTTCCTTCCTCTTTTGGGTGGTGAATGAATTGGAATCAGAATATAGAAAGTTGAATACAGGCTATATATGGTTTTTTCCTTATCCTCTCAATATATCTATGTATTTGTCTTATACCATGATTTAAAAATGACAAGGTGTAGGTGCAAGTAATTAATTAGCCAGATCAATTGATGATAGCCCATGGCAGTCTTGTTATGTTCATGTCATGCATATTGATTATGGATATATTCTAAGATGATTAGCTTTTCTTCCCTTGTATTGTATATGTGCCAGATCTTCCTCCGCTGTGTGATAAACTTTTTTTTATTTTTTATCTTTCTTTAAAATATAATCTTATAAGGTAGAGGTTGTGCAGTTCTGGAACCACAGAGGGGAGGCAGAAATTCGTACCCTTTACCCGCCATAGTGCTCAAACGACCCTTCAAACTTTCACTTTGGCATCAGCCTATAGATCAAGGTGTGCCTCTCTCAAGTCTCGTTTCTTTCACGAGTCATGGAGACCTAGGTAGCTATGAGATATACATAATTAATGTTTTAAAAGTTCTTATATATGCCTTTTTTCACTGTTTGTAGGGTTTACCCCACAAGGGAAGGAGGAAGGATTCTTGAATTCATATACAGCAGCAATCAGTTCAAAACAAAAGGAGGCTTAACAGTTGGAACAGCCACAACACACTACTACGCAAGCGAAGAATTCAAAACCAAACAGGAGAAAACAAAGACATTCACTTGCAGCCCCTATGAAGTTATTTCTGGTGGAGACTATAAACAATCCACGTATTGTCACCTCCTTCTTGGCCTCTTCTTCTCTGATCACGTAGAGTTTATTTCCTCGGCCTTTCTCTATGGCATAGTGCAAGCGTTTCGCACTTTCGAAGAGGTGTGGAAAGATCTTTGTAATGACATAAGAGATGGCACTTTGAGTTCAAGAATCAAGTTGTCCAAAATGAGAGATGCTGTTTTGGGAATCATCTCCTCAAACCCCTCATTGGCCTCAAAACTAGAAGCCACTTGCTTGGAGCTAGAAGTGGTGGATTGGTTTGGTTTGGTTCCAAAACTTTGGCCAAATGCCAAGTACGTTTGTTCCATAATGACAGGCTCTATGCAACCTTACTTGAAAAAGCTTAGGCATTATGCAAATGGGGTGCCACTAATAAGTGCTGACTATGGCTCAACTGAGAGCTGGATAGGGGTTAATGTGGATCCTAGTTTGCCTCCAGAGGAAGTAACGTTTGCTGTAGTACCCACGTTCTCTTACTTTGAGTTCATACCACTTTATAGACACAAACAAGATTGCATATCAGTAGCTGATGATTTCATGGAAGACGAGCCAATCCCACTATCCCAGGTTAAACTTGGCCAAGAGTACGAAATAGTGCTCACAACTTTTACAGGTAATTATTCATTCTTCTCCTCCTCTTATTATAAATATTACCAGAATATAAAGTATTTATTTTATAATTTTTCATAATTATTCAATCATATATTATTGTATGATAAATTTATTAATTTTTATAATATTTATCTTAAATTTATACTAAAAATAATTGATAATTGAATTATTTTATACTTTCAGTATATTTACAATTGAATTCAAATATTAAATTAAATGCTCATTTTACTTGACACATGATTTTTGATAGACCATGATTTATATTTGGACATCTTTCTTCATTTGATATTTAACATGCGTGAATTAATATATCCCAGCTGTATCTTTCGACTTTTTTTTTTAAAGTAATTAACTTATTTTTAATTAGGAAAACATTTAAAACATATATACTCATTCTATCTTTATTTAAACATCATTTTATCTTCTTTTTTTTTTTTCCTTTTTTATTACCTTATTTATCACATTTATCATGCTCTTTACATTTTTTTTTTCTTATTCTCTCTTTGTTCTTTCTGCCTCAATTTACCTCATTTTGAAGTGGACATTTTATCACAGCAATTTTAATTAAAGTGTTGAATAGTTTAAATTGTGCTTGGATAAATAATTCAATCAAATACTTGTTTAATCAAATTTTATCAAAATTTCAGTCGAATCATAAACTTGACTATAAAGCTTATTAAATTAAAAAATATTTTGGTAATTTTTGTGTGTAAAACATTAAAAAATAAGATAAAAAGAACATCTAAAAGGTTGTAATTAGTCTCTTCTCATAACACCAAATAACTTGTTCCAAACATTTGAGTCGCCCACTGTCCTCGCATAAAATAATGCCTAGCGTGCATTTTTTAATAAAGGAGTTACCTAGACGTATATATTATGTGACCCTCGGTTGGACATGAACAAGGTAACGAAAACTTCTGATGTATGTTAGATCATAATGTAAGTCTAGAAAAGTTGGTTTTGATATGTTAGATGCATAATTGAAATACAATATTCTGCAAATGGGTTTTGAAAACTTCTGAAGTTGTCGCGGGTGTTGGTCATAATTTGGGGTTGTGTGCCCACATCCCACGGGAGTGTTCATATCGTATGTCGTGACCTTTGGCTTTTTGTTATTTTCCTTCATGTTATGTACCTGTCATTCTAGTCTCTTCTGAGTTCTGACAAGGATTTACCATCACATTGTCAGTAATGGTCATTTTCAAAATTCTATCCAAACTGGAATGTAATCTTTTGTAATATATCGATGTTATTAACAAGTGCTTGGATCGGCTGGTCTAATCAGTCCATCTATGAACGAGTTGTACTTTTCCAACCAATATGAACTCGTTTATGGGATAAAAAATGTTATGAAACTGGTGTACTTTGGTTTAACCTAACTCATTTTTCAAGTGAACATGAATGAATGAGTAACTTGATAGGTTTTAAAAAAAATATAGTATATACTGGTGTAATTTGGTATAACCTAACTGGTTTTTCAAGTGAACTGGTAATTCAATTAGTCGAATTGGCCGAGTGAATCAATAACCTAATCAGTTTTCTAAGTGAATCATTGATTCATTGTGTTGTAATTTCTTTTTAAATTTTTTAGGTATAATATAATTCATTTTATACTTCTCCAAAATTAATATATACAGCCATTCACCCCTAACCGAATCAAGAGGACCGAGCAGATACCTAATCAGACAACATTGGAATATATAGATATTCCTTCTTTTTTTCCTGTCATTTTTAAATTTCTATACAAGCTGAATAAGTTTTTTTTTACAGTAAAAAATCATGATACAGGTGTTTCTTTAAGATTATTATTATAAACATTAACAAATTTATTCTATTTAATAATTGGTTAATTAGAATATAATTTTTTTTATTATTCGTGTATAAACTATTTACTTGTATTTTTTACTTTCAGGGTTGTACAGGTGCAGACTAGGAGATGTGGTGGAAGTGGCAGGTTTTCACAATGGGACCCCAAAATTGAACTTCATATGCAGAAGAAAACTAATTCTAACCGTGAATATAGACAAGAATACAGAGAGAGATCTTCAAATAGTGGTAGAGAAGGGTTCACAGCTGCTAAACAAGGCGAAAGCCGAGGTGGTTGATTTCACGAGCTATGCAGATGTATCAAACCAACCAGCTGGATGCTACGTCATTTTCTGGGAAATCAAAGGTGAGGCCGAGGACAAGGTACTCGAGGCATGCTGCAGGGAAATGGATGCAGCCTTTGTTGATCATGGCTATGTGGTAGCAAGGAAAACCGGTTCAATAGGGCCATTGGTACTTTGTATTGTTGAGAGAGAAACTTTTAAAAAGATTTTGGATTATTTCGTGGCGAATGGCGCAGCACTGGGCCAGTTCAAGACCCCTAGGTGCACCAATAACCCTGTCATCCTCAAAATTCTTACTGCATGCACCATTAAAACCTTTCGCAGCACTGCTTATAGTCAAATCCACTCATGATGGGTGCATCATTGTTTTCTTTTCTTATTTTCAAAGTTTTGCGCTGGTAAGCCAATTGTCATATATATATATATATATAACAGGTCAAATATCTTTTAATTAAAAACCCTTGTCTTTGGGGGTGTTGTAATGGTTTCATCATTTTTTAGAGCATCCATGTGCGTTATTTGGAAAGAAAATTAGTACCGTATGGTTGGTTTTCTATTGTACGGTCTTTATAGTTGTTTAGAGATAACGTTGTTCTAACAATGAAGTACATAATCTTAAGTGTATATGACTTGATTAGATTTAGATCTTGGGTTTGTTGGTTGTCTAATAGGATGAAAACTTTCTTTTATTTTTATGATTGGTGAATGAATGCTATGAAATATCTAAAAAGATTATAGAATAGATGATTTAAACAACTGTGAATGATAGTTGTGGATGCTGCTGAAAACTAAATGCTAGTAAGAATGGAGGTTTAATGACAAGATTTATGGTGTATTTTGGAAATGGCTTGAGGTACCCTATATATAATATGTCTTTATTTGCTCACAAAAAAGGGGTGTTTGTAGGTATTTTTAAAAGAAACATGCAACCGATTCAATGTAATTGAGTTTTTTTTTTATTTTTTTATAAGCAAACAATGTCATTGAAAGTAAAAACTTAAATTTCGCACAAGGAGTATTCAATTCAAAACTATGTACAATAATATCTCAAAGGATAGAGAAATAAATAGCCAAGACTAGACCAATCTTAAAAGAAAACATGTGAGCACCCTTCAGCCATGGATACAAAATCAAAGGCCAAACCAACCCACCAACTAGCTAATATAATAAAGTGGTACATAAATGGAGGGAACGATGCCTTGTATCTTATAAGATTGAGGAGCTGAAATAAAACTTGCATGACATTAGAAGTTTTTGGTATGTATAATTGTTGATTTAATATTAAATTATTCAACTATTTTGATGGTTGAAGTTTAGTATATATATAAATAGTTAGTATCAAAATGTTTAATAATTAGATAAATAAAATTTAATACGTAAAAAAATTATAAAATAGTGTAATTTTACAAATTACTCAACTCGATCTGTCTACCCATATGAATTGTCACTTTCCCCAAATTTCCCAGCAAGTTGTTGTTTCAAACTCGTTCCAAGTTGCAACTTTAGCATGTATAATTGCATATAGTACAGCCCGGCCACCTCAATGCATGTGGCAAATTATCACTTTGACTAGCTTTGACGTGACGTATGAATCAAGAGGAGCTAAAATATTAACTACTTATTTGTTGAAGTAAATGTTCTATTTCAATTTGCTTTGAGTTAGTTGCGAGGATGTAGAATCTACTTCAATGTTGTCATTATTAGTTTGGCATAGATTATGTACCTGTCTATGACATAACTATTTCATCGATTATTTATTCTTATTTAGATGGTGCCTTGTTTTACTTAATGATCTTATTAATTACGCAAATGCTGGACAATGAACATTTGAAAATATTGGATTAGAGTTATGCTATCATTAACTAAATTTTAATTAATTAACTATTAATTAATTAAAATATTATTTTTCTTAACTAAATTTAAGATATATTCATTTATATTTCTTATTATTCTAAATTAATTAAAAAATAATTACAAATTTTAAAAATTTACTACAAATTAACTAAGATTATTTTCTTAGCTAATTTGTTATTTATTTCGTGTTATTACTAATATTATAATAATTTTGTAACTAATTATTTTTACTAAAAATTAATTATAAAATAATTATTAATTTTAAAATTTTGTAACTAATCATTTTATAACAAATTTTAAATTTTTTAATTGGATAATCAAACCAAAAACTTCCTCAGCAATGGCTTCGTTAACGATTTGAATTTTGAGTGCAAGTAATTAAGGAGTGTACGGTGGCTATACGCATACGATGACACATTTGGCCAAAGGGATCACTAATCATACAAGTGTAGCTTAAGATGCATTAATAATAGCTAGCAGGTGAAGTAAAGTAATTGGAGAATTTACGGTTACAGGCCACGTAAATGACATATATCTTTAATGCCTAACAACTAACAAAAAAATTATATATATATATAATCCAGAAATCTTATAGGAGCATCATATATACACATATATAAACTAAGATCGATATCAAAAAGCTTTTCTAAATCAAATTTCAAAAATCTTTTTTGGGGATGCATTTCATCAAGCACTTGAAGAAATTTTATATTGTTGCTCTGACATTTTCTTGTTGATTTTTTTTTCATTATTAGAAATAACATCAATGCAAGCATAATTAATTTCATGTTTAGATAATACTACATTTCATCTAAAAATAAGATTAGAATTAACGAATAAACATTATTTATATATATATATATATATATATATTTCATATTAATATTGAAGGTTTATATTGACCTCATTGTATTATACTTTTTATTTTTCTTAAAAAAAGCATTTGCATTTGCATGCCCAGCTACTAGCACACATTTTTTTTTTAGAATCCATAAAATTATATTAAAAACAAAGATTCTGCGGCCTAGTTAACAATTTGAGTTAGTAAATATTACCCACAGTTATCCTAATGGAAATAGAGAAGAAAGAGCTAAAATAATGAAAAAGAAAATATATAAATTCTTTAGTATTTAAATGAGTGAAATTATTAGAAGATAATAAGTAGAAAAAATAAAAATAAAATATTTAATAAGATAAAAGTTAAATAACATGAAAAATAATATTATTAAATATTGAAAGCAGTTTATACAATACATACATTAAGAAAAATAAGAGTTTAATTTTGATTTTTGATGCACTGTTAAGATATGTCTGTTCGAAATGATCTTAATATATTTCCAGGAATATCTAGATAGAGACCGTGTATTTTCCTGTTTATTATAAGATTAAAAAAAATCTCTAGCATAAAATATTTCTAGAAAAAGAATAAGTTCCATAGATTATCATGTTTTTATTCCCAAAGAATTTAATATTTAGAATTCAAAAAATAACAATTTAAACTAATTACACGTATTGAAAATTCATTAAGAATATCATAATATATATGTAATATGTAAAATTATTTGAAAAACAAAAGTATGTACTTTGTGTGTACGTACGTGCTTAATTGTGAAATAACCCAGAACATTACACTCTGACCATTGCCTGCCATATAGAACAGAAAAAGATATCAGTGAAAGTCTGAGAGATAGGGTCTTTTAGTTTGCATTACTCGTAATGCACCGTGTAGTTGCAATCAGATTAGACTGAAGCGTTTATGCATTAGATTTAGAGCACATGCGGTGCTATAAAGTATCAAACAAAGTGGTCCAGCTTAGGGAACAGAAATGGAAGCTAGAGTAACAGTGAAACCTTTATTGGGGAGATCCTTATCGTTGCACTTCCATTTTCATCCCTACAAATCACGTTTGGCTTTAATTATCCTGCCATGAAACGTAGTTTTATAAGCACGTGAAAACTTAAAGTACATCAGAGGAGGGAGATAAAACTACAGTACTGAAGTACCAAAGCATGTGGACTCATGAATTGATCTACATGTCATCAATTAATAATCACTATTATATGCTGAAAACACTATTGAATAATACTTTACCCTATTTAAATAGTTTTTTTTTTTATAAATTTTCATGAAGAAATAAAAATAAGTTAAGATTCTTTTATAATTTAAAATTAATTTATATTTATAATTTTTATAAAAATTCTTTCATTTAATTTCTTCAAAAATTAATGTGTATATATAATTTGATTTTATTTTATTAGAAAAGTTTCATTTAATATTTTTTTCTTATAAATATTTATAGAAAATTTTATTTAAACCTAAACTTTTATTATATCTATCAAAGAATTTTTCTTGGAATGGAAAATTTGGGGAAGATCATGAGATTGTAACTTCTGATGAATCTAAGAATCGGATATTGCTTTCACTCAATACAATCAGTAAAATTTTATATCTAAGGGCAACATTCCATCATTCCTCGACCAAACAAAGTTTACAGGAAAAAAATGGAAAATCAATAAACATGCCAATTGGAATTTGTTGGTCAATTGGTGTTTTTCTATGAGCAAGCTTGTGTTCTATTCTCTCATTTGTACTAGAGCTCTCTTGTGAAAATTGTAGGAATGGAGTCCTCGATGACAGTGGCGTGTAAAGACAAGGCATTGTCTTAGGTTACATATATATATATATATAAAATGTGAATTGATTTCATTAGTTGGTAAATGATTTTAATAAAAAAAAAGTCTAATTTTGCTATAATGTCTTTTTATGTGCGGTGATGGCGAATTATGATTTAATTTTTAAGATTTACTTTTTATAGTTTATTATTGTATTTATTTATTTTCTTATAAAGACCTCGCACTATTAGAAATGTGTTATTTTCCTGCGAATTTTTCTACGAATTTTGTTCAAATTTTCGTAAGAAACATGTTTCATGCGAAATTTTCTACGATTTTAAATTCGCAGGAAAATCGTTGGTGGATAATTTTTTCTTGCGAATTATAAAACTGCAAGAAATTTATTTGCGGATATTTCGCAGAAAAATTCGTAGGAAAATTCGCATGAAAATTTGCAGGAAAATTCGTATGAAAATTCGCAGGAAAATTCGTATGAAAATTCGTATGAAAATTCGCATGAAAATTTGCAGGAAAATTTGCAGGAAAATTTGCATGAAAAGTCGCAGGAAAATTTGTAGAAAAATTCGCATGAAAATTCGCATAAAAATTCACAGTAAAATTCGTATGAAAATTCGCAAGAAAATTTGTAAGAAAATTCACAGAAAATTTTGCATGAAAATTCGTAGGAAATTGCGCAGGAAAATTCACAAGACAATTCGTAGGAAAATTTCCCAAGAAATATTTTCCTTCTTACGATTTTAAATTTGCAGGAAAGTGTTTCGATTTTGCGGGAAAATTCACAGTAAAATTCGTAGGAAAATTCGCAAATTCATTGGAATATAAACATTAGTTGATTATATTTCATGTCTTATTTTAGCTAGTTCTTAATTTTTTTATTAACTATAAATTTTGTTAGACTTATTTTAGTAAATAATTTTTTTTAAAAGCTTGTAATATTTTTTAAAATGCTAACTTCTAATTTTTTATATTATTTCTCTTTTGTCCTAAAATATTTATTAATGAAAATAAAAGAGTAAGTTTTAAAGTTATTTTTAGAATAACTTGCTTCCTCTTAATTAATTTTTTTTTGAATAACTCTTACATATATATATATATAAGTAATTATAGGACAATAAATTAAATCTCTATGAAAGTAAACGAATTTGCACTAAAGATGTTACAAAAGTAAATTTTATAAATTCAATTATTATAATTTTAAAGTTATTTATAACATAGATTAATTTTATAAATAAACTATAGTTAAAAAAAATAAATGATATTTCGCTGTTCTAATTTATTTTAGCGTATTAAGATAAACTATGCTTTGAATATATATATATATATTCACATATGTTTAAATTATGCAAATTTTTATGTATCATCTTTTAATATAGAGAAAGAAATCATTGCATATCTTTTCTGGGCTAGGATTGAAGGTTTGTCAAATACCACGTAAGCAAAAAGAAATAATATAAGACAAAATATAAAGTGATTATTTAGGGATTAGATGCAAGTCACGTACTGTAACCAAACAAGGATTAATAGATCATGCACATCTCTTCTATCTCAATCTCTTATTGTTTAGCTGCACACTACATTCATAATTATCATGATACCTAGTCACAAAACTCAGCACTTCAATCAAACATTGTGTTGTGTCAATCAATACATAGATGAAACAGAAAATATAAAAGATACTAATTCAGGACATATTAATCCATATCTGAATTTTAAGGGAAAAGGGATATGTCTATCCATCTCTTTTACTAGCTTGGGATTCAAGTTTTCAATAGGTTAATAAAAAGATCACAGGAATCTATCAAACCTTATGCTAGTAAATAGCTCTGATTTATCAGTAAACCACTTTAGGATATCACGGACAATACGAACATCATACTTTAGGTAGTCAATGAAGTGATCCACATCAAAAATATCTTCAAATTTCCTGCAATCATGAAATGCATCATTATGGTCAGCAAGGAAGACCATCATTGAAATCTACCAAACAAGGCAAGAAAAATAATGGTAGAAAAGAGGAAAGTACAGCACAGCTAGCAGAGGTTATTTCAATTTAACCAATAATAGATGGAGAAAGATGAGAAAATCTAATTAATATGTAAATTATACTAACCAACTACCACTGAGGTCAACTAACATGAGGTTATTTCAATTTAACCAATAATTTCTAGTTTATGTCTAGATTATGTAACTTTATTAAATATTTAAAAAGAAAAATTTATCCTAGGAATCTTATCTAGCTTGGGCAGAAAAATATATTGGTAAAACTCTGGTGACATAATTTACTTGATCATGTGGATCAAATCTACTTATGACCATTGGTGTTATTGATATCCTGCATCTGTACTTGATTAGAGAAAGATTCATTTTAATAGCACATCATAGTGACTAAATTAAATTAATCTAGCTAAAGTGATCATTTATAATCGGAACATGCAATATTGGCCAAAATCCTGACAACTCTCTGGCAAGCATTATGTCAGTCCTTTGTAATTCTATATATGGAAAAGTTATAGCATGAATGCTATGGAATCACACTCTAACAATGTCGATTTCATTATGTCCTTGCCCATCACGATTGAAAAGACAATTTAACTCATCAAGAGAAAGACTAATTAATAACTTCAAGTTTGCTGCAGTAGTAGAAATATACGAATTTTCGTGATAAAAAAAAGTTCATGTTTGCATGTTCTGTTTTCTGCATGTTCTCCTTATTGTGATAGTTTGAGGTTGGCAACCTACAACCCTGAACCTGCAATTTGAGCAGAGTTTCCAACTCCTCGCATGGTTTCATACCATTCCCAGAATTATTTGTAATTTCCAAAATGAGTATCTTAATTTTAATTCTGTTACTATTTAATATTTACTAAAAGTTCAATATGCGTGTGTTGAAAGTTCAAGTGCATTGTTACATTCCTAAAACATCTTATCAATGCTAAATGTAGTAGCTTTTTTCCTCGGGTGTAGTGTGCAAACTCAACCATTGAAACTCAAAATAATTAATTTTTAACCCTCTTTTTAATTTGCAAATCTATTCAACCATAAGTATCAAACCCAAAAATTTATACATGTAGTAGCAGCACTATTTGTATGCTTCCTAAAAAATCAAATTTGACACAATCCTTCCTAGCTAGTCGTATAGAGAGTACCCAATTGACATGTACAATAACTATATTACCGATACCATTGATGAGAAAAGTTAGAGCATTTAGAAATAGTGTTTACTGCTTACAAACTATTACATCCTTTCACCATGAAAAAACATCCCATATAAGAATAAAAAAGTAGAAATATTAAAACTATAAGTTCAATGTTCATTAGTCATCTGCTAATGTTTTTGCCAATGTCATTGATTGCAGAGACAAAACATGTCCACCCAAGAGAAGAACAAATAATATGACATATGAACTACCAAACCAACCAAGCTCTTTGCCCTCCAATTATGGTTAAACACTATGATTGCAGAGACAAAACATGTCCACCCAAGAAAAGAACAAAAACAATATGACATATGAACTACCAGACCAACCAAGCTCTTTGCCCTCCAATTATGGTTAAACACTAAAATCGAACAATAAAAGCTTGCTTATATTTCTTCTTGTAAAATCAAGATATGTATGTTATTTCGAAAACAAGAAAATTATTATAAAAAGAATAAGATTCCCTCCAAGTTAAAGATACAAAAGTAGAATTCATCAAAACTTCTAAAGAAGATAAACTCACAATAATTCAGTCCAATAATCTACATATCCATCAAACAAACTCCAAAATAAAATATGGACATGGAGAAGCACTCGTTGATATTATGCTAAAAAAACTTACCACTATACTGATGCATCGACAAGGACTTGTAGTATTTTATCAATTATAGATGAAGTTAATAACAGTAAAGCAAAATGATCGTGTCTCTACATAAAGTTTTAATTTTTGGTGGTCCATCATTATTCTTGGCACAAATTTAGTCAAATTAAAGTAGAAGTTCAGTTTTCAAACATGACCAATAGTCAAGGAGCTATTTACTTTCATAACTAAACCTCCCACAACTTGATCATGTGGACCAAATCTACTTGATCTGAGAAAGATTCATTTTAATAGCACATCATAGTAACTAAATTAAATTAATCTAGCTTTACTAAATTAAATTAATCTAGCTAAAGTAATCATTTATAATTGGAACATGTAATACTGGCCAACAAAATTCAAGATGACAGAATACTACAATCCGGGAAACAACATCATAAATTGAAGTCCAAAGGCATAATTCTAGTACATAACCAAACTGGAGTCCAAAATGTCCATACCTAAATCATGTTTTCCATTGTGTAAACAAAAATACATTTATTCAACTATCAAAGCTTAATTTCCTAGTCATTCTACAAAAATCAAAAGAGTTATAGACTTAAAACAAGTACTTACTTTTCATTATAATGCAGAAGGTACAAATCGACCAGCTTCTTCACTTCCAATGACTAAGACGCAACGTTTTTAACAACCTGTAATTTTTGTTCGTATTTGAAATTAAGTCAGAGAGAGCATGAACAGCACACAAGAGAACAAAAATCTATTCGAATTCCTAATGAAGGTGAGTGAAGGTGAACCAGTTCAAGCGGATGTGAACAAAAATTGATTCGAATTTCTAATTCCTAATCAAATAAACTAGTTCAAAACAAAAAAAAACTACATAATTAAATCTATCTACATGCAAAATTCTCTTCTCAGTGAAGGTGAAACAGATCGAGTTCGATGTTATACAAAGAGAAATGGAGGAGGAGGCGAGTAAGGAATCGTTCAAGAGGCATGAATCGATCGATACCTGAGGGAAGAAGTTACCGACGTCAAAGCCCTGGACGATGAGAGCGAAAAAGCGCTTGAGAGCTTCGCACTTCTTGGAATCGAACTTGCTGTCAATGAGAGGGGCGATGTTAAATTCATATCAGAGCAAAAAACACTCGAAAGCAGAGAAACTGAAAAGTAAGCACGAAACCTAGTTTTGGTTATATCGATCCCGGACAACGAAAAAGATGAAGAGAGCGAGCAAAATGGAGTAGATGAAGAAATGAATGCTATGAAAGGTGAAAATAGAAGAGAAGCAAAGCACACCGTAGTGGTGAAGAATTTTTGTTATTTCAAAGTAGAACGGAAGAAATTCTTTTTAATATTTTAAAAACATGTTTTATTATTTACTCTCTTTTCTTGGGGATTTTCTTGCAAAAAAAATTCGCAGATATTATTTTCTGCGGATTTTAAATATATAAAATATTTTTTTTAATTTTTTATTTTTAAATAAATTTGTAGAAAAAAAATCTACGAAATTTTCTACCATTTTTTATTCGCAAAAAAAATTTCCTATGATTATTGAAATGGTAGCAAAATTTGCAAGAAGTTTCTATGTATATATTTTGGTAACAAAATCTATAGGAATTTCTTACAAATTATATTTCACAGCAAAATTCCCACAAAATTCTTGCAAATTATTTTTCGTAGAAAAATTCGCAGGTAAATAAGATATTTCTAGTAGTGTCGTTATTTTGATTATTTTAATGTTCCTTACAATTATGGGTTTAATTGTTACCGTATGTAATTAACATAATTAGAAATTGAAAAATGAGAAGCAATAAATAAAATAGTAGTTGTAATAAGCAGTTAAGATTTAATTATTTAATTTTTTTTTAAAACTTAACTGTTATTTTATTATTTATATAATTCTAAAATTTAATATTTTAAAATTAATTTTTTTTAATTCTCTTATTTTGTCTTTTATTTTTTCCATCTTAATATTATTTTAAAAACTTGAAATGAATTAGTATAAGATACCAAAACTTTACACGGATGTGGTTGATGAATACCATGATAATATAAATTATGGTCACATAAAGTTTCTTCTAGTATTGGCAGTGATAACTGCACTGAAGATGATATTCTTCAACAAATTACTCTGTATGAAAGCCACAAAAATTTAACAAGACGTACAGATTAATAAAGTTAAAAAGAGTATAGCTATGGACATGGAACTCAGCATCTCTACCTACCCCTTGATAGCATTTGTTTGTTGAAGCCAATGTTGTCATAAAGTATCGCAAGGTAAAATACTTAATCTTCCTACAAAAATACATGTTATAGAATCAAATTAATAGATAGCAAAGACAATATCTGGTGTGCCGATTGTTTATGAAAACAACATAAAAAATATTTGAATGAACTTGATCAGATTTTATCTAGACTGGGTATACATATAAATTAAGATCAGATAACGCTGAAAAATATTCTATTTCAGGCAGAAAGTTTTAAAAACCTTCAAATGTATGGTAAACAGAAACTCATTTTTTTACACGTCCAAGTATTTATCACAGATGAAGTTCAGTTTGAGGGCAATGTATCAAATTGCCTCTATTTGTCGTAATATGAATTATCGTGTAGATATCAAAATTAGAGAAATATATATCAACAAGAGAGGAAACTCAGCAGCTGAATTTTCACATAACACCTTCCTCTATGTAGGCTCCTATAGACTAAAAGGTCGACCGACCCAACATATTCTTAGGTGTAAAACGAACTTCAATTTGACGTGAATCTCGTTCATCAAGAAAAAAATACAGTTAAGTTACTACTGCACTAAATTAATTAAAAATATTATTTAATAATAATATTAATTAACTTTTTCTGCAGACCTATTGAGTCGTTTTTTGTCTTATATATATAATTATGCTTTCGGCAGACCCAAAACAAAAGCCTATATTAGCCAATTCAAATTTTGAGGTTACTGCACATTGTAACGAGAAGTGTATCACCAATTATTTGAACTTCACCATATTTTCATAAACTGCACAATTTATTTTCTCTTTTTTAATTTATCTACGTAGTAGGTAGAATAAGTTCTCATACTTGTGTTGTAATTTGCTAGCTTTATCGGTAACATTGTCTTCTATTTCTGCTTTTGTGTCTATTATACTTTTTGAGTAACAAGAGTTATAATTTCTCCCTTTTATTTCTTCACATATGAAGACTCAAAGTTTGAAGGATATCTCTGTTCAATTTAAATACTCTTGTGACTCCGTAAAATCTTGATGTATTATTGGATGAAGGTTTTTGATTGACGACGAAACTTTGATTACTTTACAGACCTTTTAGTATGGATGCACTAAGTTATTTATCTGTTAGATGAATCGTATAAGATGATTTGTACGTAGTATATGAAAATTCATTCATTTTTATCAAATCATAATTTTCTTATATTTTATTTTTTATCATTAAAATTAATGGCTAGATCGTCTTACACTTCACAATGATCAATTTAGGTTGCTTTTAGAAGGATAATTTTAACTTTTGTAATTCAATTTTTTATTTTAAATTTTAGTTTTAAATATTTTGAACAAAATTTAAATATTTATGTGATTGATTGACCAATTTTAATATATTTATTATAGATTTATACTTTATTTTATTTAATGTTTATTGTACCTAATATTGGTATTCTAGCTAAGTTTTGTATGTTTGGATTTAATTGGACTTTAAGTAAATCTTGGTTTTGAATGCTTTGAACAAATTTAAATATTTATGTAATTGATTTGTCAACTTTAAAACACTTATTATGAATTTGTACTTGGTTTTATTTTGTTTACTACAAAAAAAGAAGTGTTTTAGCGACAAAAATTAGCGACGGAAACAAACGATCACCGTTAATTAGCGATGGAAATTGTGTACAAATGAAGGTTTTATTTTTTCGACCGATTTTGCGACCGAAAAAATGAGGTAATTAAAATCGACTAAGTTAGTGACCGAATTAGAGACCGAACAGGAAAAACAAAAACCTTAAACTTTGCGACGGAATTTGCGACGGCCTTTGCGACCGAAAAATATTTAAAATAAAAGTATAAATGTATTTAGCGACAAATTAAAAAAATATATAAAACGAACTTTTAGCCACCGAATTAGCGACGGAATATAGAAAAACCAATATGTTAGATTATGCGACCGAATTGGCGACCGAAAATTAATATATTTAAAATAAAAATAGCATTTTTAGCGATGAAATTAGAGACTGAAATTAAAATAATAACAAAAAATAAAAGGAACTTTAGCAACCGAATTAGCGATGGATGAGACCCAGTACGTTAGGTTTGCGATCAAATTAGCGATCGAAAATAAAATATTATAAAAAATAAATAAAAGACTTTTAGCTACCGAATTAGCAACGGAAAAGGAAAAACAGAAATCTTTAATTTTGCGACCGAATTAGCGACGGAAGGTACTAGAGTTTATTTGTAATTAAAAGAGTATTTTGAGTTTTTATTTCTTGTAATGATGGTTATGAAATTCATTTTAAATGAAGTGAGTGTATTTTTTAAAATAAAAATAAATATAGTATTTGTGTATTTAATTATATATAATTTGATTATTTGTGTAAATAATTATTTTATTTGTAATTATATAATTTCTTTGATTCTATATGTCTTGTAATTAGTGTATTGACGTTTATTTTACCAGAAGTGAGTATAATTATTTTAAAAATAAAATAGATTTTGTAATTTTGTATTTAAATTTGATATATTTTATATATTTATCCAAATAATAGTATGTTTAGCCTATTTTTTTAATTAAATGGGTCATTTGACTTTATATTTCATATAATTACGAAGTTAAATTTTATTTTACATTAAGTTAGTGTAATTATTTTTAAAATAAAATAAATGTAGTAATTTTCTTTATAAATTTAATATATTTTCTATATATATTTCCAATAATTAGGGTGTTGATGTTTATTTTATTTGAGGTGAGTGTAATTATTTTTAAAATAAAGTAAAGTTAGAAAATTTCTCTTTAAATTTAAGATATTTTCTATATTTATTCAAACAATAGTATGTTTAGTAGCAATTTATCAATTAAATGAGTAATTTGACTATATATTTCCAGTAATTTGGGTGTTGAAGTTTATTTTACATGAGGTGAGTGTTATTTTTTTTAAATAAATTATAGTTAGTAAATTTCTCTTTTAATTTAATATATTTTCTATATTTATCCAAATAATAGTATGTTTACTAGCAATTTATTAATTAAATGAGTAATTTGACTCTATATTTCAAGTAATTAGGGTGTTGAAGTTTATTTTACATGAGGTGAGCGTCATTATTTTTTAAATAAAGTAAAGTTAGTAAATTTCTCTTTAAATTTAAGATATTTTCTATATTTATCCAAATAATAGTATGTTTAGTAGCAATTTATTAATTAAATGAGTAATTTGACTCTACATTTCAAGTAATTAGGGTGTTGAAGTTTATTTTACATGAGGTGAGTGTTTTTATTTTTTAAATAAAGTAAAGTTAGTAAATTTAAGATATTTTCTATATTTATCCGAATAATAGTATGTTTAGTAGCAATTTATTAATTAAATGAGTAATTTGACTATATATTTCAAGTAATTAGGATGTTGAAGTTTATTTTACATGAGGTGAGTGTTTTTATTTTTTAAATAAAGTAAAGTTAGTAAATTTCTCTTTAAATTTAAGATATTTTTTATATTTATCCAAATAATAATATGTTTAGTAGCAATTTTTTTAATTAAATGAGTCATTTGTCTTATTATTTTAAAGTCTATCTTTTTCTCTTATTATTTTTTATTGCATATATATCTAAAATACTCTATTTTTAGTTTTCTTTAGCATAAACTTCTATATATTATTCGTTTATAACATAAAAAATTAGCCTTACAAAAACAACCCACCGGAACGTAAAAATAGATTTTAACATAACCTTCTATATATTATTCATTTATAATATAAAATATTTATCTTACGAAAGCAACCCACTGGAACGTAATATTAGATTTTAATATAAGATTATTTATTATTCATTTATAACGTAAAATATTTGTAATTGTTTGAGATCTCGGTAATTTGGCTCATTTGGTTGAGTTGTTGATGTTTGACATGAGAATGGTCTCTTTCTCCTTTATAAATATAATATTGTGACAAGTTAACTTATCACAATATTAACAGAAGGATTGTAACTTAGATTTTTAATAGAGTTTTAATCAAATAATAAAATACAAGGATACATACTCGAAGATGTTAGTTAAGTTACATCCCTTGCTACTTAGTAGGTATATAATTTGAATATATAGAATTTAATTTGTAATTATATAAATAATTTAATTTTGAATATAGATAATTTAATTTAATTTATTTATAAAAATATTATAATAACTAGATTATTTTATAAAATTTAAATAATAAATATTTAATATTAAATTATATAAATAATTAATTAAATTGATAAATTAATTAAATTATGTTAGATTAAATTTAATTAAACATGTATTAATAATATGATATATAATATATAAAATTATATAATTTAATTTGACTACATGGAATTTGACTAATTTATATTTATATAAACAATTTAATTTATATTATTTAATAAAATATTATAATAAATAGATTATTTTATAAATAAAAATAATAAATATTTAATATTATAATGTATAAAACTATATAATATAACTTGACAGCATGGAATTTAATTAATTTATATTTATATAAAAAATTTAATTTATATTATTTAATAAATTATTATAATAACATAAATTAAAATATAAATATTTAGTATTATAATGTATCAAATTATATAATATAATTTGACTACATAGAATTTAATTAATTTATATTAACATAAACAATTTAATTTATATTATTTAATAAAATATTGTGATAACTAGATTATTTTATAAATTAAAATAATAAATATTTAATATTATAAAATATTTAAATATTAAATTATATGGATAATTTATTAAATTTATAAAAATAAATCAAATTATGTCTTTTCTATATTAGATTTAATTAAATATGTATTCATAATATAATATATAAAAATATATAATATAATTTTAGTACATAAAGTTTAATTTTCTTTATATTATTTAATAAAATATAATAATAAAAATTAATATTAAATAAAAATTAAATTCACATATTACTATCTTTTACGTTAATATATTATATAATATATATTTTACATGCCAATTAAGTAAGGTGGTTTATAGCCAGAGTTTTGATGCGAAAAGTAAGAGAAAGTTACTGTAGTAATGACATTTTCTTTTAATTGATATAGTAATATTAATATTAAACGTTAAAAAAATCCAAAAACTATGTCCAATGTGAAGAAAACTTACTGAAGTTAGCGTAAATGTGAAAAGATTTTCATTTTATTTTTCTCACTATTCTTAAAATCTTTCCCGCACTCATATCTATTCCAAATATAACATTAACTTAGCAAATCTTCTTCCTTTCTTCCCTATCCTCTCTTCCTCCCTATTGTCTTGTCATTGTCGCCCAGCCACCAGTTCCCAGCGACCACCGCTGCAGCCACCACACGTTCCCAAGACCCCGACGACTTTCTCCGCATCTCGCTTCAGATGTGTGAACAGATCTGATTTTTTCGGCGATGACCCTATTGTTTCCAGTGATGAGCTGTTTTTCCGGCGACGACCCAACCATTTCCAACAGCGAACTGGTTTTCCGGTGACAAATGCAACATTTCCAACAACAACCTCATTTTCCGATGACGACCCCAGCCTTTCCGGTACATATTCTTGCTTGTTGTATTGCTGTAATTTTTTATTACTGTATTTCCTGTTGTTGTATCTTGCTTGTTGTGTTGCTGTATTTTTTTACTGTATTTTCTGTTGCTGTATCTTGCTTGCTGTATCGTTGAAACATTTTATTGGAGTTGAGGTGCCCTGGCTTGCAAATTGTGTAGATTTTTTGTTACTTCATTATTTCTGGATTTCAGAATTGATCTCTTCATTTGGTAGTTTTTATTTTTTTGGATTGAAGGGCACATTACTGATGTCCCCTAAATGTTGTTCAAAAAGCTTTGCCAAAGGTTTTGTTTTCCCTTCAAAAACAAATGCAAAAGCCACTGTATGATTCAGGAAAACATGACTGCGGTTATGTTACACAATACACATACATGAAGCTACTGCAGAAAAAATGATAAAAAACTCTACTATTGCTTGTTAGTTGAATAACCTATTTATATGTAGCTCAAATAAATTCTCAATACAACACTGTTGTGGTCCTTCTTGGTAATTCTGTTACCAGCTTTTGGATTTTTCACCAGTCAACTTCTCGGCTATTTCAAGTAAGATTTTGAATTATTGCAAGTTTTAGTATGCTGTATTTATTACCTTATCATTCTTTGGTTCCTTTTTAATCCACCGGTGGTATGATCAAAATCTTTTACCAAATCGTTTTTTATCTGTGTTAGAACAAGGAGTAAGGATCCTTTAAATTAATTACAATATGCATTTAAGAATGAGAATATGCCGAGTGCGTTTTAAGCTATATTAGCAAGAAAGAGATTTTTTGTTAAGTAGTCAAATTTGCCTCAGACTTTGCATCCCCCATTGGCATTAAAGTAGCATTATAATTTTTAATCAAGCAAACATCATAAATCTTGGGCCAAGTTTGGTTGCAGAAAATTGTGGCGTAGATTAATATGCTAGTTTGGCATAGGATAATTTTAGACAAAACAAAGAGAAAATGACAAAAGATTAAGGTCTCCACTTCCGTAAGTGGGAATAGAGACACCTAATAGCAACTGCTTAGTTAATAGAGACAGCTAATGGTAGAAAATGGGAATATTTTAAATCTTGAAGTTTCCGGTTTCTATGCTTTGTAGTACAATTCTTTTATGTATGTTACTCTCTTCCTATTTCACGTGCAACCCTTGATAGTCGAACAAAACTTACAAAATTATGTTTTTTTTAATGCTAAAATATCTTACATTAGGAGTGAAGTCTAACAGTGATACACTCATCTCTTAACTTTGCTGAGATGTTTTAAGATAAAATTATAAAAGCTTACAAGAGTTAAGACAGAACATTTCAAATGCATTGACCCTTATGGAGCAGTGAATATGAGGTAGGAATAATACTTTTACCACATAATTTGAAATCTGTTCAGAGAAACGCCGCACACTGGTAAGACTAAATTAATACACCGAAAGAAAAGACTACAAATATCGCATAAATAAATTTAGAGAAAAGAAAAAAAAAACTTATGATGAAATAATGAAAAGTTAGTCATATTTATCCCGTTTTCATATAATTATATAATTTATATTCACATCTCTTATTTTTTTTTTGCATACTTATGATTTCGGGCATCTCTATCATGCGAAGACTAGGAGACTTGATATGATAACAACATGGAAAATCAGTCACTAATTTAGTCAACCCAAGAACTGAAAAGAATTTTTAATTATTTTTCTTACTAGCTTTAACTTTTTAGTATTTTTAATAACTTTTTACAAATGATAAACTTTATAAATACATTTAATTTAATACTTCATCAAATCACTTTATTTCAATATAATATTATAATGCATTATTAAAATATGAATAAATCTTTATTATTAAATTATATATCTATCAATGCTTTAATTGTCTAAATTTAGGTATACATGGTTACTATAGGATCACTTGATTCAATGTCTAAATTGATAAAACTTATCATTTATAAATTATTCATGATGCAAGTCTGTCGATACTTGTACATGATGTCAAGTATCATGTGATATTATTTTAATCATGTATATCAAGTTTTAAATACACATTGATAAATATGTAATATAATAATAAATATTTAATTATAAAAAACTTACAATTAAACTGTTAAATTGATAAATTTGTTATTTATATAAAGGTATTAATGTGCGTGTGAGATTAGATGAGAAAACAAAGGCTCGTAAGATGTATCTTGCTTGTTGTATTGCTGTATTTTCTGTTGTTGTATCTTGCTTGTTGTATTTTTTTATTATTGTATTTCCTGTTGCTGTATCTTGCTTGCTGTATTGCTGTATTTTTTTATTACTGTATTTCCTATTTTGTTGTAACAATTGATAAATTGAATAATGAATTTAAGGAAAAAACGGCTAAGGAGAAGTCACTTGAGGAGAAAGTGGTGCAATTGTTGCATAATCATGAGGAGCAAATTGAGCAGACAACAAAATCAACAAATGCAACTTATTTTACAACACTTGCAGTTGAAATCTCTTATGTCATCCGCCACTGCACCAGATAATAATGACAACCATGGTGATGATGCTTAGGATGGTATCTTTAAGATGATGTAATAGACAATCATTTTCACAATGTTTAGGATAATTATGTTCATAGTTATTATGATTTTGAATTTTTAATAATTATGTTGATACTTTTAATTAATTTTTTTATATATAATTATTTATTTCAAATTTGTTATTGTATGTTATTTATAGTGTGATTAAATTTTTTATTATTGATAAATATTTGACAGGTTCATAATATATATTATTAATTTTAAAAAAAGAAAGGAAAAACGAAAAATTTTAGCCTAATATGCACCTTTAGTTTTAGCCACCGAAATAACGATGGATTTCAGCAACCAAAACTTTTATTATATTATATTTCAAAATATATTAGTCACCAATTTAGCGACCGATCATTTAAATTAATTAGATTTCGAAATTGATTTAGCGACCGAAATAGCATCTATTTTCAGTCGCTAAATTTCAAATTACACTTGCATACCAAATTATATAGCCACCAAAAATTTCTGTCGCTAATTTTGCCACCAAATAAAATTCGGTCGCTATTTCCGTCTCTAAAGGATTTAGCCACCAAATTTCAGATTTAGCGACCGATTTTTGTGGTCGCTAATATTGAATTTTTTTTGTAGTGATTTATTGTGTCTATTATTGGTATTCTAGCTAAGTTTTGTATGATTAAATTTAATTGAGCTTTATGTAAATCTTTGTTGACTTTTATTTTATTTTAATGTGTTTTGACATTTTCTCCTCGTTTAGGTCATAACTTGGGATCCATAAATGTAATCACCATGATTTGAGTGTTTATGGAAAGTTTAAAGAAAGATCTATATTTCTCATGTAAATATTGTAAACTTATTTGACTTGTATCATGAATGAATTTGGACTTCAATTGGGATCACAATAACTTGACACTGGTGAAACATTTTGAGCTTTAGAGGTCCAAAGCACATAAGACCAATGCTAAAATATCAAAGGCAAATTTATCTATAACTTTCATGAAAATACTGAAAACAAATTTGAGCATCTAAAAGGTTGAATAAATCAAGGATAGTAGCATACGTGATTGTATTCTACAATTCAAATAGCTTTGTGCAATTGTAATTGGACTAATTAATACAAATGGGTCTAATTTTGGCTTTGGACTTTAGTTAACCTTAAGGTAGACTTATGTAAATGTTTCTTATAGGATTAGAAAGGGAGCATGTGTAAAGTTTGAATTGACTTTGTTTATATAAATGTTTTTTATAAGATTAGGAAGGGAGTCTCTATAGAGTTTGAATTGACTTTGATTTCATTTAGGTTTTCATCTTTATTGGTTTTCTTTTTCTTTTTAATGATTTCGTGAGAAATCTCCATTAAGGCTAAAACATCTCTAGATCAATTCATTGATTCAATATTTCTTTAATGGATTTTGAGGTTTGGTTTTAGATTGTTTTTCAATTCTTGATTTATTTTCTTTCTTCAATCTTTCTTCTCTCTCTTTGAATCTTAATTGTTAATTCTTCTTAGGTTGATGCGTGATCATATAAATTTGAATTTACACTCTTGATGAATTTGCTAAATGCTTGATTTGACATACTCCAATTGAGATTGATATAGTCTTTTATGCATAATCATTGGTTTAAATAAAAAAATCAATTTAAAAATTGGTTTGGTGACTAATTTGAAAATTTAACCACTAAATTGTTGCTTTTATTGAATTGAATTTTCTCTTTATTTGAATATTTGTTTTTATTATGAACTCAACTATTTTTTTTACATTTTTATTTGATTGATAATAATCAAAGATCCTTGAAGCTCGAAAAATGTTATTTATCTTGCATCATGATTATGGTTGCTAATGTTTATTAAGCCTTGTATGATAGTTCTTCTTGTTATTTGACCCATATACAATTGCAAGTTTAATTATCTAGATCTTCTGTTCTCATTCATTTTATAATTACTAACATGACTATCTCATGGGTAAAGAAAAAAAACCATGGTGAACTCTTTGATTTGTTGAGTTTTGTTTGTTTTTTATTTTCAGTTGCGATGATACATAGTAAGAGGTACTTAAATTATGGAGCTTGGCTATTGGGCTTGGTCTCCAAAGATTTTTCACCCTTTTGATCAAAACTAACTTTTTAAAGGGCTAATATGAGGTTAAAAAGTTAAAAATTTTATCATCTCTATCATTTTAAGAACAAGAACATTTAGGTTTTCTCTTTTTGCTTACCTACTCTTATTGGCCAAAAGAAATTCAAAAAATCATAGAACATATAATTTGCAAGGGTAAAGTGAGGTTGGGAGGGCATTTATTTTTTTGCCAAATTCAATCACTTAAGCCACTTTTTTTTTTTTAAGAAATTAAATGTTTTCCAATTTTTAAAAATAATAAAATTTTAGCTTAAATATGTTTTTAATCCATGTAAAATAAGCAATTTTTATTTTAGTCCCTATAATTTTTTTGATTAATTTTCATCTTTCTAAATTTTAAATAACTATTTTTGGTTTTTACTATTATGTGACACTTATTAGTTATATATATATGTTCAACAAAAGATCAAATAACCATCACATATGTTACACACTAGTATATGTGGTACAATGTTAACTTATGACATCTTAAAAAAAAAATTAGATCCTTAAAATAAGCAATCTTTTATTTTAGTTTCTATAAATTTTTTGATCAATTTTCATCATCTAAAATTTGAATAATTATTTTTAGTTTTTATTATTATATGACACTTGTTAGTTACATATATTTTCAATGGAAGGTCAAGTGAATATCACATGTTACACACCACTGAATGTAGTATCATGTTAAAGTATGACATCTTCAAAAACAAATATAAATCCTTAAAATAAATGTTATTTATCTATCTTAAAGTATAAATTAGGAACTAAAAATAGTTATTTTAAATTTTAGAAGATTAAAAATCAAATAAAAATATTTTACAGGAAGCAAAACTAAAATTAACTCATTTTATAGAGACCAAAATTAATAATTACAAATTTTAGAAAAATAGAAATCGACCAAAAAATTTTACAAAAACTAAAATTAAAATTCGTTTATTTTTTTTATAATAAAATCATATTTAAGCCTAAAATATTACTGCATTTTAACTCTGTACAGTATACACTTTTAGCAATTTATTCTTTTTGTGTTGAGAACAAGTTAACAAGCAAAATGTAGTTATTACTAACATGAATAAATTGAAACCCACAAAATAAAAATAAGGGGAAAAAAGTATTTTAGCCTAAAAAGGATGCAAGGCTTTGACGTGAACTATCTGTACCGTCCCCCTGTTCTCTCATCTTCTCTTGGTACAATATTATTTTTTTAAAATACAAATTAATTTTATAAAAATATTAATTAAGATATATAAATATATATAATTATAAACAAATAATCATATAATTAAAAATTAAAAATATTATTAAATATTATTAAAACAAGCAATTTGATATTTGTGTTTTTTTAATTAAGATCTAGTATTCGATCTCTTTTTAGACATCAAGTTATAAAAATAAGTACTATCTCTTTATTTTTAAAGAAATCGACTAAGTAGAAAAAAGAATTAGTTTATTGAAAAATAGACATATGATTTATATTATTTAAAAATATACTTAAACTGTTTTTTTAATTAATTAATTTATCAGAACAATATATATAAAAATTAAAGCAAAGGAAAAACAAAATCAACCAATCATAGAAAAGAATAGAAATGGGTTGAGTTGTCACGCAAGATGTATTGGTAGTTTCACACCATCGGCGTAGGGTAGCAGGAAAAGGTTGATGACAGCGAAACACACAAACACAAGCAATTCACACACGACACACACAATCCTCGAAGCCTCTCTTCCATGGCTGTTGCTACTTCTCTTTTCTCTGTCCTTCCCATACTTACAACAACCATGTCGAGGCCCCGCTTGGCGCCGATCTCTTTCGGAACTTCAAAACGACGTCGTATCATCACCTTCGTCGCAGAGGATCGAGAAATAGTTCCTGTGTCTGAAGACAGAGGAAGCCGTTTCCATGAAGTTGAGGGGTTTCAACCTTCGGAGCCCCTCACAGAGTCAGAAGTTGTTGTTCCTCGCCTCACGAACAGCAGTACCGTCAATGCCATCATCGTTTTGGGGTTTGGGACTTTTGCTGTCACCAAATTGCTCACCATTGACCATGACTACTGGCATGTCAGTATCTTCATTTTCAATTTTAACTTTGCCTTTATTATTATTATTTTATTTAGACCAAATTACACTGATATTTGTTCGAAATTCAGATGATATTCTCCCCCCTTTTAACTTTTTAGTTACCTTCCTTTCTCAGAAGTACCGGTTTTAGGTTGCAATGATATCTTAAAATGAAAACTATATAGAATGTGAGAGTTGTCTCCCACTCGTATTTTGGCCATATCATGTAAGATTTTCAATAAAAATTAGAAGATAAAATAAATTAAAATTTTCTCATAAGCTAATAATTTATATATAAACTAATTTATAGAAGTTTTTTTATTTAACTTATTCAATAGTTGACTTTAACTTAACTAATTTTCACTTATGAAAAAAACGTAATTTATTTTACCTTTTTTTTTTTAATAAGTATTTATTAAGAAGTGTATCGGACCTCGGCCAGGTTTATTGAAATGCTGATTTTCACGTGAATACATTGAGCTGAAAGATGATCCTGTCCTAATGTTTTCTATCAATACAAAATTAAGCTCTTTTTTATTATTACTATGGCTATGATCTGTATGGCTGAAACATTGTTCCAAGCTATACAGCCATGTTCTTGTTGGTTACACAAGTTTCTTTTCATTAATAATAAGGAAGTAGGGGAGGATGTTTAATGCTAGAGTGATTACGAAAGAAAATTGAAGTGTATTTTCTGTTTAGTACAGGGAAGAAGTTAACAACTAATTAGGCTTTTATTTTTCAGGGTTGGACCCTTTATGAGATTCTAAGGTATATACCTGAACACAATTGGATTGCCTATGAGCAAGCTCTGAAAGCAAACCCTGTTTTAGCTAAAATGGCAATAAGTGGGATGGTCTACTCAATTGGAGACTGGATTGCTCAGGTTAGTTTTAAACTCTCAAAAATATGAAATGATTATCTTGGACATAGAATTTTAACGACAGTTCAGCTATTTCTGACCAAAATATGCAGTGCTATGAAGGAAAGCCTCTTTTTGAGTTTGATCGGGCAAGGGTACTCAGATCAGGTCTTGTTGGGTTTACTCTCCATGGATCTCTTTCTCACTATTACTACCAACTTTGTGAGGTGATTATTGTGACTGCTTGAGTTGGAACTATTAGGTGATATTCTATCTATGAATGGCTGAAATTGTTTGTATGACTTCACAGGCTCTTTTTCCTTTCCAAGAATGGTGGGTTGTCCCTGCCAAAGTTGCTTTCGACCAAACTGTGTGGTCTGCAATTTGGAACAGCATCTACTTTGTGGTTTTGGGCTTGTTGCGTTTCGAATCTTTGACTAACATATATGGTGAACTGAAGTCAACATTTTGGCCACTGCTTACTGTAAGCAGCTATTTTATTTGTTTCTTTATGCTGTTTTCAGATGTTAAGTGTAAATGTAATTTTTTGTCTCAATGCTTATATGGCTTTAGTGTCATTGTAAAGTCATGGAGATGCATCAAAAGCATGTTAGTAATTTTACCAAGCTAAAAATTGAGCTATATTTACTTGGACTATGTCATACCGTCAGGCTCAAATTTGTAGCATTATACTGTTATAGTGTCGGGTATATAGTAGGGAAGTAACAATTAGAGTGAGCCTAAGATTCAAATTTTCAGGTAGTTCCATCCTATCCTCTTTCCAAGCTTGGGTATAATCTCTGTATCTTGCTCTTAAAACTATGAATTACTTGAATTATTCAGGTAACTAATCCTCAATGCCTCTGTTTGCATATAGCAAAGTGAACATAATAGGGTCTAGAGAAGGTGATGTTCCTGCTATATGTTCACTGTAGGAATCACCTTGTTACAGATTGCCCATTTGGTCTTATAGTATAGACACCTTAAAGGAAAAGGAGAGAATTGAAGGAAGAAAGGGTTCAAAGATGTTAGGTAACCTCATTAGTAGTTAGTTACCATAAGTAGCAGTTAGAGTTATAATAGATTAGTTACCCATTAGTTAGGTAGGAGTTTTATAAATAAGAGGGAGTTAACAAGGAGAGGAGTTGTTTCTGGAGTGTAACACTGTTTTTCTATCAGTAAAGATTATTTTTCTCTACAATCTAATGCAGATTGTATCAAAAGAGGAATTCAATTAACACAAATAAGTACTAGCAATTCAAGGATGAAGAGTACTACAAAGAATAAATTATATATTCTTATCCCTATGTGATTATTTAATTAGAAATCTTCTCTTGTTTGGACAACTAAATCTCTAATATGCTTCACAGACAGGGTGGAAACTTTGGCCTTTTGCGCATCTGATTACTTATGGTGTGATTCCTGTGGAACAAAGGCTTCTTTGGGTGGACTGTGTGGAGCTCATCTGGGTCACAATACTTTCAACGTAGGTTTTCTAAGATTATTTGTCATATCATACTAAATTATTACACGACTATTTTTGCCATAAGCAGCAGGATTTTAATGTCCTTTAGGATGCTTAAGTATCTCATGTCAGCATGTGACTGATTCCCATTTAAGGATGGATGTTTGTCCGCCACATTTTATTGCACACTACAAAATAGCATTACAAATGTGTTACACAGTCATTAAATTGTCAACAAGATTCTCATCCCTACACAATCATGTTTCACTTTTAGCTATTCAAATGAGAAATCAGAAGCCCGAATATCCGAGGCAGCCGCAGAAACAACGTCATCCACTTCAAGCCAAAATTCCAAGGTAAGTAGACAATGTTCTTCTGCCGGGGTGTTTTTACTGTTTGTGACACTTAGTTTACATACCTATGATTCTTTTTTGCTGGGGCAAGGGTTGGTAAATTGTTCATCCAAATCGAGATAAAAAAAATACACCATATATACTTCATATATTGAACTATTAACTTTTTTTCTCTTTTTATTGTCTATTATATCTTGTGTACTGCCAGGAATAAACGAATTGAGAACAAGGGAAAAAACTGTCTAGGTTCATGGAAATTACAAAACCATCCTCGCAAAAGCTTTTGTTGCCTTGACTTAAAATTCAAAGAATCTATGAGTTGAAGGTCCAATTGAGCGACCTTAGAGACGTGGGGTTGTGATCTGCTACCCATACAGGATATACACTTACGCAGGTCGTGCATCCTTCTGGCTATGATCAACTATTTAGGTTGCAGTGATCAGATACATAGATGATTGTATACATAATAATATAAATGTGTTCAGAACTCAAGTTAAATTGTGTTCCTTTTCCAGGGATGTATTGGATTACCTTATATATATCCGTAATTCTGTATAAAAAATTCATCTCATATATAGTGCTGGAAAATGTGAAAAAACTACACGACATCACCTTTGGAATTTTATTTGCTTAAGTATTTTTAAGCTTCTGCATACATTACCTCAACTTCGTTCCCTGGGAACCAACAAGTCATTTTCTTAACACTGACAAATATTGTTCGGGAAGTACAGACCCAATTTCATTACGAGCTTGACAACTTTTTAAAATCGAAGGTACTATTGATAATTTTTTCTGTAAATATTTAAAAAAAAATTATTTCATGATGTAAAATTAGTTTATTCATAAATTAAAATAATTTTTTAAAATTAAATAATTTAATTTCTTTAAAAATTTGATTTTAACTTATATATAAATTATATTTAAATATAGAAGAAGTTTATTTTATTTTATTTTTTATTTTTACAAGTAAAAAATTATCTAAATAAAGTCATACTCTTTTGAATGAGGGGAGAAAATGAGAGTGGAGAGAAAATTTTAAATTTAAAGTTTAGAAAAAATAATTAATTTATTTCATTTTCTTTTCACTTTTTTTCCTTAATCAATTGATAGGTATTTTTACATTTAATTTTTTTTCTCTATTTTCCTCTTTTTTCCTATTTGAATTAAGGGTCAGTGACAGTCCCACATTGTAATGTGTATCTTGTACAAGAGTGTAGTGAACATAAAATATTTCCCCCAATACATTGACACATTACACACGCACATACATCGTGTTTGGAAAATTCAATCTAAAACTGTTTTTCTTTTTTTAAAAAAAAAGAAAGAATTTATAAAAGAAATCAATGATTGCTTTGTAAATAAAAGACTTAATTACATTCTTTTTCTTCATACTATGCTGTCTCACTTTGCCAATTCGATCTCCATTGCTTTTTTACAAATTTGGTGCTCCACTTTTTTAATTTTACAATTTTGACTTATTATCTAATATTTTACAGAAATGCCAATGTAATCCTGTATTGTATAATCAATTTCCTACTAAGTTACAGTATAAATATAAATTACATAATTAAAATAATAAAAAACTAATTTATAAAAAAAAATAGACTTAAATATTTTGTTGATCATTTACGCTTCGGCTTAAATTTTTTTTTCTCAAATTTAAAAATGTTTTTTTTTTCATCCTTCTAATTTAAAAACAATTCACTTTTAGCCTCCTGATCCAGATCAAAAGTATGTTATTTAAAAATTAAGAAATAAAAAATCACTTTTAAAATTGAAAGATAAAAAGAAAACTAAACCTAAATTTAAAAAATTAAAAAAAAATGAAGTGTTAAAAATATAATTAAGAGCAGATATAACGAAAGCGAAAAGAATGGGCAATTGGGTGTTTGCGTTCGAGTTATTTTGGATTTTGTGTGGCGCCCTTAGGCGTAGCTGTTGGGTTATTGAGCAATAGCCGCGGGTCCCATCGCCGAAGATCGGAACCCTCCGCTCTCTGCAATGGCGAAGATCGAAGAACTGAACGAGTCTGTGGCCAAATCCAGGATCAAGAGGAATCATGGCTCCACCCGATTCTTTGTCTTCGTCGATTACCTTTTCCTTTTCATCTTCCTGGGATTCCTCTGCTTCATCGTTTTCAAGATTCTTGGCATTTGATTCCATTCCTCAAATCACACAACCTGCTCTGTGTTCTCCGCTAGGTAAAGGTTTGACTTTTTTTTATTGCATGCTACTTTTTATTGGTTCTAATGGGAAATTAAGAGCCCAACCACTTCGCCAATGTGACGCTTTTTCAGTCCATTGACTTTTTAGTTTTTATGTTATTAATATTGAAAAATATTCATTCACACATAATGAATGTAGATCCTCCGAGAGAGATAGGAAAAAAAAAAGGTAAACAATTGATAATATGACGCGATAATTAAAAAAAAATAAAAAAGAGAGAGCGATAACGACTGTTTGGATGTCAAGAAATCACCACTTTTAATATTGAGAATATATCTTCTTTGGTACTCGACACTTCCCGAAAGGGAAAGATATACACAAAAATAATAAATAGTTAAAAATAAATTTAAACATTAATCTCTTTTGTTAAATTTTTAGAAAGGATCGGTACCGGAGAGAAGATTCAAACTCATTAATATTACAGTACTAAATAATGGGGAAGTATGTCAGAAGTAGAAGTACTGAGTATCCATGTTTTGAAAGATGAGGCTATTATGTGGAGTACAAAAAAGGGTGATGATACCAAGTAGAGTAATAAATTTTCTCTTTCGTTAGTAGGAGTGAAATAAAAGGAGAGGGAAACCAAATTCTCTTCCATTTAGTTTTTCTGAATTCTAATATTAGAAGATTTTGAAGAAGGAAAGGGAGAGGGAGAGCAACAAATTTATCTTTTCGTTTAAATTTTGTTCTCTTTTAATATTAGGAAGATTTGAAAGATCGGATGGAGAGAAAGAGAAAAATAATTTAAAACATTTTAAGTATATTGAATAAAATATCTATATTTTTGTTTTAAAAATTAAAATTATAAAAATATAAAATAAATTAATTTTTAAGTTTAAAATATCTCTACTAATATTGTACAGAAATTAAATTCTATTTTTATATGCCTTTTAGGTTTCTGGAAGATACTCGTTTCTTCTACCATTGTTATTCAATCTCTGCATATCTGCATGAGAGTTTGTATGTAGATGTGTGTGCTAGTACTTCTACTTAATGTTTCCGGCACAAATTATGTTATCTTGAACTTTAATAACTATACAAGGGTTGTATTTTGTCTTTTCTCCTCTGTAACTTTCTCAGGTTTACATTAGCATTTCTTGTGGAGTTACCTGAGTGTACAACAATTTTCTGTAACACTTAGTTTTTACTTTTTATCTTTGTCCATCACATGTCCACATCAACCATCTTATTGCACACTTCTCTCTCTTTTTTCTCTTTCCTTTTCTATACTGTTTCTTCACCTCCACTTTTGGCAGGATATTCGTCTGAGATAGCTAGGCTTCCAGTACAAACCTAGTTCCAAGCTTGAAGGCAGTGGCAACTAGTTAGTGTCATTTTTTTACCAGATCCTATGATGTATTACTTAAATTTTTACCATCTTTCTCAACTTTTGCTCTGGAATTCCAAAATTTACAATATTCATTTCCCCTAGTTATTGTCTTTCATTTGTTTCTTGTGTATTGCATTTGATCTTTTCACTTGTCCTTTTCCTCTTTCATTTCATTTTCCTTGAATGTGGTAAAGAAGGATGGCAACTAAAATCAATATCAAAGTACATTACGGAGGTAAAAACTGATAGTGATAGCAGAGTAATATCCTTTCTCTTTGCCAACTGTTTCTTGATTCAAGACGATGCCTTTGCTCGGAGGGGAGGGATATATACTGTGCTTTTATTATCTACTTTCTGTTTCTGGTTGGTGGATTGGGGTGGGGTAGAACAGCAGAGATAAAGACCCAAAACCGCTATTTTGCATGCCACAGACTTGTACTAATTTGGTGTGGTCGCTTGCATATTGATGGCACACCAACTTTGCATTTATGTGAGACATTTGTATCCTTCTTGGTTGCTATGTCCCATTCTAACATCCTAATAATCCTCTCAATACTATATCCTAATAATCGTATTATTAAATACTCATAAAGAGAACTTTTATCATCCATAATAATCTTACTTAATTTTGATAAGATTATCTTCGGTAAAAAAAAAAGAAAACCCTGTGGTATAACATAAAAAAGTCCCGCAACGTTGTTGCAGTGAGGAAATTTTAACATGGTATAAGTAATTAGAAAGATTGTTAAGAGAACATAGAATTATTGTTACTGGAATCTCTACTTCATGATTAGCATCTTTGGAGTTTAGGAGGGTTTGCTATATTTCCATGTTGGATTTATTATTTCTGCAGGTCTAACGTCTACACAATATTTATGCTGTTTAAGACCTTAGTACAGAATTGACTTGTAAGGTAATGGTGAATCATATTACTTTAATTTAACAAATTCCGCGCAAATATAGTGTAACTAGAAGAACTATTAGTACGAGCGGATGTTTGTAATTTTAAACAAGCTCTACCTAACAATTGTACTAAGATTTGGTTCAGGAACCAATAAATAAAAAGATTTCATTATAAGTCATGATAGGATATGTTGGAAATTACATATAGGTACATTAGCAACATTTTATCAATAAAATTTGCTTTGACTTTTAATTTCTTAACCAGTAATTTAAGGTACTTGTTATCATTCTCTTTTTATTATCATTATTTCTTATGTATAATGAGGCACTAGCAATTGAAATTGAAAGAGTTATGATCAATGATTGGGGCCAAGAATACAACCAACATTACACCATGCTTAATTCACTTTAAACAAGAAAAGAGCAGAAAGGCTCTGCATACTAACTAGCAGATAACCTACACAGAGAACTTATTCACTAGTACAAAAAGCAGTAGGCGAGTACTAGTTCAATTTGTCAAAAGCATCACAGGCTTATAAACTACACCTATCTAGTGCAATCATGCAGAATGCATCTGAGAGGACTCAGGGATTAACTGGAGCTGGAACTCCACCACCACTGCCAGGGTTTGGGACAAACGTGTCATCACCACCTGCTGGTCCTGACCCTACTCCATTACCACCAGTGTTTGGATTTTGAGGTGTCAACCCAAAAAATGGAGGCAAACCTACACTCCCAATGCCTGGAATATAGACACTACCATCAGAGGGGAACATAAACTGAGGCTCTTTCTTGTCCTGTGTGTTTGAGGTATTTGTACTAATGTGGCGTCCTGCAACTGCTTGCCATGCAGTGGCAAGAAGCATAGTGGAGATGAGAACAAGTGCAAGGACTGAGGAAGGTTTGCATTTGCAAGCCATTATGTGATGAGATGTGTTTTGTGTTAAAATTGAAGGGAGTGGCTGAGTTTTATAGCCACAGTTTGTGCTGAGTTGAGTGTGTATTGTGGCGGTGAGTTAAGTGTTTGTTTGGTGGGCATGCAAATGATACAACGAGGACATTGGCAATGAGTCGTTTGCATGGTGGTGTCTCTTTTGGTAGTTGATCATTTGTGATTCAGTGAACGTCAGGACACTTCCTTTGCCACAATGGTTTAAGTGCTATTTAGCTTCACTTTTATTACCTTCTATTGGTGGCAGTTATCACCAATTTGTTTGCGGCCATTAAATGGAGCCGTCACATGGCTGAGTTATGAACCGCCATATGAAGAAAACTAGGAATTGATTCGAGATTCGGTACTTATGTTGTCTCATTTTTAGACTAGATCAATCGATTTGTGGGTTAAAGACAGTGTATATACAAATGATGCAGTAGATTTTAATTCGCTAATAAATTACATTTAAATCGTTTAGTTAAGCAGAAACAGATTCTGCAAATGGGGTAAAAAGTGTGAATGCACATTTATTACTAGAATTGCATGGTTCAAATGCCATTATGTAGTGGCCGACCAGGGGTGAGCATTAGGTCAACCAAGATCAGTTGCACAACAATAATTCTAAATCTCCCTGCTTCATCTTCCTACTAATCCATGACAGATCTCAGGAGGGGGCCAAGCATCTTAGTTCCCCTCCCTTAGTGTGTAAAAAAATATTTTCGACTTTTATCTTTTAAATAATTTATTTTAGTTCTTTAATTATAAATTTTAAATTAATGCTATTTTTTCAAATAGTGATGACTTTTTATTTTTTGAATATTATTTTAAATTTTTTATTAAGTTAACATCCGAAAACTTGTCTTATTAGATTTAACTAAATAAAAAATAAAATATAATTAATGTTAAAAAATTATAAATAGAATAAAAATTACATAAAAAACTCCTTTTTTACAAATAAATAAAAACTGAATAATTTAATATTATATTTTTGAGTTATTCGTGAGATTATTTTTTTACACAATTTTTATTATAATTATGTTACTTTTTCATTCGAATATTGGTTGAATTATATAATTTTTATGAAAGTGAATTTAATGAGTTATATAATTTTTTATGAAATCAATAAAAAAAAAGTAGGATTTAATGATTTTTATTTATTATTTTTAAATTGTGAGACTATTACACCAAGAGTTTTGTTTGATTATTGTTGTGTGAGACTAAAAAGTTTTCCAAAGCTTAAAACGAAAAATTAGAAGTTATAATATTTGGAGTCTTTGATAAAATTCTTTTTTGAGTGACAAGTTATTTATGTTCCAATGGCAGGGGGAACAAATAAGTTATGTTATAACTTATAAATACTGGATGCATTTTTGTTTTATAAAGATTTAAAAATATTGTGCACCTTTTTCATTTCATTTACTATCCGAATAGATTGAAAAATAATAAACAAAATTAACAATTTAATAGAATATTCATACATACTGCTCAATCATTTTGTATATCTATAATGGGCGGTTATTATACCATTTAACAAAAATTTTAAGAAATTATTTTTATTTTTATTTTTTTTAAATAATCGATATCTTATAAATTATAGAACTTTTGTTGTTTGAAAAAAAAAACTTCGATGAGAAAATTTTATTGCATTTTCTTATTTTTATTATTTGAAATAAAAAAAATAGCATAACTTTTATGTTTAAAATCTGAAAATATTTTTGTAGAAGTCATTGTTTGTTAATTGCAAAAAAAAAAAAAAAAAAACAGCTAGCTGTCTAATAGATTTTTGGATCATTTGCTGTTACTAATCCTCTTACTTTCTTTTACGGTAAGTATTGAAAGTGTTTTATATTATTTCTAAGACATTAAATATTTTTTTATTTAATATTTTCTTTATAAGATAATAAGAAGATTTGTACGTGGATAGAGAATTATTCACTGCACGGATATCCTTGCCATTGTCAGAACTCTGAAATTTGAAATTGTTAAAATACACACAATACAACTTACATGAGCAGGATTTGAAGTGAAAAAACACCCATGTAATGTTATTTCATCTAATAATGCTCATTTGTTATGGGTAAAATGTTTCTAAACTTTGTAGATATGATTAAATTAAATTTTAATTTTTTTTTAAATATTGTTAACTTTTAGTCTTTATAAATTTTAAAATAATTTATTTCATTACTTAATGATGTGACATGTCGATATATATTTACGTTACATGTCACTTTAAAATGATCCATGTAAGGAACTGTTTATATGCAAGCTGAATCACTTAGTATCTATTTAAACAAGCAACTTCATTAACAATTTAGTGTTAGTAAACACTTAAGTATAAACTGCTTTCGTAATTGAAGAAAGAATTACATTAAACTATTTTTAAATAAATTGTAAGTTATATTAAAAAACTTATTGAAATAAGTTTAAAACTTACAAACATATCATAAGTTATTTATGTACCAGAAAAATATCATAAATTAATTTTATAAATTCTTCTAAACACTTCCACATATACTTATGTCATAAAACAAGTTTAAATCAAGTGCAAATGAACTCTTCCAAATGAATTCAGAATAATAATGAAAAACATTTAAAAATAAATAAATTTTGAAGATTAAAACTAAGAAGTTTTGAAGGCCTAAATATAATTTTGTAGCTGTTATTATTGGGTCATGGTTCAGTTAATCAGCCTCTCATCATATCCAAGCTTGATTCTAATTAATTCCCAATACTTAATTTGTGACGCTTGATGGACAAAATTTAAATACAATTACATAGGTATATGTTTTTTCTAATTAGAGTTTTACATAGGTAATCTGTATAATAAAAAAAATCATTAAAATATTATGCAAATTACTAAAGTGAAACATCAATTTTGATTAAAGAATTATACAAGTAACACCTAAAGAGTTCATTTGTGTGCAAAACAGAATGCTACTTTCAACACAGACTTGGTGGCTTGTGGCATTCATGTTTGATATTGAGCAATATTAGACGCTGAATCCATATTTTGGTGACCTTAATCAAGCATCATTTACTACACGTAACTAACCATAGACAAATTTTCTTTGTTATTACAATTCCACTGAACCAACAAAACTCAAGAGTTTGGCCTTTCCTCAGAAAATCTAGGAAGTTGAACCAGAGAGTTTACTCGGGTCACACCCTCCAAACCTGACCAGTTTTGATCTTCAGTCAATGGTGTTCCATCTTCAACATCAACAGATACTCCTCCTCCTCCATAGGCCTCTTTTTCTTCTGAGGATCTCACAGTGAAGTTCCTTTGCAAACATGGCTCAGACTTTTGACCATCATCTGACTCAACTTGATTGCCTGAGTGGTTGCTCTGGATGGTTGCAGAAGAGAAGCATTGCTCATCACAATCAGATTCTGAGTCCATTTTTCCATCCAAAAACAGGCACACAACAGCACAGTCATCCATTTTTGAAGTTGGATACTTAAGTTTCCACTCTCGTGCCGCGGAATCCACCAGAATCCTCGCCGCTGCCGACCGAGTTGATGCCGAAGATACTATCTCAACCACCTCTTCATTGCTCAAAACATCCCAGACCTGTGCAAAACATCAAGAGTTGGCTATGCTACCCATCAGGACTCAGGAGAATATGAGTTTTCAGTAGCATCAAAATAAAGCAAATCAGATACTCTAAAGTTAATTCTTGTAGAAAGTCAACATACACAGGAAAGCAGGGAATCAATGATAAAGTGCTCTAACAATATCCATCCAGCAATGCAATGTGTACAATTTTGACCAGTGGAAAAAGTATTATAGTAGTGGTGGGATGGACTATTTTGCAGACTATGCAAATTCCACTTCAGCAATGCATATTGTATCCTCATCAAAAGTGGCAAGGGTACTGTAAACGTTCTTCTCTTACCATATCTTGCACATTACAGTTTACTTTTATTATATATGTAGGCTTATAAAGTTATAATGCACTGCTGGATGTTTAATTATCTTAATGACTACGTGTTTTCTTGTTTACAAAGGATAGAATTATTATGCAGAGAAAACAATTGATTATGCATAGCTTAAAGCAAGTTAGACAAAAATTCTGATGCCTTTCACACAGAGTATTACCACTTGACAATAGTTGAAAATAACTTGGACCATCTCCCAACTCCTAACTTGTTAATAGTTCTGTATAGAGTGCTAAAAATTCAGTTCTACACAAAGGTTGGTTTTCAGAAGTCAATTCCCAGTTTCCGTGCTACCAGTACCACCATATAGTTAAAGCAATGTCATTCATTATTGATCTAAAATTTGCCTCTACTTACTAAATGTTCTTATTTCAGTCTTTCACAACATGACCTGGTGGTGTAATGGTTAATATAAAAAAATTACAGTACTCTCAGAAAGTAGCTTCAGTTGTGGAACATATTTTAACATTTCCTTTGGCATACACCAGGAGAAAAATTAATGAAACAATTTTCAATATAGCATAAAAAAATGATTGAACAAATAAAACTAAATATGAGATTGAAAATTCTTACCCCATCCGAGGCAAGAACAATGAACTGATCTTTGTCTGTTAGCAGCCGATGAGAGAATTCAGGTATAGAAATCACACCATATTCCTTCAAGCAAAAATCTCCAAATGCTCTAGCCATTGCTAATCCTGGTGCATCATCAAAAGGCAACCACACCCTATGAACTTCTGGCTCATCTTGTAATGCAAACACCCTACCCTTGCACCGTTTGATTCTTTCTGCTTCCCCTATAAGAATTTACATCCAAATTAGAGTAAGTTCACATCAATCAAAAACATAGATTGGACATAGAAAGGATGAATGATGATGGTATATAACACACTTGGCAAATCAGGCTTCAAATCAACGGTCAACTGAATTGCCACCATAGAGTCATTGCTGTCCTTGGATCCCATGATTGCCCGGGAATCACCAATATTTCCCATGAACAAATTTGAACCCTGGAAAGTGAAGAAAATTAAAAAAAAAAATTGTGCAAAAGAAAAGGAAACATAAGGAGAGATGCTGCTCTTTGAGATACCTGCTTCACTACAGTGACAGCTGTGCTTCCACTACAGAAGCAGTCCAAATTTGGATGAGACCTCAGCTCTTTATCCATAGCCTTATATGCCTTCATGAAAGCTTCTCCCCACATAGAATTCAGTTTATCTTCAGCAGAGAAATCTTTCTCAGCCTCTCCACTTTCAGGCTTTATGTTGCCTCTAAAACAAGCTTTAGAGCCATTTCGCCCTGATTCACAGGAATGCAAAAATGAAAGCAGTTTTAATGGCAAGACTTCTCTGACTTTGCGTGCAACAAGGTGACCATGCGGACCATGGCCATCAAAGACACCACAAAAGGTCACATCTTCTGACATGAAATCCTACACAAATAAAGATCCAAAAGATGTCAACTTCCAAAATTAACTAAATCTCCCTTCATTCAATGAGAATTGTGCATCCTCAAAACTTTAAGATGGACATACTTACTTCCCACACAATCATGGCATCCTGATTAATACCCTTCCGACCCTGCTGTGTAAATATGCAAGAAGACCTGCTCTTTCCATTGGTGAAAATTCTGTTAGGTAAGGATTGTAATTGGTGCAGAGAGACAACATGATCAGAGAATGTTCTCCTTGCGCTCTTTTGACCGCAGAATCCTATTTCTAGACACGCCGGAGAGATCGTGTCGCCGTTGCTCCTGCTACTACAAGTACTCTGACTGCTTGTTGAGACACAACAGCCCATTTGCTCAGTTCCAGAATGAAGACATCAGGTGGAAATAATGTCAAGTTCCTTCCTTCTCCACAATAGATCTCACATCAAATTCTCAGATTCCAACTATAGTCAACTGAGTAACAATCCTGACTCCAAAGATTCTCTCACATATAGAAAATATTAGACAATCTACACCTTGCAGTTGAAAACCGGTGGCTTTGATACTCGGTCAAACGCACAATTTGCCGGAAGCTAAATGAATGGATAATGAAACCAGCTGAACAAAAGAAGACACGTGAATTTTATAGTTAATATATGGTCTGAAAGAATCAAGCCCTTGTTGCATGTAAAGAATTAAAAAACAAAAAGAAAGAAAGACTCAATTAACCAAACTATAAGCATATAAAAAAATCCCACCATGTGAACAAGTAATAGAATATACTAGAATTCCACACATTCACATTGACAGCATCGAAATGAAAAGTTTGAAGTAATTAAATCAGAAAACCGTGCAATAAAAAAATGGAGAAAACAAAGACAGAGATGAGAGAACACACCAAACCGTGTCCTACTCCTTTCTATCTTCAAATTTCAAACGGGTTAACCACCAAAATTTCTGTATTTTCTTTTCACAGAATTTAGATCTTCATAGAATCGAAGATCAAATAGATATCAAGGCCATGGAATCTCCATTTGAAAAACAAAACACACTTTTGTTATTTTATTCAAGTTTCCTCGTAGCAGTATTTGAATAGGAGGAAGAATAGAGATTAAAAAATAACAATATTAAAAACAATATTTGGCCAAAAGCATCTAAAGCATTAGAAAGAAGGAACATCTAATTGTAAAATGTAGAAATGAGAAAAATATAAGTACAAAACTAGTTACAACATACTTGAATTAACTAACCCCAATGAGATCAACATCTAAATGAGAATAACAGTTCATGACCAAAAAGCATATATAGTTACAACTCTGATTTTTTATGCCTTTTCCTGGTTTTACCTCTGCAACCAGGTAGAACAGAAAACATGGTAAATGACAGTTCAGAGAGAGGGAGAGAGACTGAGAGAGTAAAGCAGAAAAAGCAGTACAAACAAACTCTGGTTTCCCACAGCAGAGAAATACAAGAGATAAAGTGAATAACGCAAAAGCAGAAAAGGACGAAAGAAAGGTATGATATGATCTCGTCAACCAAGAATCACAGAGAGATCAATCAAGTAAACATTACGTAATTATCATAACAAGCAAAAGAAAACAACAAATGTCGCAATAAGAGACCAAGAAACGAGTGAACAATTCAACTAGGATCAAATCAACCCATAATAATAGAAATAAAAACAATAGTAATATCAACAATAACATAGCAAAAGAGATCAAGGAACTATAAATAGGCCAGCTAAGAAAAAGGAAGCAAAGACATAAAGTAAAGTAAAAAAAAAAAAATGATTTTGGTGTAGAAAACCAAAAATAATGCAGGCAAAACAAAAAAAAAACATTTTTTTTCAGAAACTTCAAGTAACTTAGAAACATTCAGAAGAAAATGAGTGAGAGGGGACATTTTAAATTTTAATAGTCTCAGTTAAATTTAAGCAAAGTAGATGAAGGTAGAGAAAGTGAACATGCAGATCCTGCATCTGCATTGGTGGTTTTGAAAGTGAACAAGTTGGTACACATACAGTGTTAGATGAAGGCATGTCTTGCAAATGTGCAATTAGGAGGAGAAGAAGAATTGAATGGTTGAGAAGTTGGAAAATGAAGGGAAGTAGGTTGATCACCTTGGTTAGAATGGAGAATATGGGTTGAGATGAGACAAGGAGAATGAGGGGAAGAAGACAGAGAGAAGTGATAGAAAGGGAGTTAACAAGGAGAGGAGAGGATGGTGTAGTGTGATGTTATTAATTGCATAGACAGCAGACAGAGAAAGACAGTAGTAGTAGTAAAGCAGGGGAGAGGTAATACAGATAAATTGCACTTATGGTTTTTATGATTTATTATTATTATTATTATTTAAGATCACCATATTTTTTTTTTTATAAAAGACAATCTTATTCTACTTGAATCAGAATCATTATCAATAATAAAATAATTTCCTTAAATATTTAGGACAGATTCTTATCCCAAGTTCTAACTCATTTTTGTTTTATTATTAATTGAAATTTATATGAATCTCTCTGGATAAGATGAGTTTCACTTTTTATATTTAAGAAATCTGATCCTCAATTTATTAAATTTTACATCAACTTATTTTTTAGTTTCTTTATCTGTTTTGTTTTTAAACATATTTTTATTTTTATTTATCCACTTATTTATCAAATATAGACAATATTAATTGTTATCTCTTAATCATATTTTTATTAATTAATTCTTAAGTATTTTATATATTTAGTAAATATAATAATAGAAATTGATATTCATTATATTTCTAATTTATGCGTTATTCTTTATAGTAGAAAAATAAAAAGGTCATAATTAATAATTTTTTTTTATAAAAATGTAATAACATATATTATTAATATTTATGTTTTAGGATATGGTACTTGATAAGTGAGACGAGAATTAAAAGATGAAGCTGCCAGATATAAATTGTTAATTAATATGTTTTAATAATTTTATAATTTGTTATGTAGCTGCATGTATTTTATTTCAATTGTAACTATTAATCTTTAAATTAATTATTTTTAACTAAAAGGTTTGTTTTTAAAGATAATATATAAAATTATATTGATTGGTTATTGGAAACATGATAAAATATGTCTGCATGTACAATAAATTATGAAACTATTTTAATTTAAATGGTTTGATCTTTAAAATTATGATGATTATATATATTATTGATTATTTTAATAAACAATTATATTCTCTATTTTTTCATTTAAAATGTACTTCTAGTGGAATTAAACTTTAATATTTTAATTGTTACAATTTTACACTTTTTTAAAATATGTCTTATTTTGAATGAGTTGAATATATATGATCTAATTAATTGTTGCTTACACTTTCTTGGAAAAAATAATATTTATATTTTATTAGTTATTGAAAATTAAACTATTAAATGTTTTTATATTTTATTTATTTACTTATAAGTTTGTGTGTTTAACCTATCCTTTAAGAGAGAGAGCGTATTATTAAAAAAATTCTTCTTCTTATCATTATATTTTACTACTTAATAATTAATTTTTTTTATTATGTAACTATAAGCAAATGATGTGAAAATATAAAATATATCCTATTAAACGTGTTAATTTTATTTAAAATTTAAATATTAGATTATTTTATATTTTAATATAATAAACATTTTCTTTCTAAATAAAATTTAATAAATGCAAATCAATGTCTTAAGAATATTAATTGAAAATTAAAAATATTATAAATTATTATTAATGTACTGTTATCATAATTTTCACCGGAAGACCTTTTTATTATCAATTTCTTAATTAATATTTTAAATTTTTTATATTTTTAAAACTTTTATTATATACATACAAGAACACCACAGAGAAGCTAATAATTTTAACCCATCATTTAAACGTATCAATCATTAGAAATATTTTTAAACATGTTAGATAACAATTCAAATCTTTAATAAAAAAATCAATAATTAATCTTCTAACATATTTATGATTTATTATAGGTATGCATACGGAATCGATTGTTAATTTTTTTTATCAACAACCTAAATTATTTAGGTTATCTTCTATTTAATCTTTCCCTGTTAAATAATGTTGCATTAAATTATAGTATAAGAAAAGGTTTACACTTAAAAAAATGTAGTAAAACTAAACCTTATTACAAACTTTTTCTTTTTTGTTCTATAGGAGTAGTACCCACGCCTTGTTATTCCTAACTTAGAGCAACTTCAATAGGAGTATTTTAAGTTAGTTTTTTAATTTAGGATTTTTGTTTTATAAAGTACACCGGTAGAATTATGAGTTGGCACACTAATTATGTAATTGCATCTTGCACAAGAAATCATTTCAATTATAAAAAAAAATGGGCCCAGAATATATATGGAATTTAGAACTCAGCGAATGAGGCAGTGAAAGGTCCCCCACCAACACTGAATGCAGTCATGATAAAAGCCAGAAAGTGAGTGCAAAAGACAGTTACATGGTTTGGGGAAAAAATATATTACACCGTATAAAATAAATACAATGATATTATCGGTGAGGCTAACTCAATCAATTGAGCCAATTGCGTGAGTCTTGTAAAAATTTTTATATTATTTTTTATTTTTATAGATAAAAAATAAAAATAATTATATGCAATAGTCAAAATTATAAAATAAAAAAGTTAAGAAACCGTGTATGATATTACCGATTGAAATTATCTCAAGCATGTTTACCCTTACCTTCTTTGGGGAAACTATTTTCACGTAACATATTTATGTTACAAATTAAAATGTAGATTATGGTTTATAAACTTTTAGGTTATATAGCACTTTTTCAATTACCTCCGACTTGTATTTTTATCAATTAACTTCTTAATGTTTGTTTTTGAATGAAAAAAAAACTACTTTTTTAATTAAATAAAACGAAAAAAATGGAATTTGGCATCGTAATGTTAAAACGGAATTTTTTGTTATCATCTAACCCTTCGTATGTTTGCGTATTTTTTTTTATCTTGTTGAAATTTGGTTTTAAGTGTTTTCCTTTGGTAAGATAAAATAAAATGAAAATAAGAAAAATAAAAAATTATATTTTAAGAAACAAAACTCTTTAAAAAAGTTGGTAATAGGCTACTCAATTCAGACAAAAAAAATATTATGAGTTTTGAAGTGCTTATGAGAATAAACTTTCATTTTTGTAAGGATATAGGGATACTAGTCTCCTTATATAATTTGTGAATCAATTGACTATCTATTCTTGAGCATTAAAGGCTCTTGAGCGTAACTAGAAAAGGAACATGAATGTAGTAATAATTAGTTGATTTTTCGATCAATTTTAAAGTATGTGTTGAATCAAAGTAAGCAATAATTGTCTTGTGATCAAAGTTTCACATAAGAAGCAAACATTGCACATAGCTTTTAGTTCAATATGTAAGATACTAGAAATGCTAATATATCGTAAGAATGCAACCAATCATTGTTTGTCTACAATTTTTATAAGACTTCCGATACTAATTCTTCTAGGGTAATCAATACAACTATTGTCTACAACTATTGTCTACATTCAAAATTGTAGCTCTATTTGTATTATAATGCAGCCTATCATGTTTGTCTATTTGACTTGGGTTATGAAGTTTGCTTACATGTCAAAAGCTAGAGTTATGATTTGATTACAAAGCTTATTCATAGATACATCAACATGGTCAAACAAAAAATATTTTTATAGTGCTAAACCTACAACAACATCAATAGAAATTTGAGATAGTTGCACCTTATATTTCATTACAAAGTCAAGTCTGGTTGGTTATAGAAATCATTACTTTTAAAGCGCACGATCTCCTAAAGTTAACGAGTTTTTAGGTAATTCCTAACACAATGCAAGATAGTTTCAATCTAGTTCTCACACCTTTGGCACATAGTCATCTGATCCTTCATTGTTGTAACAACTCTTTAGTTAGGACCAAATTATACCACATGAGTCAAACAAAGAACTTTAGTTTTTTAGGTGCTTTAAGATGTCACAATCAATGTCAGTCTTCACCATTTAGGAGTTTATCATGAATCAACCAATTGTAACTAACTTTTGCTAAGTATATCCCCTCAACTTTACTAACCTATATGAAGGTATCTCTAATGTTGGGATTTGAGTGGATGTGAGTACTGAGGATAGTTGCGAAAATGTTTCTCTAAAAAAGAAATTTGGTGATCTGCTAGGTATCATTGGTGATCTACATACATATCTTGAATGGAAAGCGTTGTGTCTTTGAGAACATAATTGTCCTATAAATAACCAAGGGTTATACCAATATGTTGACAAATGAGTCATAATTCATAAGTTGTATCAAACATGTAATTCTTCTATTACTTTAAGAAAGAAGTTCCAAATTACAAATCTCTTCGAAGAATCCCTCCCTTAAAAATGATGGTGTTTAACATATTTATGACAAACAATTTATCTCTCAAACCATTTTTTTAAATAGAAAAGTATTAACTTTTTAATGTAACATATAATTAATATTAATTATTAACAAATTTTCTATTGTATTTAGAGTTCGCTCACCACATTAATTGTAAAAAAAAATTTTGTCATTACACTAAATAAAAAGTTTAAGTCCATCGTTTATCTTTTAAGTAAAATTAACTTGCATAAAAAACTGAAGCAAGGGAAATGTCCAGCACAGCAAAAAGTCTATACATGATACATTTGGGCGCACACAAGCGTTCATGAGTTATTTTACTCCACATTTAATTAAAGAATTATCAAGATAAGATATACTTTGAATAATAATAATAATAATAACTACTTTGAACTAAATTTAAACTTTTAGGATGAATTTTTTAAAGCTCTGCCCTAACTATTGCGTTAAAGGTATTGATTAAAAGAATATTAAATGTTTATCGAGAATAACAAAAGTATAAATTAATTACTGCATTAAATAAATTTTAAAAATAATTATTATTACTATAATTTTACTCTACTTAAATGACAAAATTAACCATCATAAATAATATCTGATTTTTCTTTTTCAATAAGGTCTACTTAACTTTTTTTTTATCAAATTAAACCAATTATTCTTCTGGCAGGCAATATTGTAACAATGTCAATTTGCTTCAAAATAAATTGATATATTAATAAGTTTTTTAAACAAATAAAAGGAATCAACTCAAAATAAATTAGTAAAAAAAAAGATAAAATAATAAAATATATAAAAGTATGAAAGCCAAATTTTTATCAATTTATAAAAGTGTATAACTACGGATGAAATTGCCTATTTTATTAGAAAACGAAAATTATAAATATTAATTTATAAAATTAATTTCAAACATCTAATATTTTTAAAATAATTATTATATTTTTATATTTTCAATATAATAAATGATAATTTGTAGGCGTTTAAAATTAATATTTTAAGTTGATTTGACAATTAAAAAAGTAAAAAGTCAGAATTTAATAAGTATTATTATATAAGGATATATTAGTCTTAAAGAATTCTAACAAATGCACTAAATAAATATCACTTATAATAATTTATTATTCTTTAACCCGTATTGGTAGGACACTGGTTAGTATTTGTCTTTTTTAAATAGCCTCTTAAATTCAAGTCAGTAGATAAAAAAAAAAGTAATTAAAGAAAGAAATGTTACTAAAATAATTAATCATAAGATATTGTACTTCCAGCTTATAATATGATAATAAATAAACTTAAGGGTAGATTCGGTTCACATCTTCCTTCTCAAACACGTCAAACAGTGATCGTTTTCTTATCCTAATCGGAATTTTAATTCAACACTCTATAGCAATGGATAAGCTTATAGTGACATGCAGAACGATGTTTTTTCTGTGTGATATCTTAATTTAGTTAGATTTTGATTTAAGTGTGAAAAAACAAAGGGCTATGAACAGGGATTATATATATGATCGAGAATAATGAGATACTCTACGTGTGTGTGTTGTTGATCAAGCAATGAATTTAACGAAAATAAATTGGGTGCGTGCGTCTTTGCATGATCACAATCCTTATCCAGTTATTAGTGTTTTTGTGGCCGACAAACCATGCCTTAATATTAGTTATTTTCTACTTGCTTATTCATAAAAAAGGAAGTCAACCAAGCATTATGTATATTTATAACCACATAAATGGTTATGCATTATGTTTAACAACTTTGTTAAATCACAACTATATAAAAAATAGTTATATTATTTATATAATAATCATGATATTACTTTTTTTTCTTCTTGATAACATTAATTATTTTATTTACACTTATCTTTTTTTTCTCTTCTTATTTCTTTCTTTATTGCATGTTTTGTTATTAAAAAAATTATATAATTAAATATCATATCCCTATAAAAAAAAAGTATGAATATTCCATAGGACTTGAGAACCTAGCTAGTGGCCTAGTGGGGATCGGGAATATAAGATGGTCCCATACAGGTCGGCCTTATCATTTAAGGTGTTTAGGTCATTCGTTAACTAAGGGACTTAATTTTTATGCTATAAATAAATAAGACTTAAAAATCTTTGCAAATATTATTCTAGTGGTAATTTTTATAATTTTATATTTTTTTATTTTTTATCACTAATTTTAAATAATTTAGTTTTGACATGACTAATAAAAAATTATATTAATTAAAATAATTAAAATAACAAAAATATTTTAAATTAAAATAATTAAATTATTTTAAGTAAATAATTAAATTAATTAATGTAATCATTATTTTATATAAATAAGTTAATTATATCTAATTTATTTTTATAACTTAATTACATCTAATTTGTTTTTATACTTAATTTTTAATATATCATGAATGATTATTTTTTAAAAGTAAGAAAATACAATGATAATAACAAGGTTAAAACTTAGAATTTTTTGATAAAATAGTAATTTTATTGTTTCTAATATTATTCTTGTTTTTAGTTCATTAATTTAATTTTAATATTATATTTTGAAAAAATAATATAATTTATTTAAATATTTATAATTTAATTTTAATATATTATATTTTATGTTATTTTATATTTTAATTTATTAGTTTTGACTATCGTAATATAATTTATTTTAATATATTATATTTTAATTTATTTTTTTATCTTTATAGACAAAATCATTGCATGAGATATTGAAAAATAAATTATATTTTAATAAGTCTAAATTAATGAATTAAAATATAAAAATAATATCAAAAAATATATTAAGATTAAATTATAAGAACATAATTAAATTATATTTTTTTTAAAATTATAAAATTAAAAATATATTAGTTAATTGAAAAGTAAGAAAATTATTTAAAAAGTAATAATATTTATTGCTAGTAATATATTAAAAATAAATTATATGTAACTAATTTATTTATATAAAATAATAAATATATTAATTAACTGAATTATGCACTCAAAAATAATTTAATTATTTTAATTTAAAATAATTTTTTATTTTTGATTAATATTATTTCTTTTATGAGGTATGTGAGCACTAAACTAACTAGAATGAATAATAATGATTAAAAAGAAACACTAAAAAATTACTAAAAATCTAAAAATTTAAAAAATTATAATAACTAAAACCAAACATAATCATATCATATTTATAGGAATTTAAAATATATTTAAGCTAATAAATAATAAAAATGCGTAACGTCCAATCTTGGCATTAAATTTTTCAGTGTGGTATTTTAATTTTTATGGATGGATTTTAGTATAATTTTATATTATTAATTAATTAAAATAATTTTATATATAATTTTTAAAATAATTATTATCAAAATTAACAAATTTATTTTATATAATAATATATAACTAGATAAGTATATTTAACATTTACGCAGTACTTTTTAGTTAAATTCAATAGATGAACAACAAGATCAACAAAATCTGGCCATTGAATTGTTGTGAGAAATTAGGTGTATCCATTACGTAATAATAAATGGTTTTATAATTACTAACATTTATTCATAAAAAATAGTTAAGTAGATAAATAGTTTTAATGTTAAGGAAGTGTTTGCATTAAATTTTTTAAAGTTTGGTCAATCACAAATTTTAATAAGTTTTAAAAGTAAAATTAATTTTTTAATTAAAGGAAACATCAAAAGATTACAACATATATAAAAATTAATTGAAAGAGTTTATATTTTTTAAATTTTAATTAAAGAAATAGCATGACAAGTGATAATACAAATACTGTTTTACAATTATAGATAATTATATATGATTAGATTATTTATTTTATTAATAATTATTTTAAAAATCATATTTAAAATAAATTTTAATTAGTTGGTAGTATAAATATATTTACAACGATAGAATATTAAACTTAAAATCTATTTTTTTTTTAAATTACATCAAACTATATAAGTGTTATTTAGTTAAGTAACTATAGTCCTTCCAATTGATTTCCTCGTCTATCAAATCCGCCATGGTTGCATTCTTATATAGTGTATTTGGAAACAAACACGATCAACATTATTAGATGTGCATTTTCATAATAATAGTTGTTTTATGTTAAATTTTATATGATTTTACACTAATTAAATATATATGTGATTTGAAATTTAACCGATGTAAAACTTAACAAAAAAAAATTATCAAAATAAGTATGAAAATGAAAGAAGGTTAAGAAAGTGTATTTAGGTGTAATAAATTCTACAAAATCAACTTGTAAGATGAAAACTATATTTTATATATATATATATATATTATTCAGATCATCTTACTAATTGATATGTGATTTCTTCACACCTTCTTATATCAAAGATTAAATATCTCGAATGTGAAATTTGCATATTGAATAAAAGAATCGTGAGTAGTTTCACAACAGCTTAATAACAAATGATTTGATAAACCTAACCATAATTACTAATATAAATTCAAATATTATATTAAAAGAAAAGTAAATTTAACTTTATAAATTTGAGTTATAAAATGAGAATCACTTCTCATTTATATATATTATTTATGTCATATCTTTAATTGATATAAGATTTTTAGAAAAATAAAAATTAAAATATTACCATAAATTTCTTCAAAGTTACATGTTTGAGGAGGCCATAGTTTATAAAACTCTACGCCAATAATTTAATTTTAATGGTAACTCAATTGAAAGTTACATGCTAGAAAGATCGCAGTAATTGTTTTTGGTGGTATTCAATCCAAAGTTACATTTTGATAAATTCGCGTCAAAGATATCTCCCACCACTATATATATATATAATTGCTGGAAAATGAGGTGCAGAAGTTTTTCTTGACAGTTATAGTTGAAACCTCAGTTAAAGGTTAATCTTTCTTATGTAATCAATTTATGTAAAATAATTACCTAAATACAGAGACTTCTCAATTAATGTAATCAATACAAGAAGGCTAGCAAGTTGCAAGTTAGATATAAAATAATATTGGTAGCTGGTAAAATATAGGGATGATGTTGGCTTTAGCGCCTGCACTGCACAACCAACTTTCTGCAATCTAGCCTCAGATTTATGTTTTGTCACGAGTTATCCGTTTGTTTTTACTTTCGTGTCTGTGATTCTGTACTTACAAATAACTGTAAAAAATAATGTAGCACTGTCAACAGGGACAAGTGGGCCAACAAAGTTAATTTAGATAAAAAAAAAAAAAAAAAAGGATTCATACCCTCCAAAACATGAGTTTTTGAATTTTATTGTTAATAAAAGAACCACGGGCTCATATTTTACGAGAGAAAGTAAATTTGAATTTTGTAAATAAAAATATTTTGTTAATGAATAATATATTAGTATTTTTTATAAGTGTCCGTTGTTGAATCTAAATACACGTCTTAATCTTGATAAGTCTTTATATTCAACTTATTTAAAATTTTCATAATAATAGTAGTAAAAGAACCGGAACAAGTGGGAACTATTGGCATGGACCAGAGGGTTTGAAGACCACAGGTTTGCGAGTTGTGTCTCAATTTTGGTGTACTAGAACACAATCCAGTTTGGCACACGCATGTACATATGTTGCCTTAATTTAGTCTATAGGCTAGACTTTTAAGTTAAAAAAAACCACTTGCTATCTGTAAAGGGTCTAAGGCTATAAGAATGTGTGGACAAAATAATGTTGAGTCTTTCACAAAGCAAGTCATTTCATCTGTTACTTTAATTCTGTCAACTTCATTTCATCCACCCCACTCTCCTTTTCTGTTTTAAAGGGGACCCGGAAGAAGGGAGGGAAACATGGGTTTCCATAAGCTATGTGATCTACTTGCTTTTGCTCATTTTGCTTTTTAGCCGGAAGGAAGGGTGACTCCGATTAATGAAAGTATTCCCCAGAGTTGGGTTTTGGCAAAGGAAGGAAGAGAGGGTAAATAAGTTGTTTTTAAATTAAGACAATTATATTAAGTTTATGATAATATATTATTTTATTTATTAAATTATTAAATTAGATAATATTTATTAGAAATAAAAAATGTCTTTTGTTTTGTTTTTACCAACATTTTAGACATGTCGCATAATCCTATTGAAAATTATCTACAAGTAGAGGCCAGGCGAGGTATCTGCAAGTATTTCAATACCTAAGTTAATTTGGGTACAAGAAAATGAGAGTAGAAAAATGAATACATGAGAAATCCTTTTGTGTGTGCTTAAATAAGGAGAGAGAGAGAGAGTGACTTGTTACATTTATATATGTGATTTGAATAACTTTTATGAGGATTTATGGGAATCATCTAGTTGAGGTCTTTAATTATTATGGTCAAAAATTTTCTTAATAATGAGAATATAATTTGAGAGAATGTCAGAGTCTAGTAATTATGATTAACTAGAAGCATGTCCATAACATAATCTCTGAAGTTACGAGTGCTAAGATATGAGGCGGCTTAAAGACATAGGTAAACTGATAAATGTTTGTTCATAACATGTTTTATTTGTGGATTTATCTTAGATCTAATAAATGTCTAAGGATTTGGCCCAATCAATGAGGGTCTACCTTTAGAGAAGTTTCTTGAACAACATCTCATCAATTGATATTATCAATTTACAAATCATGACTAAGTTGTCACTTGATTTGAATCTCGTAATTGTGAAATATACCAGGAATATATATAACATCGTAAATAAAAAAATTTTCTTCTTACACGTGCAATGATACTCTCCTAGATCAAAAGGTAGCGTGCAAGCAACAAAAGCCAAACAAGATGACCTAACTATCCATCCTTTTATGTCACCTCTCTTTCCTTAAGCATTCTCACCCGAGATCCCCTAATAAGTTACATTTTTCAATCAAAGCTCAAAGTGTTTGCAAGTAACTACCATCATAATGGATTTCATTTTAGAAGTGATCAAACACTATTACACAAAACCCCAAAGTCAATTGACATCCAATTGTATTGACCCATCTAACCACATGAAACCAGTTATATGAACTGCACAATATCATTGGACTTGGTTAAATATCAAATTCTTGTTTATTTTTTTTTGAATAATTTGTGTTTGGTATTTCACCTTATTCTATGTTAGCTTTTGATGGGTTAATACAACCTTCTTCCTTTACCTAAGCTTGGAGTCAATCATGAGATTATAGGCAAAAATTTTATTTGATATTTCATAAGAAACAAATATATTTTTTATAGAATTTATTTATTACATGAAGTGACTTGGAGAATATAAATAGGTACTAAATCAATCAACAAACCTACTTATAAATATTAAGGAGTCTAAGCTTTTGTGCAAACTAATAGATCCTTGTGTTTAAATAAGTAAATAAATATATACTTTTAGAATATTAAATAAAAAATTATATAATAATATTAATAAAATTAACAATACTATTATTGTATTATTTAAATTTATATAAATTAGTTAGTCTATTTATTTTAAAAATATTTTTGAATAATTAAAAATATTTTAACTATTTTTTAAAATATCTAGCTAGGTCTAATTTATTTAATAAACAAGCTTATAATAAGTCAAATATAATGTAAGACAGGCCACTGTTACTTTACATGTCATCGGTCAATTCCCATATCCAACCTTCCAATCTTTTTTAATTAATGGGAGCCATATAAAATTTAATATAACAATGAGTATATTAAAAGATATACCATTAATACTGTTAGTGTATAAAGGAATAAAGTTTGAGTAAAATAGTGTATAAACCATGTAAGTAGGAAGTGATTTAGGTGGCACGGAGTGAATCTTAGTTTGAATTGCTTTTGAAAATCCCTAAATTATGGTTTGGGAGTTTCTAAAAGGTAAAACGAGTGTGGTATGGAAGTGTATAAAAAAGGAAGAGGTATAAAGTGATTAGGCCTTAATTTGGTTTAGGTACATTTAATGGCAACTAAGAGATGACTTTTCTCCCTTTGATTAATAACATAGAAAGTCTCTTAAAATTGAATTTTAAGGTTATCTTTGATAATTTTGCTTGTTTCTAAACATTGTTGACTTGTTTTAATAAACACCATCGATTTTTTTTTTTATGTTAATGAATGGTTTGTTTAGGATTATTTTGAGAAGAAAAAAAAGTAGGTGAAAAAAATTGAAAAAAAATAAAAATTATTATGATGAAGAAAAGAAAGAAATAAAAGAAGAGAAAAAAAAGTAGTGAAGCCTACTTAAAAAAAATAATCTCTTCCAAAATAAAAAGATTTGTGTGAAAAAAGTAAAAAAAAAATATAATAAGACTTATTAAAAATTATAATGATTTATTTATTTTTTTATTTTAAACTATGTAAATATATTTATACAATATATATTCATTAAGTCTAACTCATTAATTTAGCGTGTATATTGTGCATGAATGATGTAAATCTTGTTATACGTGTCTTAAGAATGAAATACAATATATATTCCCTTTTGTTTATCTCTTTATTTCTTTTATCTGAACAACTTAAACATTTATTTACTTTTTATTCATTTACTTCTTTTGTTCCACTTCATGTCATAAGCGACAATTATTATTTCTTTCTTGTTATTTTTGGGAGTTGGGGTAGTATGCCTTTCCTCAGCCTTGTACTTAGCCTAAGCCGATCAAACATTAAGAATTGAGTTTTTAAGTTAGAAACTAATTATTTGTTTAGAATGGTGGATGGAAGGTAAAAAGGAAAGAGAAAATTTCGAAACTCAAATTGGAAAAAAAAAATCATCTACAAGTTATTTTTTATCTTTTTTTTATTTTAATTAAATACAAATATCGTTATCCGTATTTTTTTTATTTCTTTTCATCTAAACATTCTATAATTGATTTTATGACGCAGTGGGCCTAGAATGAACACAATAAGCAACAACCCTATGTTGGGCCTCCAGTCCATAGCATGTCCAGTTTCTTCTGAAACGGATTGGGAAGGATTTCCTCAGACAAAAAACACTTCCCTGTCACCAGGCCCTAAGAAAAAGAATTGTAATAGAATATACTTGTATTAATTTTATTTAATATTTGTTCTTTTTTTTTAATCTTGCAAAAACTTCCCTTAATTTATATAACAGTATAACATTACGTACCTTTTCTATTAGCAAACACTTCCCCTTATTTTTATGTAATTATTTATATAAATTGAGCAAGATCAAAGTTGTGTCAACAAAAGAGTGATGTAAGATGTAATTTTATAAAACATCAAGAAATATAGATATAATTTGTCCTAAGGACGTTAGCTAAAGAGGAAGTATGAAAAATAATCTCCGTGATCTTAAAATTTTTAATGAGTAATACATTAAATTAATCAAAATTACGATCACAATTTAATTTAGTTTTTTAAATTACTAAAATGTCATTTATTCTCTAAAATTATCAAACGTAAATATTTTTAGTTTTATTTTTTAACTTAATTGAAGAAACCAAAAAAAAATATTACTATCCATAATAATCTTATTCGTTTGGCATAAGTTTGCTTCTTGTAATTTTAAATCAATGATACTAATAATCAATATTTTTAAAATTGTATGATCATTGAAATAGTTAAGAGACTGATTTAAGGTTTAATAGTTTAATAGTAATTAAACTAGTATTAACAAAATAATAATATCAATAATATATAAAATAACATAAAACTAAGCTAATAATTGACATTGCTTGAAGAATCTTCTTTTAAATAGCTTAATGTTTCTAGTTCATTGATCTTGTGCGTTCCATTACATTACACGGATTAGTTTGAAGCTTATGTTATTTGAATTTCTGGTGCCTATATATTGAAATTTGGAGTTGGAATTGTTGGAGGACACGTAAGGACATGGATCTAAATCTTACAAACCATTGGTTGCTATGTCATCCAAAAACCAAAAGCAAAGATAAGGCGATAAGACCACGTGGCAGAAACCGAACGCCTCCTCTTGTAGCTTGTAACCAAGACAACAGAAAAACTGAAAACCTTTTTTCCCTCAGTCTCTCCCACTTGCTTCCAACACCATGGCATCTCCAACACTAATAACCCCAACATCCACACCCAAATCGGTGACACAGATGAAGGCGAAACCCAGCGCCAACATTGCCGTGGCTCTGACACCAAGCAGCACGACCGGAAGCAGCAGCTACCGTCGACGCCGCGAATTCTTGTCGATGTCAGTTGTGTCCGGGGCGTGGCTGGTTCCTCTTGGTCCGGCAGTGGGGGCGTCGGACGAGGAGTATGTGAAGGAAACAGAGGATGTGATAAAGAAGGTGAGAACGACAATAACGATGGAAAAGGGAGATCCGAACGTGGCGAGTGCAGTGGCGGACTTGAGAGAGAGCTCGAACTCGTGGGTGGCAAAGTACCGGAGGGAGAAAGAGCTTCTTGGAAGGGCTTCCTTCAGAGACATGTATTCCGTTCTCAATGCTGTCTCCGGACACTACATTAGTTTCGGACCAACCGCTCCTATTCCCGCCAAACGAAAGGCAAGGATTTTAGAGGAGGTCGACACTGCCCAGAAGGCCCTTCTAAGGGGAAGATGAGCTTAATTCCTTCTTCTTCTTCTTCTTCTTTCTTAACTGCTTGCTTGCTTTTTTGTATTATTCTATTCTATCAAAACAATGTAAGAGGCTCGCTAAGGGGAACACAAATTAATATTCACTCATAGAGTCAAACTCAAGATTGGAGGCATTTTTAGTTTATGACATGAACTCATTACTATATCCGATCACTCACAATTATCCTCCCAATTGTCATTTCATGAGCCTACCATTTATCTCATTTCCTTTTACTTCCGCTGCAATTATCTTTTCCTCTCTTCTAAATCTTCTATAAAACGTTATATACTGTTTTTATTATTTAGTTTTCATTTTCTTTTCTTATTTTCTGTATACTTGTATTTTGATTTTGTCACGTATTTTGATTGGGAGGATGTGTATGATCTTTATAGATGTGTTTCATGTAATTGAGTATTTTATAAAATGTGAACTTAGGTATTTAGCAATGGACAACATTTGTCTTGTTGCTGTCATGCGTGGTTAACAAAATTGTCTATAATAAAAGTAGCAAGCTCTCTTTTCTTGATCATATTTTTTCTAATGAAATTCGAACTTTTCACTTCTATTAAAGGACTGTTGGTCATTTTGCTGTTCTTTATATTTACACCTTTCTAGTTTTCATGGCAGTCCACTATTACTAGTTTGCTATTGATGTTTACCTGCATCATTGATTTCAGTTTTAAACATCGTTTCTGTTCTGAATTCTGATCCCAAAGTTAAAAAAAAAATCATGTTAAATTTATTTTAAGTTCCTTTAAATATATAAGTATTTGTTTTTAGGTTCTAGAGAAAAAAAAATGTTTCTTTTGAATCTTTCATTTTTTTGTAAGTGTCATGTAAGACCATTATTTTTTACAAAAAAAAAATCGTCCTTTTTTATTGAGCATTTCTAAAAACTAGAATCACATGTAATATAATTTCTCATGTTGACAAATTACTATTTCTAGTTAGCTATTATTTTTTTGTTAAGAAAAATTTTATTGTGGGAGAGGACTTTAAAATAGAGAAAGTTCCTAAATAAATATTTAAACGAGACTTACATTTATCTTTTTTAAGAAGTGTGAGGGTTCAGATATAAAATACTCAAATTAATTTAATATTAAACTTCATATCTCATGTATAACTCGAAATATAGTACAAAAAGTATATTTAAATTCGGTCTTTGATGATGGGTTCTTCTCTAGGTACTGAGAGTGAGTGCAACCACATTAACAAAGGGAGCAACAGAGTGAGTTTGGAGATTCAACAAGTATAGTTAAAGAAATGAAAAAATATATATTGGTAGAATGTAATTTTGTAACAATAGTATATGTAAATATGATAATTGTTTAGTTTGGTTTAAATTGGATAGTTTTTAACATAGGAATTGAAAATTGGTCTACTCCAGTAAATTTTTTTAATTTTTTTTATTTTCAATTTGATTACCGTAGTTTGCATTAGATTATATTAGTTGATAAATGTAACAAAAAGAAAAAAAATAAATTAATTGATCTCATATTTACTTTTGTGTACATTCATATTTTGTCAAATTTTTTTAGGAAAATTCAAGCGTTTGTCTTGGATTGGATTTAACATAGAAGAAAAAAAAAATACTAATATATGTAATTCTAATCTATTGTTGGGTTACTGTGGGCCTAGATCATTATTTGGCTCATCAAGCCTAATCCGAAAAATATATATAAATAAAATATATCCAATTATCTTATTTTTATTCTTATTTTTTTTATAATTTAACTATTTTAATAATATATATATAAATAAATAAATATTTACTTATTCGAGTTATTTTTTATTTTTATATTTTATTTTTTAAAATTTAAATTTTTTTAAAAATGACATATCTTATTTTTTATATTATAAGAAAATAAAAGATAAAGATGAGAAAGAATATATGAATTCGTCGTTTCTATATATATATTTGTTAATTAGTTTTTAATAGTTTTTAATGGATCAATATATATAAAAAATAATATTATATATGCTATATATTTATGTCATTATTTTTTTTTAAATGTCAATATGTGAGTCGATCTGTTCTCGTGTTACAAAAATTTAGGGTCCTTTTATTGTAGATTAAAAAAATAATTTTAATGTAAAATGATTTAGTATTTATTTTTTACAAGTGTTTTAAAAAAAATAAGTTAATTTATGTTATACAAATATATATTTTTAAATAACTGATTTTATGAGAAGCTATTCAATATAGCTTCTAATTTCAATAAGATTTTAGATTATTTTAAAAAGGTGAAACAAATCCCTGAAAAACTTTTATAAGTGAGTATTTAAAAAGAAGTGATTTTTCAATAAAAATAGCAAGCAGGCCCTTAATCTTAATTAAAATTATACATTAGCAAGTTTTCTTAAGGATAAATTTAATCTAAAAATTGACTTAATTAAAATTTAAGACACATATGAGAAACAAAGATAATATATCTTAATTCATCCCACAAACACCCTTCAAAATTTCATTAGTCATAACTACATAACTAGTCTTATATCGATCGTATATACATTAAAAAATACTAGAATAATTTGATAATTTTTTTATTGATTGAATATTGAAAATTACAAAAAATATCTTATTTTTTATTTAATGAATCTCAATTCAAGATTTTGTAACGAAATAAAGATGTACTGCTTCCTCAAAACACAATTACTGCATCCAATCCCAAAATAGAAAGGTACTTGCAGCCATGGCCTCAACATACTTTGCAGAAAGCTACTTAGAAAGCAAGCTGCACCTAACACACTATTTCATTTTCATGTAAAAAACAAAATTAAAAATTCTGATCCTATCGCCATGTTTGTTTTCACGGATTTCAATTAGGTACAATCTCAAATAAAATATAAAAAAAGTCCTTCGGTGGCAACATCATTTTTATTTTTAATGATTATGGCGACAATACTGCTATCGCAATTGCGACCCATAACTAGGTAGTTAAAGTGAGGCAGTTACTTGCACGTTTGCACAACCCAGCCCATTGTTGCTCCTGTAATTCCGGATATTTTCGTAAGTCATTAGATAACAGGCCCATTGTCATTACATATTGGATCAAAACTTAACAACTTCTCACTTACGTGTTAGGCCACACCAATCACAAACCGAGTAATGACAACATAACAAGTCTACCCAGAACCGACAGAAACTTATGGTCCAGTATATTTCAGGTATACACCAGGTCAGATTTTTTTTTTTAAAAATAAATTAGATTTATATTTTTATAAAAGTTTATTCAATTAAAATTAAAGTCTATTTTCTTTAATTTAATAGACCTATCTATTTAAATAAATATAAAATGATATACTTTTATATTATTTTGTAATATTTGTGCGATTTTTGCAAATTGTCATAATTTTAGAAAAAAATGTTGTTATTTTCTTTAATTTATTGAAAATTTCATAGAATTTTTTTAGACATTCTCGTACAAATATTATTTTAATAAAGTAAAAATGTATTTTAATATTATAAAAGATAGTTATGTAAGAAAATAATTAATATTTAAATAATATTATTAAATGCTTAAGATGATATTGTCAAAATTATTAATTTAATTTATATAATAATATTAATTATTTTGGTCCCTCTAAATTTTTATCTCAAACTCTACTACTAAAGAAACCAAAGTACTAATAATTAAGTTTCAAATTTTGCCATAATCGCGGTTGATAACTGTTTCGGGCAACCACTATTTTTCAGGTCTCAAGTGCAAAATTTAGGTCCAAATTGTTTTCCAGTTTTCTGTGGATATGGTTTGGATTTACCTTTATTGGACTGTTTAAAATCTTCGAGTTTGACTTTGATCCTTCCTTCAGGTGGCTTTTTCTGCGGTGAGGGAAAAAGGGAAAAAAATATTAATAAGGCCATATAAAAAGATTTTATATATTGATCTAGTTGGGTTGAAACCGAAAAGTTTGGAGATTGGGAAGTCAAAAGAACAAAGCAAAGCCTGAAAGTTGGTAATAATATTTTTGGCCTTCTGAATGGGTGAGATGAGACCTGGTAGTTGCTTTTTACTAAGATTATAAAACCATGGTACCCAATTACCGCCGGAGAACATGGATAAAGGAAAAGCTCTTAATTTATAGCGAAACATGAGTAGTACTAGATTTCTCTGTGTATGGCTTGATCCAATTCCAAAGTTACTATTCCCTGCTGGCGAGTCCAACACCATGGGTAGATGGAAATTTATGAAGATATATCTTGATTGACTTCTCTATTAACACACGTCGTGGCCTTGTCAGCAACACTAGAATTAATAAATGTTTTCTATATGGGCGCTTTATTTGTTGATATAATTACATGAGTCATCCAATTAAAGGACAACTAAAAAAATCAACAATTTGACATATCTTTATTACATGAGCCAACATGGAAAATCTTTCATAAATATCTCAGGAATTTGTCTCCCAGACAGTTGAATATGGACCGACGTAGTTTAACACTTACTTTCACTGTTCATCAAACTAATTTGAAGTCTGAATCGCCAATCAAAGCATGGAATCTGCACATTCCAAAGTAAGATTATAATAATAATTAAAATGAAAAGTAAGATTATACTAATTTTTAACATTTGGTGGGGGTTCTGGAAGGAGGAGTAGAGAAACTGTGCAACACGTTTATGATACGAGTCCTATATTGAATCAGTCCCCTATATGGCTATATTAAATTATGTAATAATAAATCTAAAGCAGATCTAACTAAAAGTGAAAACTTGACCTAATTAACGGGACAGCCGGCCCATCATCTCCGATCAAATCCTCACTCCCCCATATTTACATTCCCTTGATTGCGTCAACTTTGAAATGGTTACCAAAAATCGGGTTCCGTGGTTCCAAATATCATAACAATGGTTACTAAACATTTACCCTATTTTTTTTTTATAAATTAAACTAGCTACTACATCAATTAATATGAAATTGTTTAAATATACAGTTACGTTAAATATTAATTTTTTTTTATCATCTATAATAACTGTACCTGTCTCGATAAAATTACTTAATGAAAAAATATATAAAATGTGTTTTCATAAATTTCTTCATAAAAAATTATGAAAGAGAAATATAAAAAAAAGCAAACTTTTTAGATAAATTAATATGAAATTTTTTTCTCAATTTAACTTACGCATAAGTTAATTTTAATTTTAAAAAAATTATTTATTTATCTTACTTTTCTCTCCAACAAGTTATTATGAAGAGGTATATTCAAGTCCATATTCATTAAGAAAAAAAAAAGCCGTACAGTATGCAAAAACAGGAATAAATGATATGTAGTCTTGGAAGAATTGATTACCTAACTGCTCAATTTTTTAGACCATTTAATATTCACAATTCCTTTCGTAATTAGAAATCTTACTCTTAATCCTGTAGCCACCTTGGTAACCAACCTTCAGTTTAGGCAACTAACTGGGATTCCATCTAATTGGATAAGAAGGTTTAAACACAATGCAGATAAACTTCAGACCACAATATTCTTAAAAAATAGGATGGTGATGTTGTTTTCCCGAGCAGCGGCATAAATATCTGCACTTTAATGCATTTAATATTGACATTTTACTAGATATTTACAAATCTTACCTAAGCAATTCATTATATATTTTCCCCCCATATATAGTGTTTGCAGGTCATCCCCACTAATATTGGCACTTAACTTTTGGTGCCTGACTTTCAAATTATAGCTTGATATTCATTTTAATGGTTATCTGATGCAATAGGTCATATGGGTAGTGCTATATCACATGTCATATGTCAAATTATTAACCCTTGCTTCTTAAATATATTCGATGCAACATGATAAAAAAGTGATGCATTGTTGCACTATATATCCACTTCATAATTATTCCCCCATCCATCTGCAACAGTATTTTTTCATGACAAAAAAGGGCGAACTTGTTTTCTTACCATTTTGGAGCATGTGACGTGGGTTTTGCACACTTAAACTAACCATTTCATGTGAAAACTTTCCTCTATGAAGGGCAATAGGGCATTCGAAAAGATCAATGACTAAAAGTTTGGGTCATCTTTGTTTGTGAATCTTTTGATGTGAATGATTGAACCTTTTGTTTCATACGGTGCCTTGCTTGCATGCCAAGCCCCCAATTATTTCCTTGCAAAATTAATTGGCCATATACGCAGTGAACAGTATGGTCTGAAGGTTTGAATTCCATATCTGATTGGCCGCATTAGGAAAATGCTTGGTCGATATACAATCTCAATTATCAAGGATCACGTTATCACCTTAAATTTGTGGGAGGTGACATTATTGGAATATACATGAGCAGAAAACAAAATAATAGTCTGTTAAAAAAAAATAACACACAGCAACAAAATCACCTGCACACTACAGAGATTTTAGATATAATATATAATAATTATCACCTCTAACTTCCGTGGAGGAAATTGTCAAAATATGCTTCACTAATTCAAATATAATTACAAAAATTGTAACTCATTCTAAATTATGTATCACCTTCTAAATTGGAGTATCTTATCTAAAAGTTACAAGAAATTATGACATATTCTCACTATAAGATACTTTCTCACACAAATGATCAAACATTTATACACTTCCTTTCTTCTATTGTTTTAGTTGGGATGATCCATCTTTACATAACTAGTTCACATCTTCGATTTTAATTATTTCACCTTTTCACCTATTCTCTCATTGTGGTGGTGAAGTTTTTCAAAGAAAAAAAAATACTGTCTATTATAATATATTTTTTAAATTTCACCTAACAATCTCTTGAATTTTCACTTACAGTATTTATTTAAAAAATTAAATTGTTCTCTCAACTAGAGCTGGGTACACGGACTCATTTAAGTCTGTCTCGTATAAATTTGCAACTTAAATGGATTGAAGCGACCCATGCTGCAAGCTAATAGTTTAGTTTTTATTAGCCTGCATTTACATTGCATAGTCTGCAGGCTAACGGGTTAATATGTAGTATGTAAATAAAAAAACAAAAATGTAAAATAAAAATATTTTAATATTTATGTTTAGCTTTTTTTAGAAAAAAATATCATTTTCTAAAATAAGAATTGCAAAGCAAATTACATGTATATAACAAATTAATCTAATAATCATAAACAAATTAAATAAGTAAGACTCATGTAATTTTTTGTTTTTTCATCTAAATTAAATATGTTAAAAATATAAATAAATAATAAAAATTCAAAATCAAACATAATTATTAATTAAATTATTTAAATATCAAACATTTTAAAGCTGATTAACTAAATATAAAACTAAAAATCTTACAAACTAAATATATTTAATAAAAATCCACATATATGCTCGTAAGCCTGAAGAGAAATATATTTAAACGGTAGGTTAGCTAAAAAAAATCTGCATCTTAAGTAGGACTACAAACCATATGTCAGCTCTACTCCAAAACACAATTGAATGTCGATCATGAATAAAAAATACTCATAAATTTCAGTTCCTAATTTTAATGCTTGCGACGTTTGTCATTATGCAAGACCGGAAAAGCATACCATTTGATAGGAGTATGATGTTGGCAGTGGCAATTACTATTTTGATGTTAGCAGTGGCAATTGCTATTCTGATGTTAGCAGTAGCAGTGTCAGTAGGTTTGGCAGTACTTATTATTGTCTAAAAAAATGCTTAATTAGTTTTCTTCTTTAAAATTAGAGTTAATTTAGAGGATAATGAAAGAAATTTATCCTATGCAAATGCAACCTTGCATACCTTTAAAAAATCGTTATATTTATATACCACCACGAAGGCAAAACTATTATCCATTTTTAAAATCAGTGTCATGTTTTATACGTGTCCAAACTTGGCCTTTCTAATTAAATTTATTTTAGTAATTTTTTAATAAAAATTTATATAAAAAACTATGTAATTATTGAAATAAATTTTTAATTTTAATTAAAGAACAATATAACGGATACTTAAAAAAATCAAAATTTTTTTGTCTTTCTTATAATGAACCTGCTGTAGAAATATATCGAAAATTGAACAAATAAAGTAAAAATATCGAGATACATAAAATAATGATTTCTTAATAAGCAATTTTGAAAAACGTACAAAATTATTGGCTCTGTACTGTACATATAGCTTTTGTCTTTTTCCATTTGAAGCACGTGCATGGTAGAACTGAAGCTGAATTGTCAGCGTCGTTGGGCCTTTCTATTTTATGCATGGATGGACAGACGCGGGAAAAAAAATGATTAAGTTGGTCTTATATTATATGATTTACGTTAATTTTTACATAAGATGGCATCAAAGTATTATTAATTAAAGTTAGAATATATGTATGTAAAAATTAGTTGGGACATAAACAAGGCATCATCCTCCATTACCTAATGATTTATCGGATGAGAGGGCATTCGTTGTAGGCCATCTGCTGTACGTTTCAAGTCATGTCCTTCCAACACTGATTTAAATGAAACTGAAATGTTGTTGGTGATGTATACTCAACATTAATATTACCGTCAATAATATCTACTAAGCACCACTAACCAATTATGATTGAAGCTAGAATTGTCATGTGGTAAGAAAACCTAAACAATTGCACGAATCCTTCTTGTTTATACTTTATCGGAAAATCATGTAAATTAATAGATAAATAAAATTAGAGAATATGACAAAAGTAATCCCACTTCAATATTCACACATGAGTTAATTTGTGGAATACAATTTGTAACAATGGTCATTTCTCTTTAATTTGGAAAACATCTAATGAAGTAATTCACGGGAATATATATAACTTATAAATGTAACGACATGTTTGCTTTGAAATAAAGAATCTGTTTATTTTTTATTTATTTTTAATTACAAAACTGTTACATTATTTTTTAATTTATTTTCTATTTTCAAGGATTAATTTGTACAGAAAATAATAAAAATATTTTTTTTATTTTCTCTATTTTTAGTACAAAATTTTGAAAATAAGAAATAGATTTAAAATAATGTAAAAGTTTTGTAATTGAAAGAGTAAATAAAAAATAAAAACAAAGAATATTTTCTCAAAATAAACGATAATTTTCATGTTTGTTATAAGTTTAAAAAAAAAATTACATGTTTACATAATTTTTATTGAAGGATACAAGTTCTCAATTTTTATTTTTACTCTATTTTTTTATCATTTGAATTTTGAAAAAAAACATGCACTTAAAAATATTAAGATTTCATCAAACACATTTTTATATTTATTCAAAAATAATATTCTTAATTATAATATTTTCTAGACATAACATTGTTAAAAATGTACTAACATATCTTAAAATAAAGTTCCACTATGAATAAAAAAAATAAAGTTTAGACTAAAAAACATTGTTTTAGCAGTGAAATAAATGTTTACAAATTTGTACATTTTGGTGGCTAAATCAGTTAGAGATTACATTAGTGATTGAAAAACAACGGAATTATCTCATTGCTTAATTATCTATGTTTTTTTTCTTCTAAAATACGTGTTATTAAATAGAGGTGACAATTTAGATCGAATCTTAATTATTTATGTTTTTTTCTTCTAAAATATATGCTTATTAAATAGAAGTGATAATTTGAGCCAAATTCGATGGAGAAGCCAAGTTTATAAAACATCGGTTCAAAAATAATTGGATCTATTTTGTTTGATAATATTTTTTCTACTTTTTAAAATTTTATATAAATATAAATAAATTCAAATTTATCCAACTCGATAATAAAAAAATTGGCTTGACTTAGAGTGAGGACTCAGAATATTATCATCTTTATGGAGCAAGAAAGCAACTGAATTAGAGTGATATCATTATTAAGGCCAAGGTTATTAGCTATATTTCCCTTCTTCTATCATGGAGTTTCACTTCAACGAGTTATATTATTATTCAGTCTTAATTATCTTACACTGAAGTGTATGGGTCATTCATTTCTTTTTTTTTTCCTCTAATATTTTCTTTTTGTATTTTTACTTCTCTGCTTTAATTTGTTATTAATTCTTGTTTTGTCTTACGAATGACTCGAATAACTTAACAGGAAAACGTATAATAATGTGTAATAATTATGAATACATAAAATTTTGCACGAAACGTGGTAGGATTCAATTTATAATTAAATGTAATATATCATCTTCCGCTCTTGTTGAGATGACAATGCCACAAGGCTTTTCAGGATCTTCAAAGGCATACCTTAATTTAGTCACGCAAAATAATTTGACAAAACATAAATAAAATGTTTACAAGAACCACAAAATACAATCAACTTTGCATATTAAATTTCCACAGGTTACAGGGGTTTTGTTTTTTTCATTTTGCTAATAAGTTAGATTCAATGATTAATTAATTAATTGTTTTATATGAGCGCGATTGTTAAGGTCTTTAACGTTCACAATAACAAAAGGCCGGAAGAACCAACAAAATGTATATATAATCAAAATATGCTCCAAACCACATAAATTATTATTTGAATTCATAGGAGGTGAGTTCTTACGAGAATTGAATATTTGTTTGAACATAATTGCAGTAAACTTAATATGAAATTTCTAAATCAGTGTTACCACTACATGAAGAATTAATAATGGAAAAAGTGACACGGATACCTTGTAATATTATTTAACCTGCCTTAATATTACATCTTGCTAAATTATTCACCTTCTCAACCATGGCACCATTAGTATAAGTAAAATGTGTCAATTAAGGTTATGTCACTGTTACATATATTATTTTTATAACATTTTATTATAAAAATGTCAATTAAGGTGTATGAATATAATAATATAAATAAATAAAATAAATTATCATTTTTCACTTATATTATTTAGTGCATGGATCACAAAATAATTAAACCTCACTTTTTTTAACAAATTATTTGATGTCCTCCACTATGAGTGCATATTGCAAACAACTTATTTCCAAGTCTCCTTTTTTAATTTAACTAATTTTCAATTAACCATTTAACTTCTAAAGACAACTAAGTTGACATTCACATCACATGGATCCTTTTGTAAGTATCCCTTGCTAGCTTTGAAAAGGGTGAAGTCTAGTTATCTTAGTTTATTGCAAAGCCATTACATAAAGGACTTGTATAGGGATGTTTTTGTAGCAAACAGCCAAGACTTTAGCACCACTGCACGCTTTCCAGTCCCTATTTTTGGTATATCTATACATGGGGATGTAACGTACATAACAAAATTGGAATGTTAATTTGCAGAACAAATTGAATTCGTTTTGAAGAAAAAATAGCCCACTTTAATCTCATTAATTTTCTTATTGAAAAATGGTCATAAATATGAATTTCAGCAAATGTTATTCCTTGCAAATTTATTGGAAATGGATTTCATTTTCTTTTCGTGCCTAGGTGGCTGTGCTGTGACTTTTCTTAACAATCTTATCATATTTTATCTCTTGTGCCCGTTTTTTAATTATAACACACAATAGTTGTATAACATAGTACAAGAGACTAGTCTTATAAAAATCGGGTCCAACCAGCTGATCGAATTGGTAAGTGGTGATGTATAATTAATATGATCTAGTTGTTAGATTGAAAATATTATAGAACTAACGTGATTCAGTGAGTTTCGCTTAGTTTTCCGGTTTAATAGATGACTTTAAGTGGAGGTAGGATTGGTCCAAATTAATTCGTCACCTTATGGGTCTCTATAGATATAGTTCGGTGTAACTCTATCTGATTCGTTAATTTGATTTAACTTAAAGTTGTATTTTAAAATTTGAAATTTATTTGATATATTTTGAGGTATATATTTTAACATGTTTAAGTTATATTTCAGATGATCTTAATATAATTTATTATCTTATATTTTTTTTAAATATATAATTTTTAATTATTTATTAATAATAATTTTTATTAATAGATATACTTTTGTATAATATAAAATTATATTATTTATTCTAAAATATATATTATAAAATATATTTTATTTAAATTTTATTCTTATTTTATTTTACAATTTAATTCTACGTTGTATTAAGATTAATATATTATATTAAAATGTTAAATTAACTTAGTTGTATCTCATATTTTTTAAATTTTAATCAAGTTAAGTTCAAGTTTAAATAAATAATTTAATAAAAATTTAGATATAAATAAAATCGACAAACTCATCCAAATTTTTCTCTTGCTCAATCTTATCTAATGGTACGTTTCATTGTACCGAAAACAAAAAAGAAAACAAAGAAAAGAAAAAGAAGGAAGGAAAAGAAAGTAAATTTCCTTATTTGGTTTTCATATAAATAAGAAAAGAAAAAAAAATTAATCAACCCACATTAAATTTTGTTTCCTTTTAATTAGGAAAGAAAGAAGAGGAAAAGTGTGAATTTTAAAAGACATAAATGTCCTAATTGAGTGGTAAAATAGTTTTTTTTTAATTTACTTTGCTTAAATTTGTTTTTTATTTTATTTTAAGTGGTATAATAATTTTTTAATTAATTATTTTTCTTTTAGTTTATCTTGTGTCTAACTAGTTTTTTTATTATTGAGAACATATTTTATATTTTTGTTCTTTTTATTACATTTTATCTTTTAAGGGTATTTATGTTATTTTATAAATATTTTTTCCTCTCACTTGCTACTCAAATAAGGAAAGAAAAAAAATTATACTTTTTTTTTATTTTTTCTCTTATCAAAGAACTAAAAAAAATTAACTTATTTTTTATTCTCCTTTATTTTACTTTCTTTTCTTTTACTTTATTTCCTTTCATTTTCCTTTATCAATCAAACATAATGTAAATGAACTGACGTGTGTATGATTTTTAGAACTTTTTATGGTATAGTATGAGTTTTTTTTTTTTTTATAATTTTTAAAGTGAGAAATTCATAACGTTATAAATGTTTTGAAAATTTGTAATATATATTGATTCACGTGGAAAGTAATGACTCATATCCTAATCAAGTCGATAACGAGTTTATTCAAAAATTTTCACACATAGCACAAGATGTGAAAATGGTACGAAGGAAATTAAGAGAGAAGTAAAAAATATATAACAAATAAATTGATGCATAATATATTATCTTAGCATTCAATTTGTGGTAAGTGAGACGATCGATAATACAAGGAAATAAGTAATGACTTGGTCATTGAGCAGGTGATAAAATGACAAATGGGCAAAGGAAAAAAGAGAAGAAATATTGTACTAATGTATACGAATACTTCACACTTGTTATCATTTTACTATAACTACTATATGGCAAGTAACATAAGGAAGACCGGCACCTCATTGTTTACATTGTCCAGGTTGGTTTCATTATACCACCAAGATATTAATTCATTCACGAGATATGATTTGGTAATTTTATCTAGAAAAAGTTAGTAATATATTACTTATTATTATCTAAAATTTTAAAAATTTTTAAGTTTTTCTAGATTTTTTTATTTATTTAATAAATTATTTTGTAAATTTTAATAAATTTTAACTAATAGAAAGATGTGTGTTAAAAATAGTGGGTTAAAACATCTGTTTCGAGAACTCATCTTTAAATTATACGGAAACTCAATATAACAACATACATTGGTTAAGTGTGAATTAAAAAGGGTAACGAAGATAAGGCGAAAATTTTAAACTATTATTTCCAAGGTATCCATGAAAAATATTAAGTGTGAATGGAAAAGGGTAGTGTTTGTCTTACATCTACAGAGATATAATATATGAAGAAGAAAAGGAGAAAAAAGAAAAGAAAAGAAAAAAGAAAAAAAGAGATATAATAGAAAAGAAAAAAAAAGAAATATCCAGAGAAAAAATATGTAAAATTCAAGAAATAAAAGAAAAAAAGTGTAAGAATTAAATTCCAATGAATACCCTCTATGAATACACAACTCCAAGGCTATAGATACCTCCCCTTAAAATTCTTATTATAAAAACTGTTTGGTCTTTGAATTTTGGTGCTTTAGGATAATAACGCTTAAAATGCCACGTGATATCGTAACAAATTCTCAACCAAAAGCATCGAAAGAAAAATGATATTTACACGGTAATTCATGCAATAAATTGTGCAATAGAAAGAAAAAAAAAAAAAAAAAAAAAAGTATGATGTAATAAAAAATATTATTTATACAACAATTGTATAAATTTTACAATAAAAAAATAAAGAAAAAAGAAGTATGTAATATAATAAAATAATAAATAATTTGGTTGAGAGAAATATATACAAATCATGTATATTACATGCTTATGGAATAAATCACGTGACACAAAATATAATGTATAGTTATTCTATGTGGAAAAAATGAAGGAGCGATGCAGGAGCACTGCTCAAACAAAACGAAAGGGACCACAGAAAAACTTGTCCATCTTCTTTAAGTTACGACATTTTCTTCCCTTTAATTCCTAACTTAGAAGTAGGGATTACAGTGAGAAAGGTAGAAATGCAATGCACATGGAAGTGACAAAAATGTGAATGTGGTGTGTGGTTTGAACAGTTGTTAATTCATATTTCTCGACAACTGACAAGGTTATCTTGGAATGCCATGCCGTGCTGGCTAATCCAGGTGTTGAATAAGAATGCATTGAGCAGACACCATCCAGTTCGTTTCGTCTGCGTAGTTAGACCCTGTCAAAACTGAAGCCTTGCTTGCGTAGTATACTGCACCTTTTCCCTCTATGTCATGGTTAAGTTTACGCTTAATAATATAATTATAGTTTTGGTGTTAGTATTAGTTACTATCCTTGCACTTTCGTTCACGCGCTTTCCCAACTTTCATGCCTCTCTCGCTTTATCTTTACATCACTTGAGGTAAAATACATATTAGAAGCAAAAAGAGAAACTACTATATATCATTTTAAGTGTGCCTTTTCTTTTGCTCTGAACAATTTTTTTATGCTAACCAACAAAATTTTAAAGACACTTAAATTTAGTGATGAATGGATAAGAGATTGGTTGCATGCTTTCACACAAGGATTTCGATCGCTTTCAATAATTAATGTTTTCTTTGTTATACAACTAATTAAAAAGATTAATAGCATTATTGAAACCCACTACAAATATCTTATAATTAAATAAAACGCTAATATGAGACAATTAATTTGTCCCATCCTTAAAGATGTGAAAACTTACTGAAATTGAGCTTTTACTGAGAGCAATAAATTAACGTGTGAGAAGCCATCAATTGTTAAATACAGAAATGTTAATAGTCAAATTAGTGTCTTTTTAACGTCAGTCAGGTAGGAAGTGAACGGCAACAAGTGGGATTAAACGTCTTGTCATTTATAACCTTATTATTATTATTAGGTTTAATTAGTTAGACACTATTTTTACATTTTCTTCTCTGCGCCCAGAAGCTATACATTTTAATTCCTGTCCATATACTTTTAGTTTTATTTTAGTCTCGGTTGTCAATTGTACCTTAGTTTCGTTAAGTAGAATGACCACAAATAAATAATTACTTTAATAACAAATTTGTAACAGTTGCAAAAAAATTGTAACAATTTTATACTATTAATTTGTATTTTATTATTATTATTATTATAAAATGTGATTAGGCTAAGAAGACAGTATTTTTTGCAGTTTTGTAACCGACACCTAATTATAAGCCTATTGATTATTTGCATGTAAGTTCAAAGCTGTTTTAATAACTTGGGAGTCACATAATACTTTCATCAAAGTTAACGGATGAAGAAAGAGTGTTACTTTAATTTACATTAAAACCTACAACCTAATCAGTTTAATTATAAACTTTAAAAAAGATAGAAAAGAAGAGAATACCTTAAGCTTGGCAGTTCGAGATTATTTTAATTCAGTCGTTCAAACTAATTAAACCACTTTAAGTTTATGTGTGGCATACATTTAATTATGGAAAAATTTAGTAAAACAGACTAGTCAATTCTCATACCATTTCATGTCTTTTCTCTTTCTACATCTATACTTCTCCCTTCTTTTTTATATGTGGACATACTTTTCATCTTTAATCCCGAAAGAGTAAAAAAAAAAATAGAATCTACCATATGTTTATTTTTTTATGTAAAAAATACAAACCCGCTTAGTTTGTCTAACAAAGAGTATTAGCTGTTAAATTTAAATCTATGAACGAAACGAACGAAGTTTCAAAGATGATAGCTACGGGTTTGTGGTATAGTAACAAACCTTGTACTATAATAAAATCATAAAACATAAAAAAAAGTATATTATATATTATTGGTATTGCGTATAAAGTATTTCATACATAGATTGAGAGACTATTGGGAGAGACGGGTGAATCTCATAAATGTTATAAATCTTGTATTCTGGTGCTTTAATTATGGCTATGTATCATCCAAAATCAATCTCCATCTATATTCTCTCTGCTACTCATTCATCACTTTAGTTTCCCGAAACCGAAGATTTCTTCTCTTTTTTCTGTTTGAATATTTCCAATACATTTAGTAGTTTCTGACCTTGACCCTCATGTTTCGTTACCTGCTTCTCCTTGTTTGTCTTTTTCAATTTTAAGGTGGCTTTGTTTGGGTGGTTTGATTTAATCTATAAAGATTTAAGGTTGAAGCGTCAGCGTGTTGTTGTTATCCTATCTCGTGAGAAGTGTGTTTCTTAAACGTTGAACAAAGCAGGCTTAATTTTCTTGAGTTTTCTTCAAGGCTTGGTTTAACAGCGATAGAGAGAGAAAAATAGCATTGTTCCTGGCTGAGGGTGTTGAATTTGCAACATTGTTGGTTGATTGAGGAGAGAAAAAGAAAGAAAGAGACGCGGAGAGATAAAAAAGAGAAGGGTATAGAGATTTTGCGGGAAATTCGGTGTCCCAGCGTCAAAAAATAGAAGTCTTTCATTGTGGGGGCGATTTGCATTTTCGATTCTCTTTGAAAGCCAAAATTGCAATCCCCACAATCTCTCTCTCTTCCCTCTTTTTTTTGTTTTCTTCCCCATCTGGGTGGTTCCCTCTGTTTTTCAGGGTTGGGAGAGAAGCTCAAAACTCCATCTTCCCTCCCTCCTCTCTCTCTCTCTCTCTCTCTCCCTGTCTCTCTATCTCTTTCTCTCTCTCTCTCAAAAAACATGATTTTTAATAAAGGGTCAATGCATTCTAACCTTGACTGTTTCGTACGGTGTACCACACCCGTGGTTCAATCCCAGTTTCTTCCTAAGGTCTTGTCCTTTTCTTTTCTATTTTATTTTTCCTTGATCGTGGATTATGCTGTCCTAAATTTATCATGTTTGTTTCTGTGTGCAGTCCGAGATTACAAGCCTTAACCGTTTGTGGCATCCGTGGGAGAGAGAAAGCGTGGAATATTTCACGTTGGGTGATCTTTGGAATTGCTACGACGAATGGAGTGCTTATGGAGCAGGAGTTCCCATCACCTTGACCAGTGGGGAGACACTTGTGCAGTACTATGTGCCTTATCTCTCCGCAATTCAGATATTCACTAGCAATAGTTTCAGGTACATACATATATTGCCGTCAATTGGATCATTATAGTTTTTCACCAAATTCATCTTTCATCATCCATATCTATCCACTTTAAAGCTTTTGCTTCTTTCTGTCCCCAACATGTCTTGTAAATTGTAATTAACCGGAACATTTTTTAAATTGAAATGGGGAAAAAGAAAATTCTTTTTTTTTTCTTTTTTGAAGTTTTCTGACAGAATGCACCACTCGGATGATTAATTTCTTATGGTCAAACTTCCACGCGGGTTCCATAATGTTGCTTTTGAGATATGGGTTGTTGGGCTTTTTGTGTTTCTGTTGAAGTGGTTTGGTGAATTATTGTGTTGCATCATTGTGAGCTTGATGATTTGGTAGCGTAATTCAGCTGGGAATTAATGGAAAAAATTTATGGGTATTTCAGGGAAGAGGCTGAGTCTGGTGACTGTGAGACAAGGGATTCCTATAGTGATTCTTTCAGCGATGAGAGTGAGTGTGATAAGTTATGGAGGTGGGATGGAACCTCCTCAGAAGAGGGAGGGTCTGAACAAGACTGTCTCTGGCATTTCAATGACAGATTGGGTCACCTCTATTGCCAGTATTTTGAAAGAGCAACTCCATATGGGAGAGTTCCTCTCATGGATAAGGTGTGTTCCCTTGTTTAATTTTATCTTCTTGCCCTTTGTATTACTTCACCATCCTTTCTCTTGTTTAATTATTACCTTCAATAGCAGTTGAATGGAAAAAATTTATATACAGTTGTTTATATTATTTTTCCCTCAGAATGAAAATTTTGTTTTGATAATTTGTATACTTTTTAATATAATTTTTTATTATACGAATTCTCGAAACAAAAATTTTTCTAATTAGAAAATGATACAAACAGTAGTTATGAAAACTGTATCAAGTTTTAAGGGTCATCAATGTCCATGTTCTGCTTTTTGTGATATGTCTATGTTCTGCTTTTTGTGTTCTTAAATGAGATCCTAACCAATTGATTGGGAATGGAAAATGGGAAAGCACTTAAAGACGAGCTTTAATTACCAAAACCCCTTAATTAAGGATAGGCATCCGTAAAAGATATATAATTTGACTTTTCTTCGCGAGTAGATAGGGAGACTCAAATTTTCCTCTGAATATGTCCAAGTGGTAATGGAAATTGTGCATATTCCCTTTTCTTTATTTCTTATCAATGTAGTAGTAATTGTTATGTGTGTCTAGCATATGTTCTTCTTCCAAAGCTTTATTAATGCATGTAGTTTTCATTGATTGGATATATATAATAGCGATTGTGATAAAAACAACTAAAATTATTCGCGTGGCATAACCAGTAATGCATGAAAACAACAAAAATATTCGCGTAGCATAGCCAGTAATGTATAAAAAGGATAAAGATTCGATTTCTGACTAGCTGGGATGGTATCCTACTTTCAGATTACTGGATTAGCTCAAAGATACCCGGGCTTGATGTCATTAAGAAATGTAGATCTTTCGCCAGCAAGTTGGATGGCCGTTGCGTGGTAATTAATTTTGTCTCATCCTAATCCTACCCATAGCTACTTCTTCAACATGATTTATTTTATTTTATGAGTAACTTTGTCACCAAAATATAGTCCAATGCTTAAATACACTTGAAATTGACCCGAATTGTACATCCTTGACCATAGGCTTTCTAGGGTCATGAGTATTTATGATATAACTTATTAACGAATATACTTCTTCTCAGGTACCCAATATATCACATCCCCATGGGAAGAACAATAAAAGACCTGTCTACATGCTTCCTTACTTATCACACGCTTTCATCTTCATTTCAAGGTATTCCCCATGATCCCCATTTTTTGAAAAAAGGGAAGTGGGTGGTAGAGGGATACATTTTTGAGTGTGTGTGTACAATGTGAACGAGATTTAAACTAGAAGAAATAAGATTTGTAAATTGGTGAAAGAATGTGTTGTTAATATTTGTGTAGGTATGGATCTTGACGATGATATCGAGGGTGGGCACGAGAAGAAAAAGGAAGGTGAAGGCATAGCACTGCCAGCATTTGGTTTGGCAACATACAAGATGCAAGGGGGGAACGTGTGGGTTGCGGGCAATAGTGGTCGGGACCAAGAAAGGTTGTTGTCGCTATTGAGCGTGGCAGATTCATGGTTGAAGCAACTCAGGGTCCAGCACCATGACTTTAATCACTTCATGGGCATTCGGCATGGCTAAAAGGCTCAATCCACTACTCTACAAAGAGTTCGCACTTGCAAAGCACACGTTAATTGCATAACTGAAAAATCATCCTTTTCTGGATTTTTATGTGCACTTTCTTGGACCATTAATTGCGTCTTTATGTTTTTTTCTTTTCTCTTGAGGGAGTGTGTATGTATGTAGTAGCTTCTGGTCTTTTTAACCCTTGAGAGCATTTTAGGACCAACCCTCGTTAGGTTCCAGGCAAAAAAGGGTTTGTGACTTGTGAATTTGTAGACAGATAGGCGAGGAGGGGGGGTCGGAGGGATAGAAGTGAGACACTATATTATTATGTATCACTTGATATTAATCAATCTTAATGGTTAATGGATGTGACAAATGATGTGGAATCAGGTTGCACATTTTTCCCAATTTTCTTTATGTGTCTTCTTACCGGTTCCCACCGGCTATTGCCTCCAATAGTTAAGCATCCCACTACACCAATCAGATATCGTTATTTTTCTTCTTGTGCGCACTCATTTAATAAAGAGAAGAAAAAGAAATAATGCAATTAGGGGAATGGACGGTAGGTTCTTTTCGATGGGGATTATTTCCATATTCATCCATCTTCAATATGGTTCTTGCTGTCATGCATGAGTATGACATGACACATGGATGAGCTTACCCGTAAATATATGTGGCCATGGAATAACAAAACCATGAAAACATAAAGAATGATGATAAATTTTGGGGTACTATCATGCTCTAGAGTATATGGGTAATGTTAATGTCAGAACCTTTTGTTTTCTATTACGGAATTAGTTTCTTTGTTGTCCCACTATTTTTTTGTTTCTAATTATTAGTCCTTCTAATTATCAATGTCTAACCTCTAATAGAAATTATCCAAGTACTGTTAGATTTTAGTTAAAAGACGACGGATATATGTTTAAATTTCAATTAGCAATGTCTAACCTCTAGAAGAAATGCATTGCCTTTTTTTTTTTATCTCCTTCAAATAAAGGATCCAACTTCTCTAAAATAAGCAACATGTTTTAAAGGTTAAGTTAACGAAAAATTAAATATTAATTATTAATTTTTTTATCAACGACTTAAGTTATAAACTTCGTAGGGTTAACGTAATAATAGAGAACTTGAATAATTTGGATGAACTCTTAAGTTTAAGCTCCATTGCTGTCTTTTGTTAAAATAAAATAAAAACAAAAACTAAATTTCAATTAGTAATGTCTAACCTCTAAAAGAAATGCATTATCTCGTCCAAAAAAAGATCCAACTCCTCTAAAATAAACATGTTTTAAAAGGATAAATTAGCGAGAAAATTAAATATTAAATAATAGATCAATTCTCCGATGAACAACTATTACATGTAGTTTATGGTGGACCATAAGAAATGATAAGATTTAGTTTTTTTTTTTTTTTATACGTCAACTTTTTAAAAAAATATTTAGACAATAATAACCCTTCTCCATTCACATTCTCTCTCTCCCAAACCCCATGTACTGTTTCTCAATCATTCTTCTTCCTCTTTCAAATTATTGGTTATATGAATGTGGTATTTTTTATTTCATATTTGAATTTTGTTGTGCTCTAATTTTACAATTATTCCATTCTCTTCAGCAATGGGGAGCCTCTGTGACGATGTTGCACCTGCACGCGCCACCGTTTGATCTGGCATAGTAGCACACAGAGATGCAGCACTTGGCCACCACCCGCACGGTGCTCACTATCCCAAACTCTTCTCTCCCTTCATGGAATGGATTTTCGTTGTATGCTCATGTCTTTAGATTCTCCATTCAATGGCTCGTCATTTTTTCCCTCTCCCTTCCACTTAGCATAGAATCTTCATCTTTCTTCTCCTCCATTCTTTTTACTCCTTGCTTGCAACCACCACATATTCCGTACATAAAAATGTCAAATAACATTACTCTTTAAGAGGGATAAATGCGTAAAATATATTATGGTATAAAAAATATTTTAATTAGTCTTCATCATAAAAATTCTAAGTAATTCATCTTAATCTTTCATTATTTTATTAATAAATCCTACAATAATTATATAATAGTTCATCATAAACCTCGTACACCAGTGAACCACCATAACCTGCATCTAAATATTAATGTTTACCACTACTTAAATTATAAACTTCTTATGGTCAACATAATAACAAAGTTTGAAAATTTTATATCAACTCTTAAATTTAAGCTATATTTTTGTCTTTGTAAAAAGGAAAAAAAAAAACTAAATAAAGTGGTTGCATGACATAGTAACAATCAGTTACACAATCTGAAGGGTTACATGTCTTGAGGAAGTTTTTAGAATACTCCTTTTCTTATTCTTTTCACCAAATAATACTCCTTTGGTTTTTTTTGGTGAAAATACTATTGTTTTTAAAAGCTACTTCTTGTTAGCAAAAACAATGCTACTTCTAGTTAATAAAAGATTCTTCGAAATAAAAACTTGAACTACTATACATACAAACACAAAATTTATAACCCATCATTAAACTCATTAATAAATTGTTAAAAAAAATGTTTGCAAGTTATATTTTTCTTATTCATTAGTATTGAATACACTCAACCAATTGAGTTAAATGTTTTTAATGGACATAATCCAAGCAACTATAGACTGTTGTTTTTAATAAGGGCCATCGTGGAGGTAAAAATAAAAAAATACAGAGGGACTCAGTGTGCGTCACCATGCGTTCATTTTTCTTCATTTTACCTCTTGAATCAACTGACATTCACTTTTTTTTACCTGTTCTAATAGAGAAAGGACAACTAGAAGATATTGCGCCATGGATTTAGATTTTTAACTCACAAATAATATTATAATACTCTGATCTCCACCCTGATTATTTTTAATAAAGAATAGCAAAATCATGGACGACACACGAACGAATAAATCAAAAAGGGTATTTTTTTGTATTTCTATTCCTTTATATAAAAAAAATCCTTTTGTGAGAATGGGCGTCTATTTGCTTATTGTTTATAGAAATTATTTTCTATTTCAAAAATTTTTAAAAAAAATAGCTAAAATAATTTACATTATCAATCAATACAAAATCATAATATAATTTTTAAAATAATTGTTATAAAAATCAATCAACTTATTATTCATATCATTATATGATTAGATGTGTAAATTTTTTTTAAACTACTAGTGAATAAACTATTTTCTTAACTATATATATATATGAAGAATAATTTTTAAAATAAATTAAAACATATTTAAACTGTTTTAGTTTTCTATTACTCATGATTATACGGTTGTATTTTTTTCATTTACTTTTTTTTTATCTCTTTTTAAAATTATTTTACAAAATAAATTTAAAAACAAATATAAAATACATAACTCGCCCTAAATATAACAAGGAATGTTTCAAGGAGGAATAACTATTAACTCAAAACAAAATTAAGTTTGAATATCACTGCTTGTTGAACTAACTGGATGTTAATATCAGTTCTATAATTTTGATGCCGCTAAACCCAGCTATTTATTTGGCAACAAAATCAAATTAATTGAATTATGAAAGATGAGTGTGTTTGGTGGATTTATAGATATTTTAGTGAAAATGAATCATAATAGATATTATGGTCGCCACAAGCCCCATCTATTTATATATCTCACTATCGCATATTCAATCAAATAGGTCTTAATTGTTCTAATATTTGGATGTGATGCAGCTAAAATGCAGAGTGGAAAACGTGGCCATAAACAATGATGGCCGCTTCAAGTAAAATCTTTCTTTTCTAATTTCTGTAAGTATTGAAAGTGATGTTTAGGTCCTTTTATCCCGTTAAATATAATCGTTTTATTAGTTGAATTTGTAATTAATTCATTTATTATATACATCCCTTAAATCCTCAAACATAACGAAGCTGAAAACAATTGTTTTATATATATATATTCTTAATGAGTTTCACAAGTTTTCTCAATTGTTTTTAGCAACAAAAATAAATAAATCTCTTGACGGCACTGCAAGATTAAACCATATACTTAAGAGATCAAAGTCCAATACTACTCAAATTAACTAGTCATTAATATTTTGTTTTCTTTGAAATTAACTAATAGAAATTACTGAATTGGAATTGTTAATTGAAAATAAAAATTTATTTTAAAAAATAATGAATCAGGAAATGAAACAGAATATGGATCTGTAAGCAGACTTAAGACATCCGGCCGGCCTCTAAAACTAAAACAATACAAATAACATTTAATGGTATTAAATGACAGGAAGCACCACCTAGTATAAGAACAGAGATCAGACAACATGACTTGATGTCAGGTGATGCCACTGAACTTGACAGAAATCAGAAGTCTCCTTACTCCTTTACTTCTCTCTTCGCCGACTAAGACTTCTAGTTTTTGCCAAATTCAGTCGGTGTCACTTGACATCGAACCATGCCATCTAATCCATGTTCCTGTGTCAAACGACGCTTCCTCTCATCTGGTACCATTAAATATGATTTGTATTATCTCGGCTCTAGAGATCGGCCAGGTGCCTTAAGTCGGTTAGCCAGCCCAAGCCGAAAGCGCTTCAAAGTGCCGAGTTGTCCTTGGTCACCCAAGTTGATGGTTTGATATCCATCCGGTCCACAGCCATACAAGCGTCAAGTTAAGATGAAAATGCTTTGAAGTGTCGAGTTTATTGTAGGTCACCCATATTGGTGGTTTGATATCTGGCCATCTGTCCGATCTCTACTTTCAAGGTACTAATTTGAGACTTCCTTCTCCTCACGGGATATGGTGACACTTGTGAGTAGGTAACGCTTATAGGCCTTTGAATATGGTGACATTTGACGTTCCTGTTTCCATATCATTGGATGGGGATGATGCGTTGCGAGTCATTGGATGTGAGTGAGTGACTTTGTAAATCGTTGGATATGGTGGCGTTCGTGATTCCTTACCATTGGATGAAGATGATGAGTCGTGGCAGTTAGATGTGACCCTTTGAATTCCCCCCCCCCCCTTTTTTTAATGTAGAGGCGATAATGAGATGTTTCGTATCTCTGTTGCTTGTTAGTTGTTGTTGTGACATTTGCGTGTTGTTGCCTCTTACTATCTACTCCAGCGTTGCTGTGTTTGGTTTGCTTCGATGGAAGTTTCCTGGTTATTCCTCTATGGATGGCGATCACGCAATGAGTTTTGAGTTCTAACCCTCATCGTGTTTTTCCCAAGAATAGCCACCAACAAAGGGCCGCGAGATGCACCTTCTGCCGCCCTAAGGGTGGTTTCAGGCTCTTCCGAGGAGGGAACTTCCTCTTCCAATATGGTGGAGGAGAAGAACCAACCCCTACTCATGTGGTATTGCGAGCAGGAGGAGAGGGGGAGTTTAGGGGAGGGGCTGAATGTAGGGGAGGAAGTAGGAAGTCGGCCTTTGGATTATAATTAGATGGACAGTAGTGTCTGCAAGGTGTTCTCGATCTTCATTAGCTCTCAACTTTTAAAGGGGATGTCGAGTATGATAAGGCGCAACAAGTATCGATGGAAGTATTGCCTTGTCGGCTTGTCGAGAGTGTGTGCAAGAGGCTACTTGGTGGAAAAACCGGTTATACTTACCTTATGACACCCTACCTCTAAAGTTAGGAGCCCGATTGCCTTTCTCGAACTTCTAGTGCTCGGTGGATCATTTGGATGACAATCTCACATAGATCTTTAGTTTTGCCCAAGGGGTCATTGGACGATTACCTCACACAAGTCTTTAGTCTTGTCTAGGGGGTTATTTGGATGACGTCCTCACACAGGTATTTAGTTTTTTCCGGGGCATCATTGGACGACCGCTTCACACAGGTCTTTAATTTTTCCCAGGGGATCATTTGGATGATTACCGTACACAAGTCTTTAGTTTTGTCTCAGGGGTCATTAAATGACCATCTCACATAGGTCTTTAGTTTTACTTCGGGGGTCATTGGACGACTACCTCATACAAGTCTTTAGTTTTGGTTGTATGGAATCCCTTGCATTTTATTATGGTAAAAAAATACACTTGCATATTTTGCAATATTTTTTAACTATAATACTTCCGCAAGCTTGTCGAATTCCATGTATGTGACACCTTCCATCCATCAAGGTGTTTTAGCCTAAAAGCATCTTTTCCCACCTTTTCTGCTATCTAGTAAGGGCTCTCCTAATTTGGAGTGAGTTTATTGGTGGCTCCATCCTTGAGAGTTCTTTTTAAAACCAAGTCTTATTTTTTTAATTTTCAAGAAAGCACCTTTGTATTGTATCGTCACGTCGCCTTTGCCTTTGTCACATATTTTTTGATGTAGGCCACCTCTTGAACCTCCTACAATAGGTCCAAGTTAACCCTCATTTCCTCTTTGTTGTGAGTCGGCTAGAAGAAAACATCCCGAGGAGATGGTTCCCTAATTTCTACCAAGATCACAACGTCAGTGCCAAATGTAAGCTTAACCATTTGCTTGTGGGTGTTCGATCAAGGTGAAGGATTGCTTCATTCCAAGTTGAGAGCAGAACTCACTCACCAACTAGGTCACAAATTGGGTGTTGTTGTCATAAACTATAGTGGATGGGAGGTTGAAGCGGCGTATGAGTTTCTTCCAATAGAATTTCCTAATCCATTTAGTGGAGATCGAAGCCACTAACTTAGCCTCTACCCATTTGGTGAAGTAATCAACTGTTATTATCAGAAATTTGACCTAGTAGACAACTAGTGGAAAAGGGTCCAGAATGTTTACACCCCATATGTAGAATGGCCATGGCAAGGTAATGGAGTGTAGTAGCTACGATGGCGCTCTATGCAAGTCTATGAACCGCTGACAGTTGTCACATATTTTTATAAAAATCAGCTCAATCCTTCTTTAGAGTTAGCCAGTAATACCCTGCTCTCGCTATCTTACTAGTGAGGGTTCTTTCACCAATATGAGTTCTGTACACTCCTTCATACACTTCTTTAATGAGGTACTCCGCTTCTTTCATATCCAAGCACTTTAAGAGCGAGTATGAAAATCTTCTTGCTTCTCGGGGATCATTTGGAGCAACGTCTTTTTATAAGTAGTCCACAATTGGGTCCATTCAAGTTGGGACGTGGACTACGAAGCAAGCGTTCCCCCCCTTCAATGGTTGGTCGACTAAGAGTTTCCTAGATAACCAAACAATTGAGCTCACTTTTCTGGGTGCTTGCTAGCTTAGAAGTAAGTCTGCCCGTCCCTTTTGTTCCCTTGAAACGTGTACTAGTGTAAATCTCTCGAAAAGCATCACTTTCTTTTGTGTCCTACTAGTTAGGGATCTTTGGCTTGATATTTTCCCTTTACCTAGTTGGTTACCAATTGTGAATTACTCTTGATCGTCAAGACCTGCGCTCTTAGTTCACCAGCCAGCTTCATTCTAGCCAACAATACTTCATACTCCGCTTGCTTGTTGCTGGCCTTGAATTCGAACCAAAGAGATTGTTCGATCATTACCCTATACGATCCTTCCAATATAACTCCGACATTGCTCCCCTTTTGACTTTATGCCCCATTTACTAACAATGTCCATTCTTTTCTTGCACCATCAGCCTTGTCGACTTGAGTGAGTTCGGTGATGAAATCGGCTAAAGCTTGAGCTTTGATGTGAAATTGAATTAAGCTTAATTCTAACGTTTTAATCAATTGAATTAATTTTTTTTACGTGTACTTTATGTTTTCTTTAAATTACGAAATCTTCAAAAATATTTTGTTGCATTTTCTAATCTTGACATTTGTTATTCAACCCTCAAATTCAAATTTCTATTTGTTCATTCTTATTATCAATTGATTTTGTGAATTAATTATTTACCATTTATTCCTTTGATAATTACATTTGGTATCTTATCATTTTTATTATTTATCACAGTATTTAATATACTTGTTTTGATCTTATTAAAGAGTACCAGAATTTTACTCATAATGAAGAGAGATTACAAAAATTTAGATATAAAAAATGCTATACAAATTTTGTTGAGACAAAAATATTATAAATACACAAGAAAAATGTTGTATTGAGTTGTATAGTCTTTGAAAAACTTTTTTTTTTAAGAGATGAGAAAGTGTTTTTGGATGGTTTATCTTAAAACAAATATAAACAAAGGTATGTGCTTTTAATAAGATAATGCATAAAGAAAAAATTGGTTAAAAAAATTCAATATTTAATCTTTCCTTCAGTTGTTAGAATTAAGTAAAGAGATGGAAGAGAAAAAAAAATTGGGACATAATTATCCTAGTTTAACCCATAACACAAGATTATGTTTAGTTTTTTTTTTTTTACAAACTTGTCAAAATTTTCACTAAAATGATACAAAAGTATAGGAATAGCTCTAATCTTCACTTCCTAAACAATTTTTTCAAGTCTCTTCAAATTTTAATCCAAATATTCTTTAATTTAATTTTTTCATGCTACTCGCACCTTTTGACAATACAACCATCTTTTTTAGATATTTATATAAATAAAATACGATAGATTCTGCAAAATTTTCATTAAAATATATAAAGTAAATACATTTAACCTGTTTAGGTAAACTTCTCTATAAATACTTATAGGAGGAAAAAAATATGAAGAAAAAACAAAATAAATTTCTCCATAAGTTAAAATTAGTTTATGCATAAGATAATTTATATAAACATTCTCATATAAGCTTCTCCAAAAATTAATTTTTAACTTATGTATAAACTAAATTTAACTCATGAATAAGTTTATTTTTCTTTCCTATTTTCTCCTCTTATAATTGTTTATGAAAAATTTACCCAAACAAATCCTTAAGCATATTATTTTAAAATAATTACATATGTTACATGAAAAGAAGACATACTAGTGCTAAAACTTTTTAAAAAAAGTTGAAATCAACTTAAATGACAAAGTATTGATGCTAATAAGGAAAAATAATGGAAGGAAGATCGATCTCCACTCACTCCAACCATTCAAAAGTAGAATGTGAGCATTCTAGAGAAAATCAATTTTCCAAAAATAAAAATCCTTACAAATTCTACAAGTTGTTAAAGAATATTTCTTGAGAAAATCTAGCTCAAAACCGTGAATGATTTTTAATTTGGAAGGAATGTTTAAATCTCATGAAAAGATTCTAAAAGTTAGAATGGTTAAAAAAAATCAGTAAAAAAGTTGTTGCAATGAGAGTTACACGACATGCCGTTTCTGAACAAATTTTATTAAGCTTCAAACAACTAGTATTAAGTCAAAACTCCTATAAAAAGTTATCCCACAATAAAGCCTATAGAAAAGGTAGAAGTGTATCATACTTTGGCTTCACATTGCAAAGTCCATGCTTCTACAAAGAGAAAACAACTTTTAACAAAATTTTATTTAGTTATGTTCTCTATCATTTGTAATATCTTAAATGGTATATTAAGTTTTGTTCCGTACTATTTATCTACTCATTAAGTGTTAGAAATATAAAAAGAATCACGTTTGTAACCTTAAAAAGTAGAGGTACTCTAGAAGCTAATTAAGTAGAATAATACTGCTATTGAGGTAGGGATTTGATGTAGGCCAAGTGATTTATGAGTAAACAGATATAAAAACTCTTCATGCGTCATTATCTCTCATTCTCTCATAGTTTTTGCACTTGTATTTATTGATTTTTAACTTTTGAATTAGTTATTAGTTTTAGATTCTATCGTTTTACAGCAAAACAAAGTTTTGATCATTGATCATTCAAAAATAACTTTGAAACCTTCTATATACGAAAATTAGCTTTTGATAATTTCTAGAAGCACTTTTTAACAAACAAATTTGTGAATCAAATTTCTAAACATTTATACACTATTTGTTTGTTTTCTTATAACTGTTCGGGTAAATAATATTTTCTCACTCCTAACAATATTATGGTAAATCAAAAAGCATCTTGAGCAATAACATTAAACTTTTTTTAAAAAAAAAAATATAGGTTAGAGCCAAATAATCAAAAGTCACAATTCAATCTTAAGTTTTTTTTTTCTTATGCAACTTTGTCCTTTAAAACTATGGTTACACACATGTAGTTTGATTTGTATTAATCCATCTATTGAATTATAATTATATATTATTAATTGTTTCTGTTAAATTTTATCAAATTTGACAATTATAATTATATAATAAAGTATTTTTATTTTTATATATTTTTAAAATATATATTATGTCAATTTTAATATGTTTCAATGGAGTATTAAATAGTTTTATATTAATATAAAATTTTGTAAACATATCTTATATGACAAAAACTTTCAATCTAACAATAAACTTTGAAATAAAATTATCCAACAAAATTTTATTAAATAACAAAATATGATTTAATACCTCTATATATATGCGATAAAATAATCGTATTCCTAAGTGTACTATTTTTGGAAGCTATTGAACTTTAGCCTTAAGCAAATAGTTAAATATAGTGGTTTCTTTTTTCTTTTCTTTTTGAGGAAATGGTTTTTTTTATTGACATCAGAGGAAAACCCACCATTTTCGGTGCAAACAAAACATGTTATCAACTTATATCATTTGTTCCCAAAGTCTGATAAAATCAATTTTAAATCATTAAATATAATTAAAATATTGTTTAGATTAATTTTAATCATAAATTTATACTAAAAATGTATTTTTTAATAGAAAGTATGACAATTATTTTTTTTCAATCTTAAACAAATAGCGGCTTGGATATTTACATGAAAGAATATCCAACTTGAAAATAAAAATAAAAATAATAAAAGGTTGTCAAAGTGTTCTTTGTTTCCAAAAATTGATATCAGTAGCCAATGTAACAGCCAACGAAGCCACCCACGAAGCCATTACCTAGTATTTTTTTCTCCAAGGAATAATATTTTAAAAGTATTTAAACGGGCACTTAGTATATGAAAGTTTTAACATAAGAGGACTTTTGAATAATTTTTTAAATTATAACAATTAATTATCTTTAAAAAAAATCATATTATTTAAAAATAGCTTTTAAGGTTTTTTAAATAAAATCTTGAAAGTATATTTTGAAAAAGCTTCTCTTATCGAATTCTTAGATGATAAAAATTAATTGATAGTGTTATGTTGATCATCCACTGAATAATAATTGGTTAATAATAATGTGTTACTGTAGTGAATGATAGTAAAATTCAAAAGTTTAAATTATTCAGTGGAATTTATATAAAGCTCATAAAATAATTACAAATATATATTATAATTATATATAAAAAATATCTTACAAATGTTTACTGTAATAACTTTCTTTGGAGTTTTCACTTTTCAGTATAGAAGTGCTTTAATTTTTTTTAAGATGTAAAATAAAAAATAAACGTTTTCAGTAGAAGATAGTAAAATTATTTCTCACATATAAAAAATGTTTAAAAATATTAATTTGTGAATATGTGAAAACAAAACATTCTTCTAGTCATCTTCATAAAATCAACTAATACTTTATTGTGGCAATTAACTATAAAATTATTAGTTTCTTACATAATAATTAATGATAAATATATTATTTTTAGAAGAGTATTACCAACATATTTTCTATAATATATTTTTATTAATTAAAATTTATTAAAAATTTGTAAAATTTATGATTTCAAATAAATTTCAATAAATAATAAAAGAGTGTGTTGATAGTATTTATCTTATTTTTAAGAAAGTTAAATACTTTGTATTTTCAGTTAATTTCAACCAATAAAAATTAAAAAGTATCTTATCAACATTCTTTTATTATGAATTGAAATACAAAACTAGAACTTCTCATTCTCTACTATTTCAATAAGACATTTTCAATATTTCCTCTCTTCTCTAATTAGAATACACACTATCCTCCCAACTATCTAAAAATTTTCTCCCTCAATTATTTTAAATTACCATACTTCTATTTTTATTTATACATTTAATCTTCTTAATCATATTTCACTTTCAATTTATCCTCTTTTATCTATGTCTTTAAACTAAATATCAATATATATATATTTTAAAGTAATCAATAGTTACATCATAAGTTAAATTATTCATTATCAATCTAAAAGATAATTTATATATTTAAATATATTTATTTACTATTGGTTTTAATTACAATATAATTTATATATTAAAAATTATTTATCATAAATTTTAATTACATATATATAAACATTTATCATATATAATGCATAGGCTAAAATATTAATAATTAAATATATTTTAAAATTGTTCTAAATTCTTAAATTTGATTTTTAAGTAATTTAACTGACATTAAAGTATCCATAATACCAAACTTAATTTACCTTACCATAAAATAATATTCGTTGACCTTTATGAAGCAGACAACATAACAAGAAATTGCCAATTGGGGCCGTTCCATTATGTCGTTTAATCTTATCCTCGCCTATTTGTGTGTACTTTGGAAAGATAGTATTTTTGTGCCTCTTGAAGTCATCCTAACGTATTATCTCCTTTTATCTTCTCTTCAGTAATGCTAATGTGTATGGCAGTTTCAATACCAAATACTATGTTATAATATATCTAGTGTATTAGTGAGTACACTAAAAATAAATAAATATAATGTATATTAGATTTGAATTGCTTAATTTCTTTTGTCTTTCTGCAATATCTCAAAAATAAATTTATATAAAAAATCTCCCCAAATATTTTTAGTAGACTAATTTTGTATCTGTTTTTCTATCCTAATCCACCTTGTGAGTAGATTAAAAAATCGAAGTCAGACAATTTTTTATGCAAGCTATTATCTATGTGATAAATTATTTCTTTTTAATTATATTTTTTTAATTTTTAACCTTGTAACCTATGAACTTAGTGTATAGGATAGAAAAAACAATTTTTAAAATTAAATATTTTCAATATGATGAGAAAAGGAGAAAAAAAAGCGATGATTGAAGGTTAATTTCACATTTATTCAAATTTATTATTATTATTATTAAATAAACTTGCAAATTCTGCATTTTTTTTCAAACTTCTTTTATAAATAAATTTCTGTAAGTTAGAAACACCAATGTGGTGACAACGGACATAAATTTTCCTAATTTACAAAAATTTACAAGGAGTAATCACAAATAAATTTGGAAAACTCACCCATTGTGACATGTAACAACCACGAGGTCGTAAAGAGCAAAGAGATCAATTCACTATAATCAAATAGGGATACAACAGTGTTCAGGTCAAGAATAGTATTTGTTCATCCAACCAATCAATATATGAATTCTAAGATATTGATGGAAAAAAAAGCAATAAGACATTGAAAAAAAATCAATAAGACACCGAAAAAAAATCAATAAGACAATACCAATGGTGACAACGTAGCAGAAATAAATTTGGAAAACTCACCCTGTGTGACAGGAAACAACCACGAGGTCGTAAAATTCAAAGAGATCAATCCACTATAATCAAATAAGGATACAAGAGTGTTCAGGTCAAGAACAATATTTGTTCGTACAACCAACCAACACAATCAAACAAGCAAAGTTTGCAGATGAAGAACAAGATGAATGAACAAGAAAGTAAAGAATTCACAAAATTGCTATCAAATTTCCAACTTGATCTAATAGTTAACAAAGTAGATATCACTATTTTGACGTGTCTGTTATGTGTTAGACAGAACACCTTCTTTCTCTCTTTCTCTCTTTTCTCTTTTGTCTTGTGAAAATTCACACATTCTTTCTATGTGTCTCTTTGTGTATCTCATCAATTTGATTTATTTCCCTCTTATAAAAAGAGACTTAACGGAACTTCAGAGTATTGAATTTTTATCCATATAATTGAAAGCCCAAAAAATAACCCAACATATACATCTCACACGGTATGGAAATGTACTATAGATTATAATATCATATTAAATTTTATTTTAAAATTAATTATATTAAGTGAAATTTTAATTGATATATATTTTTTTAATTTCTTGAAAAATAAAATGAATCTACAAATTAATGTTAACTTTTTTTCTTTCTTGGTTGCTAAATGTCCTTAATTTATGGTTCCAGCTTCCATAGAGGTAAGTAATATTTCAGATGAAAAATCATAATTTATTTAGTTAACAAAAAAAACTTATATATTGATTGTGTGACATCATTGTTATTCCCTAGCTCAGAGATAATGTAACACGATGATAATTATTTCGTTTTACTTTTCCGTTAGGCCATGATGCTAAAATTTCATGATTGAGGAATACAAAGACAAAAATAAAGCAAAAGCATGGTTTCGTCCTGAATGGATAGAAATTGCAATATCTTAATGCTTATATGGCAAGTAAAGCACCCCAAGCATTCCATATTTTATTTTTCTTTTGCGTTTCTGAACTTGCTTTGTGTGTCCTGCCATGCCATGATGATTTCAACTTCAAGTGGTCTCATCTTAAAACTATCATATCTAAAAAGTGCATCGGTTTTGGGGTTGATGAATGATGCCGGTGAGTACCCATTCTCACAATATGTAAAAGCTTTTTTGGGCAATCACTGAGGATATATATGAAGTGCTCTTCGTCACTCGTCAGAGCCATTATTTACAATTCCTAGCACCAACCAAAATGTTTGTAACATTCACATTAACTTCCAAAAAACAAAACAGATGACCAAGTTTCTACTTCCTACAAGTAACCTACTCTGTCCGTACTTAATATAAATTATCATATTTAATAATATTATTTTTTAAAATCTCATTCAAGATTTATAATATTTTTTATGTTTATTGTCGAATAAAGTAACCGATATTATAACTAAATATATATTATTAAATAGTATAATAAATCATCTAATTTTTTATTAGCTAACTTAGCTGATATAATTTTCTTTACAACTTATTGATATTGGAAATTTTTGTTTTTTCTTAAAAATATTAATTTTAAAATATTTTTAATTAAAATTTCATTTTTTATTTTTTTATTTATTATCAAGTTTGAATGAATAAAATTTTGAAAAGAAGTTCATTTTCTAAATAAAATTAATAATTTATACATCAATTATTTTTACTTATATTTATATCACAATCTGACCCTAAAATATGTTTTTTTTTTTGTCTCTCAAATATTTCAAAATTCGATTTTATTTTTATAAAAATTAAATATATTTTAGTTTCTATATTTACTAAAAATAATTTTTAGTCTTTTATTAGAGACTAAAAATACTTTTTCATGTAAAATATAATAAAAATAAAAATTATAAAACAAAAACCAGTGCATGGACATAAATGCATGGGCCATCAGTGCGAGGGTCATATTCTGATGTAATATTACAAGCAGTATTCATATGAAATGTTGGTTTTTGGGCTTCCGTTATTGATTGGGCCTATTTTCCTTTGCAGTGAGACTGGGTTATTTTGGAATTCAAATCACAGGCCCAAGTGACCCAGTCCAGAAATTTGCTGTGGTGAATCTCTCATGTTTCTTTTTATTAACTAGCAAGCACTGGATTCACTATTACTATTTTTTAACAGGAAGATGTGATTCACAATCCAAAACATTAAGAATTAGTTCCTTAGCAACAAACAAGAACTAGAAGAATACTTCTCCATCATGCCAAAAACCATGTCTATAGCTAGGAATGGATGTTTAGCAAGTAAAATTTGAAAAGGCCAGTAAATGGGCACTATGTATGTTACACAGGGTTAGAAATTGAAATTAAAGAGAGATTATGGGACAGGATAGGACTTGTTATGGCACATGCACTTATAAGCCATTGGACACGACTCAGCCTCCGCAAGGGATGCACAAACGAAGCTCACCATCACCAACCTGCATGGCGAGCATGATCCGCACGCATGAGTGCAATCGGGTAACCTCGACCCGGCTACTTCTACTGTGTCGGGCCCCCGAATATGTTTCCTTCTCACTCTTCCTTCCCAATGCAACCTATTTTCCTCTTCTGGATGTCCGTGTCCTAATTAATGTCAAAATTACCGCAACACATTAATTACAAATTTAATCACAATATACTAATAATTTAAATATTTCTCCATAAAATGCATCTCAGGTTAAAATTGATTTTAGTCATTCTATTTTAAAAATAATAATTTTGATTTTTTACATTTTTTAAATGCGATGGCTTATGTAAAAAGGACAAAATCTATCATTTTAAAAAAAATACAAACACTAAAATTAATATTTTCAAAATGTAGGAATTAAAATTAATACTAAATCTGGAGAAACTTAAAATATATTTTATTCAATATTTTTATAACATGCGTATTAAAATTAAAATTTTAATTAAATTATATAAATAGGCAATTAAAGTTTTAAGCTAATATTTTTCATAATTATATGTATATATCTGAAAAGAAAGAAAGATAAATTGGAGAAAACACCTATAATAGATTTTTAGTGAGAGACTTACGTGAAGGTGAGCGATTTACGTGGGTTGCCGAGATGATTAGAGGAACGTAAAGTAAAAGAAGAAGAATAGCCGCAGCATGGACAGAGGTGGTCTTCATGATCTTTTTTGGAATGTTGTTATATTTGTGATACGTAAAGGGGTGAATGGCGAAGGATGGAGTTGAAGGTAGATGTGTATATATAATTAAAGAATAGATATGGTGGAATTGAAGCAGTTCACAGGATTGTGTAAGAAGAGGTCACATGATAGAGGATGCGCAAGAAGATTGCGTCACAGGATTGCTCGAGCTTATGTGTTCCATGGGTGAAGGAGAAACAGTATGAATTTAAAACGCGAGAGTTAAAAGTGTTTCTTTTACGTGAGTTCTGTCCAAGCCTTATGCACAAGTATTGTTTGGTGGAATAAATGCAGCCTCCACTTTGCACTTTCCTTTGCTCCTTATTACTACATTTTACCATTTAATTCATGTTCATGTGTCATCCACTTTGGCTAATAAATTTAGTACCCTAACCTCTGATGTGACTACCATCAATACCTTCTCTTCCCCTGTATTCATGGATTTAGAGCTAGCCTGGGATCATAATCGAACTAAGATACTATAAATACTTTTTTATAATAATTATTTATTTAATATTTTTATATCTCTCTTTATTATATAAACAAATAGTATAAATATAATTTCTCATAGTGAAATACTCATGTTCATATTTATATTTTTAGAGAAGTCGGTCGTGTACTCCAAGGCATACTTACACCACCAAGAGCTTTGGTATTCATGCTTAAATATTTATAGTCGGACATATTATCTTTTCTTTAGTTAAATAATATATTTTAAATTTTGGATTTTAAAAATTAATAAATAAAAAAATGATTAGCAACATTTTTTTATATATGTTCTATTATTAGTTGAAGTTGGTTAAAAATCATAAAATTGTGTAAGTTTTATATCTTATTTAATTAACTTTATTTATGGATGATTTTATAATTTTTAATAAAATTTAACTGATAATATTATTTTAATATAATTTAAAGTTTAACTATATTTTAGTCTCTTTATTATAAATAATGCGTGATATTAATTTTTCTACAATTTATTACTCTATATTAAAACAATATCTTTGTTGGACACGTGATATCTTTTATAACGACTTTTGTTTTCTTTCCAAATTAAGTATAGTAAACAATGTCTAAAAACGACACAAGAAGCATTACTCTCTGCTTTTTGTTAGACATATGACACATTGACACCATTCTTTATTTTTCCCTCCCTCTTCTTTATTTGTAATTATTCTTTACTTGATTATTTGTTATTTAATTCCAGTATATTATCCTACTGGAATTTTTTAATGTCCATATGTAACAAATCCATAGTTGAGTTTGTTACGTACCTAATGGTATTATTACGAGTAACTTTTTAAAACATTATTATTATTATTATTATTATTATTATTATTATTATTATTATTATTATTATTATTATTATTATTATTATTATTATTATTATTATTATTATTATTATTATTATTATTATTATTATTATTATTATTATTATTATTATTATTATTATTATTATTATTATTATTATTATTATTATTATTATTATTATTATTATTATTATTATTATTATTATTATTATTATTATTATTATTATTATTATTATTATTATTATTATTATTATTATTATTATTATTATTATTATTATTATTATTATTATTATTATTATTATTATTATTATTATTATTATTATTATTATTATTATTATTATTATTATTATTATTATTATTATTATTATTATTATTATTATTATTGATGTTATTTTTGGGTTAATTAAAAAAGCATGTCTAATTAAGATTTAATGTTTAATTTTTTTAAAAAAATTAACATTTTTCAAAATTTAGATGATAGAAGAAAATATAAAATTGAAAATAGAGTTATTAATTATAATATATTATAACTTCTAAGATCCCTATAAGAATGCTATATTTCTACATTTCACTATGAGAATAAAAAATAAGTAAAATACATAAGATAACTCATTTAGAAAACAACAATGCCCCAAATTTTGCCTTTTGTTCCAAGAAGAAGTCATTTTGATACTGTCGTTGCTACAGTGGATACTTCATATCTTTGGCAATATTGGCATGTGCTAAGTCTCACATAAATATGCGGCTAAAATGATGTAAACAATACCTACAGAGAATTTAACGATTTTTTGTACAAAATATTAAATGGATAAAAAATTATGAGTCAAATGATGATCATGCTTCAATAGAAATTTGTTTCTCATTTTTCATTATTGATTTTTTTTATGATACCACACTTACTACATTACCAATTATATATATTTGAACATGATGAAATTTGACAATTTATTTTCTTTTTCTTAAGTATAGAATTATGTTTAGTCTCCTTTTGTATTTAATAGTTAAGTTTTAACATTAGGAATAGTTTATGTAATATTTAAGATCTTTACTAGTTTTCATTTGATTTTTTTAAGGAAAATGAAGTGTTTGGAAAGCTTTTTTCTAAGCCTAGAGCAGGCTCTTGTTGAGCAAGAGATTGGATTCATCCAACAAATTATGCTTTGAAGAGAAGACCTCGTCTATCAATTATCTGGGTCAGCGAGAAATTCAATCATTGGGTGAGCTAAGACAAACAAAGATCTCATTTATGATTCGCCTACAAGCCAAAGTAAATAAAAGGCATGTCTCATTCACCTAGCAAGTCCAATTAAATAGAGAGCTTGCTTTGGACTCGCTTAGCGAACAACACTCTCACCTAGCAAGTTAGGAGCAACAAATACTAAGTCTTTCATTTGTACAATGAGAAGAACTTTTGCTTAGCAAGAAATAGACTCTTGGAATCCTTTTTTAGCATATTCCTCCAACAAGAATACATTCTCGTTGGGAAAAAATTATGATCTTACACTATTTTTTTTTTTTGAAGGAGACTGAAAAGGATTTTCGAGTGATAAAAGGAGAACAATAAAAGGAGATCTTGCTTCTGAAGATGTGAAAATGCAAGGAGCTCTCCCATGGCTTCTTCATCAGGGTTAGATGTAACTAAACCTCATCTTCATGTATCTATTTTGAATATCAATTCAACACGCACGCACACACTAATTCTTGTTATGAGTTGATCTCTTTAACTTGTTATTTAGTAGGTTTGTGATTAGACAGTACATTCTCTTCTTTGAATTAAAACATAAAAAACCTAATAAATCTTGTTTTTGGGAATAGAATTTGGTTTGTTAGTCATCTTAAAAATATTTTCTCTTAATGCAAGCAACTTAGTTGAACTCAAGTGGAATCAAAAGTTAATTAAGAGGCTTAGGCTTTTATCATCTAAGAGATCAGAGTTTGAGTATATTAGTGAATTAATGTTAATATTTGACATAAGAAACTAAATATATTGCTCTTATAATGAATGTGATGATGGTTTGGTGAAGTCTAACTTTAACATTTTCTATTATCGGTATAAAAAATCATTTTTATCTATCAAGTGTTTATAAAAAAGACCAAAAAAAGTTCTCTGCAATATTTTTTTGAAATTATTTATTTATAGCATCATTTGATCTGAAACATAATTCTCTTACTATTTTCATTGACAAAGAACATCAAGATAGTAAAAATTTATCACTTAAATTTTCATTGATCTACAATATCAAAATGCATGTTAGGTATGTAATGGAGTTTGATGACCATCTTTTAATTTGTCATTGTACCATAAACCATATTTTGTTATTCGATTCGCCTTGTTATATCATCATATCTGAATAACCTTGTGAAATATTATATAACTGTTTAGTTGATCTTATGGACATATAAGTTTATTAATGTGATTTGATAATGATTATTTATTTAAGACAAATGGTTAGTTTTGTCTTACCCATGAGTATTGAATTGTATTTTTTGTGATACTTAAATTATTCTACATTCCACATAATTTTATATTAAATTAATTTGTTATGAAAAACTAAGTCATGACTCTAGCAATACTGTTTTTTTTACTATTTTTTAATTCAAAAAATATTCAGAATTGACATGTATAATAATCTTAAAAGAATAACCATGTCAAATAATTTATAACATACTTTTCTTGAGTCTTCCTATATGAAAATGTAGAAGAAAAAAAATGTCTTATTTCACTATTAAAAAAAATGAGATTTCTTAAAAAAATATCGATACATGTCTTTCTTACTTACTATATTATTAATTGCTGTTGATTTTCTTGTCCAGAATACAAATAAATAATCTTTTAATTACATATGAAATAGAAATGGTGAGATAAGCAGTGCCTATGGTTTTTTTTATTGTTATAATAAAATAAAATTAAAATATAGGTATTTTGCTCATTATTATACATTTTCTTTTTTTTTCACTCTTTTCTCTTCAGATCTGATCGAGATACCAAATTAATCGTGATGAATCTCGCACCATTTTTTTTTTCTTTTTTCTTTCCATCTTTTCACATAAATTAGATACTTTTTCAATTTTTTGAGGAGTGATTTTTTCTCTCTCTAATTCTTATAAACAATTTTTAGGACACTCTATTATCAAAATTAATGTCAAGGAGATAAAAAGCGAAACCAAATAAAGTGTATATGAAGATGGTTTTGCAAGCAATTAAACTTTACTTAGCTATTTAATTTAATTCTGGCCATAATCAATAAGGGAGACAGTTAAAGTATTATAAAATAATTATTATTCAGTGAAATTATGATTAAGTGGGAAGCATTCACTTATTTTACTTGTAACTGATCTTTGTGGAAAATTTTGGAAATTTTCTTCTTAACTACTATTTTTCAAATGCAATATTTGAACTCTAAGACATTATTTAAAATATCAAGAGTACATATCACTTGAATCAATGTAACAGTGGTTAATTATCATTTATTATGAAATTTAAAATTAAATTAACTTTATATTAATATAAATTTTATTTAATAAAGAGTAAAATATTAATATGAGCATTATAAATTAATATTAACAACATAATATATTATATTGAAAAAAATTATTAATATAAAAATTTAATATATACTGTAAACACCAGTTAAATTTTTTTTTTACAAAAACGAAAAAAAAAAAGAATAGAAATGGAAGAAGAAGAAGAAAGAAAGAAAAATAGAGAAAGGAGGAGGAGAAGAATAGAAACGAAACCCCATCAACAACTCCTCCCCCTCCAACAACTCTGCTCTGCGACCTCTATGCTGCAACTAGGTTGTTACCCATTTGCAATCGAAGGGACGTGACGAATTCCCCACCAACAGTCCCAGCATCACTATGGTAGGAGCTCTGCAAAGGTCAAGGAGGAATGTTCCATGGCCACCTATAGAAGGAAGAAGGAACGAAGAGGAAGGGGCTGGAAAATTTGAGGTTGGAAAGTTTGGCTTTTGAAAAAAAAAAAAAAAGAGGGCTGAAATGTTTGCGGAAAAATTTGGGGAGAAAGAACAAGGAAACTGGGATTCTGGTACTCGTTGACAAACTTAGAGTGTGAGCCAAACGTTTTACAATCGCAACAATGAAGAGTATTTAGTTGATTTTTGTTGCTTGTAAATTTCGTTTTTTTTTCTTTCCGTTTTTTTTTAGTTGATATTTAATTTAGTTGAATTCTTTCGTCAATACAACTCGACAAATGGCTCCCTCTCCCATTCCCATGTCGCGGGTCAAATTTAGAGTTTTCCTTTGAGTTATATTTGGATGTAGTATTCTAGCTCGAGAATTATCCCAAAATGGTCTGTCCTTGAACTTACATATCACAATCACCATGATTATTAACTTCGGGCACGTGGGGAACTTCCTAGTTTCCAAGCAAAACAAAGTTGAAGTTCGGTAATAGGGATGAACTTGCTCTGAGTGGGGCTACTGAACAAGGAAGAATGTTGAGGATTGCATAGAAAATTGGCTACAAGTCCGAACATGCAAAGGGAATGGGATTTGGGACCACTTATTTTGTTGTTTCCAGCTGTTATACTCTTTTGGCTTTAAGCCAGTCCACACCTAGCATGGCTGTATTTATAAAGGCCAGAGTTGCTTGCCACACATTTTTAAAGTTCAGTGGAATAATCTATTGAAGCGGTGGCCTTTCATGATACCATTAAATAAAATTGGGTTTAGAAGACGTTGCCAATATCAGCAAGAGTAAATGTGGGGACTAATACTTTCCCCAAAAGATCCAAAGGTTATAATAAGCAAGGGCCTAGTATATGGGAAGGATATTCTGATTGACCTGAGCATACATACAACATGGCGCTGGACAAAATCATATTTATATAGGGAATTAATATCCCTTGATCCTTTATCCCATGGCCCGTGTTGGACGGTAGAGATAGGCACAAATTAGTGTTGTTCCCAAGGCTAACAGTGGAACGGTGGAGGGATCCTATAGGTGATGTCATTGATTGGAATTATATGGCCAATATTGAAATCGAATTGGATGGCATTTGGAGGAGCATGCTATGATCGAGTTGAGGCTTGAACATTTTGGATGATCCCTGGTTAAATAATCCTTGGCCTGAACTGAAAAATGCATATGACATTAATTTGTACAAAGCCTTGCAGTCCATGAGCATATGCCATATGTTGAGCGGACCAAAAGCCACAAGATGGGCTTCCCTCAACCAGAGATGAAAGAGGAGTTTAAAGAGCCTATTTTGTTGGCCCATTTTGGAACGTGACAGCTACAAACGACACTAAATCAACATTGTTAACGTCTAAAAACGTGATTGTTGCCAGCACGTGGTGCTGGATCTCCTATGTGCGAGGTTGGACTATCCACACTACACATGGTGCTAAATTGTCCACTAAATTCCAGCACTAAATCAGCAAAGGAATAGTATAGCAAAAATTCCCAATTGGCATACTAAATGGAAATGCAATGGCTGGAGATTCTCTCCTTTGCTTCGACAGTAATGATTGCAAGCTTATAGGTGAAAAAGGGCAGGCGGGACTTATGGCCACACGATGTCGGGGCTGTGCAACAAGAGAAACGTACGGATGGAATGAGCACACATACAGGGCAGTTTGTTTTTTTTTTAGAATTAGATCAGCTGTTGTTATGAGTGTGCAGATCCTAATTCTTTTCAAAGCCAAAAACCACCACCAAATGCTTATGATGAAAGAACATTGCCCATTTCAGCAAGAGCAAATGTGAAAGTCGCAACTTTATGATATTTGGATGCAAAAATTTGATGTGGAAACTTAATATTTTTCCCCAAAGAATCATTATAAGAAGTGGAATGATGCTATGCTTCGTTGAAATCTCCATCATGGCTTGACAAGCGCTCTTTAAGAGTAAAATTGCCATTACAACAGCAGTAGCAGCTCCAACTCCAACAGTAACAACAATAGTAACAACTCCAACATCAACAATAACAGCACAACAACAACACTAGTAGTTCCAACAGCAACAGCAGCCGCTCCCATAATAACAACAGCAGTAGCAGCAATAACTCCAACAGCAACATCAACCAGCTCCAACAACAACAAAACTAGTAAAAAAACATCAGCAATAACAATAACTTCAACAACAACACTAGTAGAAAAACAGTAACAACAACAACAACCAGCTCCAATAACAATAACAACAAAAAAACACAACAATAGCACCAGTAAAAAATTAGCAACAACAGCAACAACATCAGCAACGAGCACCAATAGTAACACAACACTCCAGCATCGAAACAACACTTTAAATGACACTCCAATAGCAAACCAACAATAGTAGTTGTAGCGGTTCAACAACAAGAGGAGCAGAAGAATGAGAACTAGATTTCTCGGTGGAGTTTTGGAAATACCAAGGTTGGAATTCAAGATTCCAATTTAGACAAGAAAAGCAATTGAAACTTTGGATCAAGAAACGATTCAATTAAAAAGAAATCCTGCAATGATTCATTGGTTTGGTGGAACCAATGGACAGTTCACTCTATCCTAGTCTCTTATTGATGCCAATGGATAGTCCATCCCAATTCCAATCCCTTCCAAGCCTCTTCTACAACTATGTGAACTTTGAATTCTCCATTGTACTAAAAGATACATAGTAGAAAGGACAACTATTGTCAAGTTCAAAAAACCAAAAAAACATATCCTTCCTCTCTCAATAGTAAAATCTATTTTTTTTTTGTATTAAGGGTGAAAATAATAATTTAGAAGTTAACAAATTTCATACATCTAATTAAGATAACTATTTTAGGATGAACGTCATAAGGTACTAATACCTTCCTATGCGTAATTAACTCCCGAACCTTAAATATATCTGTTTTCATAGACTAATCTTATCACTTCTAAGGTTTTTTTAATATTTTCTTTAATAAACATAGGTGATGACTCCATTGCAAATTTATTTATTTTTTTTAAAAAAAACTTAAATTTTAATTTTTTTGTATTTTTATTGTCCCGTCGTAATTTCGATTGTGACAAATACTACTAACATATTAAATATTAATACAATGTAATATATCATTAATATAAACCTACAACATTGATGTGTTTAATTTAATTTAATTTTTGTTAAGCAAATGTTATATTCACAAAAAAATCAATTAATCATAATACCTAATTTTTTTTGTATTTTTTATGAAATATTTGTTGTATCTGATATGTTAATAAATACATAACAAATATGTTAAAAATCGATAAAAGCAAACAATTAAAATGAAATTTAAGGAAATTAGGAAAAGGAAAAAGAAAATAAAAGTGCATCGTTGTCACTAAAATTTGTGAAGATTTGTTGTTGTATGTTATTATTATAGTGTATATAAAATGACTAAAATAAGATTTCAATTTCAACTTTCAAGTCCTAGAGTTTTGTATATTATTTCTTCTATGAAATAAACTCGATAATTCCATATATTTTACAGTAAAACTAATATTTATGTAAATAAGAATAATTATTTATGAACACTTCTCATGTATTTGATATTTAGTGAGAAAAAAAGGAAAAATATAATATGTAATATATTGTAATAGAAAAAAGAGAAATAAAAAAAGATAAATATTAATAAAATATTTGTAATGAAAAATAATGTATATCTTATGTAAAATAACCACATAACGGTATAACACACAAAAATAGTAAAATACTTTCTTTTAATGGTAAATTCATAAACAAATAAAATAACGTCAATTTCAGGGAACACTATCATTACGGCATTACTTATTACGCTGAGGTCAATAGTCAAGATTCGCAAGAATAGTAGCTCGAAGCTTGGTTTACTGCGATATATTTTTTTTTATTACAATAGTAACGTCGAGATTTAAATCTACAATGTCATCTGAGTTATTCGAATTTTCATTATTAGGTCAATTTTAGTAATTTGCGTTAATCTACTTTTATTTATTGTATTCAAAGGTATATAATAATTGATTAATTGTGGTAAATAAAGCATATTTTTAAACTTAGAAGTTGTAAGATCCTCATACAAAAAAAAAAAAAGCGATGGAATATGGTATATTTATTCAAAAGATGAATAAAAGTAATTTTAGTAAAATTATTTTTAAATTATGAAATATAATTGACTTGTATATCTAAATTAACTTAATTAGGATTTATACTACAACACGCATTACGATCGAAGAATTCATTTCATATATTTGTCAAAGAGAGGTATATAGAACGCCAATCCAGTATATATATTTGCTAAGGCTTCAACAATTGTTATGTGAGTAAAATTCAGTACAATGTTTTTAGCTTAAAAATTAAATGTAATATCATTTTAAAATTTTCATATATATTAAAATTTCTTAACAACGATATTGTATGCAACTGAAGGTATAATAATAGTAATTATTTTCTTTCTATTAAAAATAAATATTCTAATTACATTTTTTATTTTTTATTATCATCAATGTGTGATTTTGGTCCCTTAATATTTTTATTTAAATTTAGTCTCTAAATTTTGTGTTACAATTGAGTTTCTGTTGTTTTTTCTTTACATAATTTCCTCAAATAATTACTTTTTACTCAATTAATTAGAAGTTTAAAATGAATTTGAGACAAATAAATAATTTAAAAGGTGTAGAAGTGAATAATGGTAAATTTTGAAAGATTTTGTTAGTATGAAATTAAGGCAGAGAGAAAATTCTGAGATTTTTTATTTTTGAGTAAAAAATGATACTTTTTAATTAGTGATTCTTGATGAGAAATGATCTAAAATGATTTTAAACTTCTAATTTTTTTATTGGCTCAAAATGATTTAATGGATAGAGATTTTTAGAAAAATATTAAAAATCCAAGAATTTTAGGTACAGAAAAATATGAATGGAATGACTTGATTATAACAATAGAAAAAAATTAAACTTGATAATAGTAATTAAAAAATAAGAGACTAAATTTGAGAAAATTATTATAGATTAAAATTATACACTAATTACAGTAGAGAAATTAAAAGTATAAGTTTACAGATATGGTATTACTTTGCAAGCAATACTAACCTTTACAGGCAACCTCCTTTTAAAAAAAAAATTCTATATGGTAATGTTTTTCAGAAATATGGAAAACATTAAAAAAAATCTATATGGTAATGTTATAGCACGATTAAAATCCTGCTATAACAGGTGATTTTGATGGTACACCGATGATGCACTTGCTTCAGGCTAGAATTTTCCTATATTCTTACGTTGAATCAAGTGAAAAACATAGTAAGGTTTTCCTTTTATTTTTTATTCAAAAAAGTAGATAGACAAGTTAATAAAATCATGATTATATTGAAGAAAGAGTTATATTATTTTACACACGTCTTTTATAATAATTTTTTTTTGTAGAAATGCATTTGTTTGTTCTTTGATTAACAAAACAGTTTCTAGTCATCGATTTAACTTCACCTGCTCCATTGCCTAGGTTTCTTTCTTTTTTCCCTTTTTGGTTGTCATGTCTAGGTTTCTATATAACAAAAAAGTCTTCTCCCTTAAAGAAGGTTGTCCTTTTGAGTTATTATACTTTTCAGAGTAATAAAAACTTTACTCAGGATCGTAGAATTTGCATGTAATCTCCGTCATTCTATAAAAATCATTTTCTTTTCAGTTTCACATTTCCCTATTCAAATCATAAAAAAAATTATAGGGATTAATTTTCTTTTTATAAAAAAAATGTGTTATTATTTGAAAGATTCAAATAAAAATTAACTCTTGGCTAAAGTTTTGAGTGTTAAAAAAAGATAGATATAGAAGAAAAAAAATCACCTAAACAAAATCAACAGTAATATAAATTTCCACCATTTAAAATGAGAAATTATAAATATACCCGAAATGATAGTGAACTACCTTTTATTGAAACCTACACCGAACAATGCGAAGGGTAGGGACAGCACAATAAAAGGAGACAGCGAAGGATGATGACGAGTGTCTGAGACTCGGAGTTTGCAGTTTGCATAGCCATGACTACCTTTGTTCGCAACACGACGCTCTCCCGCAGCCGCAGATACAAATACGAAGCTCTTGGTGTCCCCAACAGTGGCAGGGACAGCATTCTCAAGTCTATTAGTTACCGACGCAGAAGAGCCAAGCAAAGGAAAATCTTTCTCACTACCTATAAGCTAGATTCTTTTGCAGAGCCCAAATCGCCTAAACTCAACAAGGTTGCTCGCAGCCTCAAGAAATTTGTCGCCTCTGTCTTGAAGCTTATGCGTACTACCGCAGCTTCTTCCAGGTCCAAGTCCTCTCTCTCCACTGACTTGTGAAGATTTTGAGCCATGTCTTTAGGATTAGTTTTGTTTCTTGCTTCCCCTTGTTCTCCTTTTCCAATCACTTGTTTTGATATGGTTCAAAATGATAAATGGGTACCATGCTATGCTACCCTTTATTCTGTATAGAATATGATGCTTTGTATTTTTGTAATTTGTATGGTCACCGTAATATTACAGGTGATTGGTCTTTGAGCAAACATCAACAATGACCCGTGTTTCAAATTTCAAGAATATCCTCGCTCTAGTTAATGTTCTTTACTTCCTAGGGGCCTTCCCTGAATTATCATATAGAAAGTTCAACAACCATTATGATACGGTGTGGTCGGTACATAATCATATCTTTTAAGTATAAAAAAAAACATTTGTTGAAATATGTCAATTCCTTGAATGGATTGCAGTATATCCAAGGGGCTGGTCCAGTGTTCAATATACTAGTTTACAAGATAAGAATGTATATTTTGAGTGTGAGTTTTAATTCTAATTCAACCTCAAAAACTGAAAAATTGTTCTTTGCATATAGAATATTTTAAAGCTCTATCTTTGGCTGAATGTAAGAATTAAATTTTTCTTAATAGATACTCTCAAATAGAAAGTCTCTAATTTGAATCATGAAAAGAAACAATTCTTGGAATGGAGGTGAATTGGTACAAATCCTCACAAAACTGCCTCGAAGTCTCTAACTCAGAGTTCAACAAATGAATAAATAAATTGAATGAAATATGCAAAATTTTAGTCTGCACCACAGCTAATCATAATTGAAGAATTTTAATCTGCACCCCTGCTAATCATAATTGAAGAATTTTAGTCTGCCTAAATTTAGGATGCACAAGAATTATTGCTTTTTTTTTTTTTTTAAGAAACCAGTTTGAGCCTCAGAAAAGCTGGTTAGAGAACCGTGTCCATACATACGTAACAAAATCCTCAACCAATGGAAGGTTCCCTAAACGAACTTCACCTCCAATCTTGTCCAAGACAAGGAAGGGAGAAAGAAAAATTTCTCTACTCTTGTCAATGAATGCAGTGAGGCCACAATCTGAAAGGATTAATCAATAATCACCACGATTTATCATGACATCTGAAGATTATGGCCCTAAAACATATGCCTCGCTAGAGAGCCAAGGCTATGCAGCAGGGTATCCCCCTCGTGACCATAAAAAAAAACGTCGTCATCACCTTGATGGCCCCAGTGGATGCGGGTGCCTAAGCTTCTGTTGCTGCTGCTTCTTTAGTTATTGTCGTTGCTGCATTTGCATCATCCTTATCATAATTATACTCTTCGTGGCAATTGCTTTGTCTTTATATTACTTTTTTAAGCCTTACGTTCCTTCCTACGACTTTCAAAACATTGATGTCAAGTCTTTTGATATTGGAAAGGAAGATAAGGTACGCTCCGATATTGTCCTTGTTGTGAACGCACATAATCCTAATGAACACATTGGGTTGGACTATTTAGAAAATGAAGTTGGGATTATGTACTCGGGATCGCAAATTTGCTCGGGGCAGATCCCTCCTTTCTTGCAGCCAGGGAAGAACACAACATCGATCGACGTGGAGTTGAAGGGGGAAATCGAACTTGGTCCTGAAATACAAAATAACTTTATGGAGGACCAGAAGGAACAGAAAATTCCTTTGTTGGTAATCGTGAGGCTTCCCATAAGACTTGTGATTAATGATTTTATTCATCTCAGGAAGTTTGTGGTTAGTGTGAATTGTTCCCTGGTTATTGATAAGGTGCAGCCCAACAAAAGGTCTAATATTTTGGATAAAGATTTCACCTATGGAGTAGAATTCTGAATGGTTGGTTGTTTCATCGCTTGGAATCTTTGTATATATTAGTGGCTGTTGAAGATGTGGAAGGCAGAGGAAACTGGAGTTGGTGTGGCTTACTTTGCTTTGATTATGGGGATTGAGTTTTGTTTAAGAGATTTTGTTATGCTGTCTCGGTGCAACATTCTTGATTTACAGAGAGAAGTCATAACACCCAGGAACTCCATTTATCATAGAAATAGCAGCATTTGATAAAGTTTTTCTTTGAATTATAGGAAGGGTTGATGTTTATAGCATGAGTAATCTCAAATGCCATATTATTTGAGGCATATGTGGACTCTAGGAGACCAGTTTAGACTGACAAAGATAGTCAGATAGGAGAAAAAATTGCTTACTTATCTATGTGTAGAATTTAGTTTAGCTCATTGCACATAAAAATGAGCTTTAGATCAATCTAATTGGTTTCAACGTGTGGGATATTTGCATTCTAATACTCTATTGAATAATTTTCATATTGTGATTATGATTTCTTTTTTCATGAGTTTTCTAAGGCGCCTCATTTCTGGGTGGAATTTGCTAGTGACTAACTTGCAACTTCAACTATGTTACAACTTAGTGACAAAGATCGACTAAAATTGGCAACAACCACCCAATCTTCCACAATCCATTTTCTAGCCTTAAGAAATGAAAAGAAAATCACATAACATGTATTTGTGTGATAATTAATGCTACAAATTCCAACAATTCTATATATATCACCACACGGCTTAGATCATAGAAACAAGGTTTTAGAAAATGGCCTGTGACTACAATTTCAGTTGTAAAGTCAAAGTTTTTAGAATCTTTGCAGCAACTATAATTTCAAACCTTGCATAGAGATAATCCATACATAGCAAAGAGATTTTTGCCAGAATTGGTGAAGACGCATCAACATTGAGGGAGCTCTTGGAGGAGACAAAAAGTAAGTTGCAATAATAAATCAATATTCAAGAGGTTTGAAAAGTTACATAAGAACTCTCTTAAGTAATTGTTAATTTACTTTGTTCTGTTTTCATATCAGCATATTTCTAACTTATTAAAGATGGTGTCAAGAAGCATGCACACTACAAAGTTAATACGGAGCTTAAGGCTGCCATTACCAAAAAAACAAAGAAAATGGATGTCCTTATCAAATTTCACTTGTATGTCAGATATTTCCACGCTCATTTGCTCAGTCTGTAAGCAAATTAATTTAATCACTTCGAACATGCTCGTAGCATTAAAACACTTGTATCAAGCATGTCTTTCTGCTGATCCCTACAGAAGTCCGATAATTAACAAGGATTAATGCCAAGAGAGTGCATCTGCATGTGCTCATGCGCATAAATAACATATCTGTATAAACAAGCACAATGTTTGTGTATGTTTTTAAGTAGGCATGCTTTTGTATTTTTGTAACAAAGTGCTGAATCTACACTCTACATCATTAAAACTTGCAACATCCGACATTTTAACATTGGCCTTGTTTTCCTATACCTGTCCAGTACTTATAATCCGGATATTTGGCCCACAATACGTATGTCTATGTATATGTCTCAAGAATCATGTCTATTAATTGTTAGGTTAATAGATTCGTTCTTTTGATATCGTGCACGTGCAATTTTGTAAAATTTTTTACATAAAGCAAGATCATGGGTGGATTAGAGTGGTATATCTTAAAACCTAATCAACATAGGATCCCCCCAATCAACTCCCTAAACACCTTTCAATAAAATTTCTCTTTTTCTTATATTTTTTCATTATATATATCTGTAATTATGAGATGGAGATGTACGAATATTGTTCCCCTTATCTAGAAACATTTTCAGAATAATTCGTGTACATCAATGTACTCACGTCTCATGTACATTTTAGTGGATTTAAATGAATGATTAGCTTGAGGGTTACATGAGGGTTTTAGTACAGCTAAAGTGAGTTATTTATTTTAAAGAATAAAATTAGTAATATTAGTATTGATGAAGAAATTAACTATTAATATTATCCATACATCATGACAAATCGTGAATATATTGAAATATCAATCGTTAATTTTGTCATCAATAATTAAAATAACTTCTTTTATTTTTACTTATTTTATAATAGTCAAATATTTTGAGTAATATGTAGAGTAACCTTGACGGGTAAAGCTCCTTCACAAAGCTACTAGAAATGCGCAAAATACTGATGGGTTAAGGAAGTTTAGAATAAATTATAAATTCAAATCTCAGTAGCATCATTGTAATAATTAAAAATTGTACCCAAAAATATCATTGTAATTAAAAAAAAATCCTCTCACATTCAAATAAAAGAAATAATATTTTACCCATAAAGTTAGAACCTAACTTTATTCCTTATCCAATTGTTGAGTCCCTATATTCTAACCGACGAGGAAGACCGAACAATATAACACAAAAGAATAGCATACGATTCTCACACGCAAAACAAGTAAACAACAACCACCTAAAGTGCAACTTAAGAACATGATACATGAATCATGAGATGCTGCCTCGGATTAAAAAATACGCACATTGTGTACTAATAATTGTACGTTTTCGCATTTGTCCTTTAAGAATGACACTAAATTAATGAAAGTTGTGGGCGCTAGACGATGATCATCCTATGTGTTCTCTCTATGGCCACACACGCCTAAAAAAGGAGGACCCCACTTTGAATTTGCATGTTGTAATATAACATGAGTTGGTGAACGTCCCAGAATTACGAACTACAAGGTGGTGGGTCGAATTGGTTATCAGTTTTTGCTTTACATAAACGCTAACAACCACGCAGATCATACATTATTAGTTTCTTGAAGCACTGTGTTTGTTCTTTTCTTAGAATTTATTCACCACTGACTAAAAACAATTACATGTGTCAGCGCGTGTTTGTTACGGTTCAGTTCAATGATATCATTCATTCGATCATTCCCTTACTCTGTGCCACACCACTGTGTGTTTCCTGCGCGTGCTTGCTTCTTTTCTGAGAGGAACGTGTGTTTCATCAATGCACTCAACTCCCCAATTTTAATTATCCATTAAACTATTAATTATGTGATTAACTATATCAAGAGTTGTACTTGGGGTTATCATATTTCTAATTTGGTGACGCACCTTAGTTGCAGAATTTCAATTCTAATTACAGGCCCAATTCTCCAAATGTTAATAACTATAAGTGAACGTCTCAATCATGCATTTTTTAAAAAAACTTACTCTGTATAACAATTTGTGATTCAATCACATATGTATTATTTACTCAATTTAATTTGTACCACACATTTTTATACTACATACTTATTTTTAGCATGCGTCAGTATATATGTTTTTTGGCGAGTAGTTTGTGTCAAAATACTAATTATTTGTATGTTAAAGTAACAAATAAAGACTGAAAATTAATCAATCATTATAACTAGGAGGAACTCTAAAACTTGGTATGCATAATTCCAACGAGGTGGTAATTAAGTCAAGTTGGTTTGGGTATCGTGGATAATTGGATATGAACTCGTAGAATTTTAAGGCCGTAACCTGCTTTTTCCTCAGAATGTTATCATAGCAATTACAAAATCGACGTGTCCAAAAAAGTGAGGTGGAGTGGTGCAGTTATTTTTCAAAGAGACCACAACTGTCTCCTTCTTCCTTGTTTCAAATGAAGTCCCACTAATTTGTCAGAGTCTGGCTTTTTCAAACCACTCTCATCTAAATTCTCTCCAGAAAATTATATTTGTGGTGTTCCAGTTACTTACTCTTCCATGATCTTCCCTCACTTTTTGCTCACTACTACTACTCTCCATAACAAGGTGCTTTTTCATCTGGTTTAATAAGTAATAACTCCTCCTACCTTTCCTTCTTTGTCTTTTTCTCCGTTTCGCTTCTTTATCCTGCTTCTACTCAAAACCTTTTTGTATATATCTTTACCTCCAATGAATTCAGAAAGTGCCATCAAGTTATAGATATGTTTGACATATTGTTCGGTTGGTCCAAAGCTTCCAAATGGTAACCAAACTACAAGTGAATTGATCAAACCTTGAGATTATGTTGCTTAGCTATCATGCATGTATGAGTTTCAAGTTTATATAACCCTTGTTTTTGTTTTGGCTTTGCAGTAAGAAGGCGATCAAAAGAGCCCGGTGCCGGCTCAGGCTACTCAAGAACAAGAGGGAAGCAATTGCAAGACAACTGCGAAAGGACTTGGCCGAGCTAATACAAAGTGGCCATGAAGAAACTGCACTTAACCGGGTTTGTTAATGCTTCACCATGCATGAATTAACACACTCATTTGTTAATCACTGCTTGCATAATTGTCTTCCTTCATGTCCTGTTTTTTATTTTAATAAGAGGGAGTTTTCTTTCCATTAAATATTATGAGTACTAGGAAATGGTTCTCCATAAACAAAGTTGCACAGTTGTAGGTACTGTTACTGTTCAATAGCTTAACATGCTACTCTGTCTTGTATTAGTTTTCTAAATTCCCATCGTAAATCTCAATCTACTGGTATGTGTAGTTTGAGTATATGTCGCCTTGTGTATACATGTTTAGGATTTTGTGCATCCTTCAAAGCCACTTCAGGATCGGTGTTGAGGTAGCATTTATATAGGATTTATAAACTGAACCACAGATTGATGAATGATATAGAACCACTTCAGCCTCTATAATTCTTCATGATGAAAATTTCATCCACAAAATTAGTAATTTAAAGATCAGAATTCTTGATCATGTATTTTGTTACCATGAAGACAATTAAGAACACCCTGCTTGTTCTAGCTACTAATAGTGATAACGTACTAAGATAAAATCCCAGAAGACGTAGAACAAAAATTAACTTAATTCATCAGTGCTGTTTTATATTTTTGCTCCCATCTCTGTTAATAATGTATATCTTTACCAGAGTTGCTATGGTATCCTTAGAAATCTAAGAGTTTTGGTATTGGACTAATAGTTAATTAATGAGTTCGAACTCACTAAGGAAAAGAGAGAGGGAGAGAGTTTCTCAATAATAGTAACAAAATCCTTAAAATTTCGGGGGTAGGGTAGAATTTTTCTATGTTTACTAAGCATCCGATTCTGCAGTCCGAAATCTTAGCTATAATGGTTCTCAAAATTTCAGGTTGAACAGCTTATGGAAGATGAAAGCCGAGCAGCTGCGTATGAATTGTTAGATAACTTCTGTGAATTTATCCTTACGCAACTCTCCTATATCCGGAGGCACAAGTACTAACTGCTTTTAATCTATCTAAGTCAAATACATTTGCTAGCCTCTTCACACTTGACAAAATTTTTCTGATGCTTCAACTTTCCAAAATCAGGGACTGTCCAAATGATATTAACGAAGCAGTTTCTAGTCTTATATTTGCTTCTGCACGATGTGGGGATCTTCCCGAGCTCGGTGTCATCAGGAAGATCTTTGGAAAGCGTTATGGTGAGAGGTTTGCAACTACGGCTGTGGAGCTATTTCCAGGGAATCTTGTAAACAAACAAGTACTTTTCTTTCATTTCGTGTTTTTTTTAGCAATGTATAATCACATTACATATTCATGGAATTTCAAAATCACAGTTGAAAGAGAACCTGTCAGTGAAGTCTGTGCCGGATGATCTGAAGTACAGAATGGTGGATGAAATAGCCAGGGATAACTGCCTCCAACAACAGGTTTTAGCCATACAATACTACCCCGATTGGCAACAAGTGCAGGTTACTCTTCTTTACTACGTTGAATGTATCAATGAATTTATAATAATCGTCTCATTTACTAATACTAAATTATTTTGAATGGTCTTGCACAGGTGAAAGAAAATAAAGGGTATCAATTAGTGGAAAGTGATGTCCATATAATTGACACAATTGCAGTCCACCCTTCAGAGATTGAAGAGATAAAAAGAGATGTCGCATGTGTTAATTCATCCATTTCCAAACCAAGTGATTCCTGTTCTCTGCCAGAATCTAGCTTAGCTGATACTTCTGCGATGGTGAGATATCCTTTGGAGAAGAAAGTAGTAGAGATAGACTTTCCTGAGCTACTTCCTTCTATAAATTTTGGTCTACAAAACAGTGGGGAGAGAATGACTTTAACTTCTTCTACACAAAGAGTAAGTTTCCCTCCCTATCCTGACGAAATGGTAGATTATGTGGATGACATTAAGGAGTTTGATGGTGCCTACCAGGACCAAATGCTGTTTAAGTTCAGATGTTCTGCTCTATCCAGGAGAGAAAAAACTAAAATTAGTTTTGATGATAGTGATATGGGTCAAGATGGATCAGAGAGTGAGAACTCAAGCACAAGGACCTATAGAAAGAGCAAAAGGAAACATGAGAAAAGATTAAGAAGGAGATCATCCTCCCTGGAAAACCTAGGCCTTGTGGATATTGGATACATGATATATTATCACAAGCCATGCAAAAGTCCCTCAGCTCATAGCCATAGTACTCATTACCACAGAAAGCACCGTAAGCCTTCACTAGAAGGAATTCCACCATCAAGTTACTGCCAGAAGAGACTCATGCTACATGGTTTCTCAGAAGAGGGAAAGGTTTTTAAGTCACGTTACAACCAAGATGACACAGGGAAAAAACATTTCAACTTTAAAATGAGTGGGTGCAGCTTGGATCAGCCTTGTTATTTTTGCCTTTATGATGATAAAGACTATTTGGAAGCTCAATCGGTGAAGCATAAGAGAGGGATCAGAGCCACACATGTTCAACAAGGAGTTCTGCATGATGAATTTTGTCGTTGCCAACAACCCTTTTGGGATGATGAGTTGAACCAAGGAATTGAATTGGTTACCATCCCTCAGAGACCAAATAGGAGGAGTTATAGTGGTGCAGCTGAGTATCATGCATTCAACTACCAAGCTGGTAATGGAAACAATGAAACAAAAGCAGAAATCTTTGCTTCTCCCAAAGTTTCCAATCCAAGGACTAGTGGTTCATCAACGAGAGTAGAAACAGAAGCTACCTATTCAAGGGCCATGACCATGCCCCAAGAGAGGCACAAAAACGGTAAAGATAAGATGCTAAGGACATACTCATGTCCTTCTCAACATCCTAATCATGTTCATCCTAAGTTGCCAGACTATGATGACATAGCTGCCAAGTTCACTGCTCTCAAGAGAGAGCGCCTGGAAAACATGGACTGCACTAGGGACCAAAACAAGTAGAGGAGGCATCAGCATTTGTATAGTACTGGCCTATTGAATTTTGAATCACCCCATTCTATGAGATTGCTTTTAGATATCACTGAATATTCTTTGGCATTCATTCATGTATGATTACAATGGTTAATTTTTACTAGCTGTCATAAATATGAGAAGTAGGCACATCTATCCTTTCTTTATCTGCTTATTACTTAGCCCATATAGTAGTGTTGTAAGGTTGGCAATCAACGGAACCAAATTCAAAATTAGTTTGAGATTTGATCCATTAATTAGTTTGTTGAGCATGGTTGATGAATTAAATGAGCTATGTTAGTATAATGACAATACAAGTAGGTTCATGTACAAGATTATCGTATTCTTTTCTGGGTCTTGGAACTATTAGAAACAAAGGTTTTAATGGCTCCTTAATAATTTTATTACCCGATTACTAATAATTTTGGGATTGGAAAACAAGAATATGGCCCCTTAATCCTTATCTTTTTTCCGTTTTCCCCCTAAAGTAAATATACACAAGAGAGAACATTAAAACTAAATATTCTACTTTATTTACATATTTACTAAGAAATTTGAAAGAGGGATGAGTATCCTCTCAAAATTAATACTCGAGTGAAAAACTATAAATCCGAAAAGATTTTTCTCTACATTTTTCTTACAACTCAATATACACAATAGAGAACATTAATAGTAAATATTCTACTCTATTTACATGTTTATTAGTATTCTTAATACATTTCTGAAATCACCAATATCCTACTTTTTAGAAAATTGTAGAATCACTAATATAATTACTATATTTGCATATTTACCAAATTTGATGACTGATTATAATAAAATTGTTGCTATATCTATTTATTTACTAAATTCGATGACTGATTACAATAATACAGTTGTTATATTTATATATTTAATCAAATCTGATAATATTGAGATTTTTTTTCTTATCAATATGATGAGAATTTTCTTAACAGTCCTTCGAAGTGTAAGGAAAAATAAAAGGTTGCGATGATTTTGGTCAATATTATATCAAAGCCTAGCAAACAAAGAAGACTTGAAGCAAGGAGGAAGAAAGGTCTTAGAACCGCAGGCCTGCCCATTGAAAGTTGGCAGTATCTATTTACACCTTTACTTTTAATCTTCACACTCCTTCCCAAAATTATTTTAGATCTTTAAAATACTCAAACTGCTCCTACCTTTACCTTCGTTCTCCTCTGTGGATACTCTCTTCTTTCTTTCACCTTCACTCTTTTTCCTCTGATTCTCTCATTTTTTTTCTCTATTTTATTCTTTTCAAAATCATCTTGATTTTTTATTTATTTTTTACATATTTTACAAAAGTTAATTTTCTAACGTAAAATTTGTTACTAAAACTCATTTTCGTAATGTAATTTTTTAATACATTATGAAAATTAATTTTGTAATATAATTTTTTATATCTTACAAAAATTAATTTTTTACAATATATTTAACAATGTTGAGAATTTTTTTAACATACTTTATAAAAATTAATTTTCGTAAAATATATTTTTACATAAAAATTACAAAAAAAAAAGATAAGGACTGAAAAAAAAAAAAAAAGAAATGTGAATAGCATGGGCCGTTAAAGACATACACTCATTCTGTTATTCGGCAATTTGGCAAAAGTGGACTTAAGGAGGCCTTGCTTGCATCCTGGCCCCTTCCAAAACTTTTTGCAACATAAATTTAATGAAGGGGATATTTTAATTATTAACCCTAATAATTATTTTTTTAAAATTATTAATATTTTTTAGAAGTAAAGAAATACAACGATAGGCAACCACTTGAACCTAGAACTTTATGTATACTATCTAAACTCCATCTTCATTAGACTATCCTAGTAGCTCAAAAATAATTATTAATATATCTGAATATAAAGAATATAACTCTAAAAAAAAAGTTAATTTTTAAAAGAATGTATTACCCCTTCTTTCTCCTATCCCCATCCTTTTATAATTTTTCTCACCTTCTATTCATTCGTCTACTCTCACCATTAAGTTTTTGTACCTTTTTTTATTTCTTTCTTTCTTCGTTGTTTGTCTGAATTTCTTCAGCACCATCATGACTCACATTTCGCACTCTTTTTCCTTTTTCCTTTTTCTTCTCTATATTCTTGCTTGAGTTTTTGAGCTCCATTTGCATATGAGTTTCGTTGCTCGCATTTTCGTTTTTTTTTCCTATACTAATAGATGCGACATTTTCTATTGTGTTGGATTGGTACACAGTAAAAACAAGTTTTCTAGTATATCTTGGTTTGTTACACAACAGAATATATATACACCCACCGTTGAATTGCAACATATGTGTAGAAATTTTATCTAATCCCTTAGTCATTTCCTATTTTTTTTTTAATTTGGTAATATTCTTTGATAAAAAGAAGAATAAAAGTGTATATTATTTTTTATCTTTTAGAAATTGTAGATGATCATGTCTAATTGGATTATTTTTTATCTTTAAAAGTCTAATTTTGTTTCATATGAAAAATATTTTGAAAATCTTATTTTGCCTCTTCATATTAAAAAATAAATATATTAATATTGATAGAGATTAAAAGAATTAAAATTAATAAAAATATTTGAAAAAAGAATAAAAATATGTTTGATTGGTGTTATGAATAATTTAAAAAAAACATATAAATTTATGATAAATTTAATATTTTAACTAATTAATTTTTTAATCTTCATGAATTAATTAATTGGATTTTATAAAAGAATCAGAGTGTATAATATAATTTATATATTAAAAAATATATTTATTATAAATTTTAGTTATATAAAATAAACATATATTTTGTACATTGCACTATTCTCTTCATACTCAAACATAAACTAAAAAAATATTAATGAGTAGTGGATCAAAATTTAAGCAAAATTTAAGCAAATCTTAATTAACTTTATCCTATTTAATTATATCATCTCCAAAATATCTTTCATTTAATTGTTATTTTATTTCTAATAATATTTTTAATTCTTCATATCAATCTTTAATGATAGACAATTTAGAAAAAATATTAATAACATTTTTTAATTTTTATATTAAAATATTAAGAGAAAATAGATTATGCATTAACAATATAAAATAGTTTTACACTATTATCTAATCATAATTTACTATGAATGATAATTTTGTTGACTTTTATAAAAAAAATACATTAAAAATCATAAAAAAATTAATTTTATCCTTTTACACTATTATCTAAATTCACTATAAATGATTAATTTGTTATGTTTTATAATAATTACATTAGATATGATAAAAAAAATAATTTTACCCTATGTAAAACAGTTTTACCATGTCATGTTAATATTAAACTCAAATGTTAAAAGTAAAACAATGAGATAGAAAGAAAGAGTATATTAATAAATAAAGATATCTTGGAGTGGGCAGCTGAAAACGGAAGTTAAGGGGATTATAGGAGTGCAGAAGATATGAATCGAATAGCAGTAACAAACTTAAAATCCTTGTAATTAGTGGACCACCATTAGAGGGTGTCTAATTATGAGTGCCAATATATACCTTGAGAGTGGAAAGCAATTGATATTGGAACTATTATACCTAAATGGGGCAGCAATGATTATAATGACAATGCTTTGATATACGCGCGCGCACGTATGGTTCATTCAATTATCAGCGATCTCGACATAGACAACCTTCCAAAATTATAATCCTGTAATAGTAGAGTGGTTCTTAGACGATGACTATATATGTCTTACATGCCAATGGCACCTCAACACCTTACTATAGCCTAGTTTTCGATCACTCACTTGCTTTACTGATTAAGTAATCAGAGTATAGTTAATTCATTGTGTGACTCCCTTCAGAACCTCCACCCATGTTGGAGTTGCATTAGTCAAAATGGGATAATATAATCTTTTAATTCTTTGGCAAGGTCTTTAATTGTAAGTTTTCGGAGAACAATGGTGCTCCAAAATGGCCCAGTTTCCATTTTGTCCGAGAGTGCCTGCCATTCAATTTTTATATTACCAATCATAGTATATATAACAATAACAAGCAGAAAGGAAGACGCCGAAATGTGAAGTAGATGGATAATTTTAAATATTCGTGATAAATTAATGTATAATTGTACTTTGGTTACATAATCTAATCAATTAAACTTAACATTATTCTTCATGAACACGGAAAGTCTTCTTTTTATATTTTCATTATGCGCCATGTTGGGAGCACTTCCAATGCATAAACGAGTTGACTTAGCTTGAACATAATTTTGTATTCTATGGCCACTAGTGGCAATGACTTTCCCCTAGCTAGCTAGATTGAAATGCTTGAACAAGTAGGATGTGACCTCCAATATATGAAGCAAAGTCCACTCTGCTGTTTGTCCAGTTAATTACCCTTATAAGGAAAGTCATATTGCATATTATGCTTGCCCAGTAACTTTGGCGTACGTAGTATTACATATATGATTTTTTTTTTTTGTAATATTTCAAAAAAATTAGAAAAATATAAAAAAATATTATATATCAATTTTAGTAATACTTTAACAAATGTTGTATCTAATTCAGGTTGTAAAATATCATTAGCAACATTTAAATATTACTAAGATATAAAAGAATGTTACAAAAGAAATATCGATAACATTTTTAGGAAAATGAATGGTAAGTAATATATACATATGCGTGTTCGTAAAAATAGAGGTAGGAACTATATATGTGTGTTAGACTAGCCAGTTGGTATTTAAGAATTTAACAACAATAAATTGTTGTTGAAAAGTAATAAATACAGTTTTTCCTTTATATATTTTAATTAATGTTTGAAGAATTTAAAGTTAATTATTTTATAATCTATTTTTAAAACAGTGATCATTCAATCGAACTCGAAGCAAACATTAATTCCGAATATCATGGATATATAATATTATAAATTCAAATTATTGAAATATTATAAATATTAAATAAATTGGAAATGCACTACACTTAGATGTTGTGTGAATAACTGGTGTTGAATTACGTGATACTACAACTTATATGATGGTAACGTACATTTTCCACTTGTGAAAAGTGTTAGACATGTCAAAGTAAGTGCCTACATTCCATTCCGCAACATATTCATCATGGGTACGTGTCAGTCCTAAATTAGTGCTGAGAAGAGAAGTAGGTGGTGAATTGTGTTGTGTGCCTGGTCAAAGAAAGAGACCCCCTAAACCAAAAATGCCCTTCCAATTCAGTGGTATAAAAAAGATCGAAAACGCATCTCCCATGTTTCCATGTAGATATTTACTTGAACCCACAAATGTAGGAATTGGAGCCACGTGTTAATGTTGTATGAAATTAAGTTTTGTTATTGCTCCTACGAACCATGATGTTGATATTTTCAGGAACATTTGTTTTTCGTTTTTCTGGTTGACTCAGGAATTAACATTTGTTTTTTATATTGGAACCTCTGTTCGTAATTACGTTACAGTCTGTTGTTCTTATATGATAACTTTGAGTTTCTCCCTTAACTTTCACCAAATATGAAAAAACTAGCAGTTATGTGATTGAACTTGTAGTAAATAATAACATAGAAGCTTTGAGGCAAAGTTAAATCTATAACAAAACTGCACTAATTGAAATAAATGTAATCATCCAGCTAACAATGTGTATTTGCTTGCAAAGTTGGATATCTAAATTAATGTAACTGTTACTCCTAGAAGAAATGTAAGCCTTTCTAGTTTGTGTTTTAAATTGAGTTGGGTGGGCTAATCACGCTAAATCAATATCAAGGTCTTTGTTTTGAATTTGATACTGATAAATTAAAGGATATGACTCATCAAAATGGTAACCAAGAATATAAGTTTGAATTATACTTTCGTAACTCCTATGCTCCTCCGGTTGAACAGAAATTAGTATCATAAATCATTCAAACGAGATCAAATGTGTAAAAATATCTCAAAATATATTCTCTCGTGTTAAATATTTACATAATCTTGTAATATAAAAATTGTGTGTTTACCCCTTCCAAGTGAATGTCCATGAGATAAAAAAAAGATATAAAATTTTCACATAAAAAGATTGGATGAAAATTCACTATGATTGATTATCCATTCACAAAATTCCAGTTATGTTAATTTGATAAAAAAAATAATTGATAAAATTGTTGAAAGTTGGAAAATTAATTAAAAGATAAGACAAACTATTTTTAACTGAAATTAGCTTTAAAAATTAGAAATAGTTGGTAAAATTGATTGTTAAACTAGTTGGTAAATGTTAAAAAACATAAAAAGATATAAATTAATTGTTAAACTATATTTAAGGTAATATTATAGTTTTAAGTTCTTCAATTAGTTAATTTTGAACTTTTATGATTTTTTATTTAAAAATCAAAATTTTATTAGAAAATAAAAAATAGTGAAATGGTGTACTAATTAAAATATAATATTAAAAGAAGAATTCTATTCAAATAAAAATGTAAGAATAAAGGAGATAATAAATATTTTTATTAAAAGTATCGAAGAAAACAATATAATCTCATTTTTAATTATTTTAAATAATATATGAAAACGATATATATTAATAACATAAACATCATACCAAACATTTTATTCTAATAAAATAATCTTATAAACTAATTAAATAAAAGAAAAAATACAATATACATTCGAAATATAAAATAATTTTATATGATTATCCAATTACAAATTATCATGTATAATAAATTTATTAAATTTTATTATAATTATCTTAAAATTATATTAATAACTATTTACAATTAAATGATAATGTAAAAATCATCACCATTAAACTTTTAAATAAATTATAAATTGATTAAAATATCTTATCAAATACACTTGATCTGATGCTTGTTACCAAAAAGGTTTTGGCTTTGATATTTTGTCATGCATGTCATATGACTTTGACCGAAAACGAAAATAATATTATGATAAAAATAAAAGAATGTAAACAGCGCACAAATAGTATTATAGTAGGAGAACAAAATGATGGAAGTTTATAATGGACCACCGACACGTGCCGATTTTCACCGACCTATATGAAAAAACAATGTTATGGTGTTGACTTTGAAACGACAAGCATATCCGAGAGTGGTTTTAATGTTTGAATCCTTGGCATTGTTCCACCGAAAGTGAAAGTGAGGGGAGCAATACGTGGATCCTATGCCTGACACAAACTTCACTCACCAGGTTTTCTTTACCCACATGCAACGCTCTTCACAAGATTTATAGCAGTCTCAAGCCATTTTTTTGTGAAGAATAAGATTGACCAATTCAAATTAGCACCTGATCCCTTTGATTGAATTCTTTTTTACACAACTAACGCATGCAGAGTTATTATTAACATAAGTAAGAAAATTCTCTGAAAATTACCAATTAGTTTTGGAGTTTGGTTTACCGATTTGAATTTCTTGCTAATCTAAATCTTAATTTGGATAATTAAGATATGTAAATTAATCGCAATTAGGTGTCCTATGCCACTTATTGTATTATGTTTGTGTCAGGATTACTCTTGAAAATGAATGTGTCTTATTAATGGGAACTACTAGTTAGTTAATGAACAAGATTTGTGATAAATTACTATTGTAATAATTGTTAAATATGAGTGCAGGTAGAAAAAAATTACCAAGACGTTAAATTTGTAAATAATTTTAAAAAGGACTAAAACATTATACGATGAACGAAGGTAATAATAAACATACTTCAAGCAAGTTGCTTCGGTGACCCACTTAAACTTTCAAAAGGAACTATTTTCAAACACTAGCTTTTCATATTTAATAATACTATCTCTTTTTTTCTCTTGCAATCTTATTTTATACTACTTCTTATTTATGAGAAAAAGATGTTTAATTTGTCTTCTTTATAGAAATAATATTTTTGTTTTACCTGAGAAAACTAACACTATGATGTCTAACTGACGACCTGATAAGTGCAACCTCACAAGCTTCAATGAGTATAGTAAAAGTTTATGGTCGATAATTTTGGTGAAAAGGCTCAACATAAATTTGGCCACTGTCTGCATGTGTTAGAAATGAGTCCAGCACATTCCGACCCAATAAAAGTAATCAAGAGTTTTATCCGACCCAATCCCTCGATCTCTGTTTACATGTCTGCCCAGCTTAAGACCCTTCGAGAACCATAAGATATATATATATAAGAAAAGCAGCCAAGCATATATATGAATGTGTTCTATTTCTAGCATCCCATATTCACATAATGCAAAGAATATCCTAAACAGTATGCAAGAGCCCTTCTTTGGAGCAACACCCCTTATGCAACAAAACTACCTATGTTATTAACATATGTTCATAAATATATATTTTGGAATTGATTTGAATTAATGCGACTGCTGTAGTTTTGTTTAATATAAAACTCTTAACCAATCACTGGGTATCCTTTTTAATCTTCTTTAATCCTCTTGATAACGATGGAAAGATTAAAAATTCGATAATGTGCTATTGTATTTCTTCTTATTTTTTAAAAGTATTGTTGTATTTTCTTGTACTAATGACAATAACTTGTGCTAAAGGCCCTATCAATTACTTTAATAGAATTTGGTAAAGAGTAGTTAATTATTGTATCTTTGAGATTAGAAACATGCTATAGTTCAGACGAAATTTCTGTTGGTGCTGCTAGAGTCATCTCTATCTGTCTTTTGCTAAAATTGAAAAATACTTCAGCAAATATAATTTATTTAAAAGCATAAATATCTTCTACCAAGATATTTATTAGCTTTTTTCATCCTTTTTGCTAAGTGCATGAATCACTAAAACCTTTTTCATCAAGTCATGAATCTTGTCTCGCATTTTTTTTTAATCTGTGGTAAATTAATTGTATAAAAATACAGTGAAAATAGAAATTCTCTGGAGAAAATATCTCGCCAATGATGATGCCACCAATCTGTGTTGAACACATCACGCGAAAGGACAAAGCACAGTTATATAACTGTTTGCCTTCTAAGCCCCTTGTTGCAACATGTGGAAAGCTAAACATAGGATACATGTTAATCTCAGAGTGCGTGACTGAAACGTGACCAAAGGTGGTTGAGCAGGAAATTAAAAGAAGGAGATTGGTGCTGAAGCAAAGACAGAAGCGCGTGGGTCCCACTGTGGCCAACCAATGAGGTAACTGTCCAAGTCTTTACTTCTTTCTCTAATACATAAAATAAAAGTCGGATTTAAACCCCTTTCTGGCTCTCATATAAACCTCTCTCCCAACACTCTTTTCTCCCTCACAAACAATACAATCTCCCCTGCTTTCACCACCTGAGTTTCTCTTTCTCATCTCACAAATTGGCACAAAAAATTACAAAATCATCGACAACCCATTGAGCTCTGATCGCCGCTCGCTCTCTCTTGTCTGATTTTGTTCTATCTGTGAATTGTGAAGATGGGTAATAGCTCCAAAAGAAAAGAACCTTGATATCCGATTCTGTTTTTGATTTGATTGGTGTTAGAACAGAACAAACCCAGATTTCGAAATTCGGTCTTTCTTTTATTGTGCGACCAAATCTGAATCTGAGTCTTGAATTTGGACCACCCTGATTCGAATCTTTCTTCTTTGTCTCACACCCATCTAGTTGAGAGAGCGAGCGGAGTGTTGCGACTTTATAGACGCTGATGGCTGGAGCGAACAGAGGAAAATTCGATGTGGGAGATGAAACTCAGAAGGCTCCTCCCCGAAAGGGTAGTGAAAGCCGAGAGTGGGAGATTGAAAAGGGAAAGGGCGTGGAATCAAGCTCTCAGAGGCGTCAATGGAAGCCAGTTTTTGATGACGCTTCCGTTTCTCACAATAGACCTCTGAAGAAAATCCGCAGCCCCGATCACCAAAACACAAACCAATCCTCTTCTTCTTCTATGCCCTTTCAACCTTCACCCCTCTCCGCTCCACCTTTATCCTCTTCAAGAATCGTGTTCCCTTTCGCCGTAGACGGTCCCCAAATACAATTCCCACACCAATCACCTTTCCCAGCTCCTCCACCTTTCCAAAATCAGCAACAGCAAATGATTTCATTCGGGTCCCAACAACATAGCCTTCTCTATCCACCAATCATAGCCCGAGATTCTTCTCTTCTACATCAACATCAACATCAACAATATCAACAACATCATCAACAACAACTTCTTCAGTATTGGAGTGACGCGTTGAATCTAAGTCCAAGAGGGATGTTGGCCAGGTTGGGGCCAGATGGAAGGCCATTGTTTCGGCCTCCACCGCAGCCCATAAACACGACCAAGCTCTACAGGGGAGTGAGACAACGTCATTGGGGAAAATGGGTAGCTGAAATTCGTCTTCCTCGAAACAGAACACGTCTGTGGTTAGGCACATTTGACACGGCGGAAGATGCCGCCATGGCCTACGACCGTGAGGCCTTCAAGCTAAGAGGAGAAAATGCTAGACTCAATTTCCCCGAACTCTTCCTCAACAAGGACAAAAAACAAGAAGAACAACCTTCTTCACCGATACTTCCAAACCCAGCAGAACAGCAGCATGAATCTGCTCCTGACGTGCAGGCACAGTCAAGAGAAGAGTCTAACGAGAATGACTCTGGAATCGGGTCCAGTGATGCCACGGTGAGCGATGAGGTTCATGCTACTGCTTCAGGTCCTGAAGGAGTTTCTCAGGAATTGGTTTGGGGAGAAATGTCTGCATGGTTCAATGCTATTCCTGCTGCATGGGGTCCTGGTAGTCCTGTCTGGGATGATTTGGATACCAACAATAACCTTCTTTATCACTCACACATTCCTTTTCCCAATCCCAATCAACAACAATTCACTGATGCTGATGCTCAAAGACAAGAACATAACACCGGACCAGGTGGTTACTTATGGAAGGATCAGGATTGAGGTTTTCTTATATCTTCTCTTTGAATTTGGGCTTGGCTCTAGCTCATTAATTTAGAGTACACTACTTTAGTTTATATCAATAGCAGCCGATGTGGGATTTTTGACACTACCTTTCTTCTCTTCCTGGTTGCAGCTTCATGATTATTATCCACTCCTTCATTACTATTAGGACACTTTGATGGCTACTTTACTTACTTCCACACACCCAACTTTCTTTACTTCTCACTGGTTGTAGATATTTTCACCAAACAACCTGTGAACCTTGGCTAGTACTATATTCATTTCCTTTAATAACTTCTTCTCTGAAACCTTCTGCTGTTGTAAGGCTCCGTGTATTTCAGGGCCTTTTCAGCATCCTGCTATTACTTTTGTTCTGTTCTTCAACCCTTTTCTTACTTAACTCTTCTGCACTATTTTTTTTTTTAATATTTAATGTAGTAAGTAAAGGTAGCTTGGCATGACCAGGGAAGAAGGAGACGGTTTTGTGATTTCCTTCTCGGTTGGTCCATCCATTATGAGCTATGTTTTTCAGCTCCAAGGATGGATTTATATTAATTATTACCTCATTTGTAGTTTGTATGCTATCATGTTATGTATCCTTTTTTTTTTTGTTATTTATTAAATATCCAGCACTTTGCAGTATATGTTGTAATTCGTAATTAGCATACTAGTTTGCTTATATATGGTCCACCTTTCGCCTTCCCAAGGTTTTACTTTATCCAATTAGCAAGCTATGGTTTGGATATAGTTCATTTTAAGAGGGAAAATATTAAATACTATACTTGCCTTGCGCTTCAAGTCGGAAGTACGAGAGACCTAGCTAGGTCCCTACTCTAATAATAAAGCAGATAATGTTGACTAAGATCAATCTATATAGCAAGGTCACCACCGTCTGTGGGAAACACTAGGAATTTCTAGTTCCCATACGTTTGACCACGCAATGATTTTTTAGAAGCATAACTTTATTTAATTTAATATCACCCTGGCTAGCTACAGTTATCCCCGAGTTACATTTCATTTTGCTACGGATCAGGTTAACTTAAGCACCACGCATCAAATTCAATAGCTTAACTTTTAGTTTCAATTATATACAATTAACCATTGTATTCTTTTAAATCAATTAAATCTTTCTCTTTCCGCCTCAACTCTGCTGATAGTTAGGGTTAATCCATTTGAAACTTTTTGGTATATTAAATTTGTCGGTTTTTTATAAATATTTTAGTTGAAGAGAGAATGTTTATAAATTATTTTTTATTTTTATTTTTAAGCAAGGTAAGATATCGAAATACTGTATATTTTTAAATTTTAGTAATTTTATTTTTTTATTTTTAAACTTTTAAAATTATTTTAAATTCCAAATCCATCATGCATTCTCAAATATTTGAATAGAAAATGACAATTTAAGAATTTCAGCTTGATGGAATCAAATTTGCTTAATTTTCAAAATAGAAAACTTAATTTATGAAAAAAAAAATTAGTACATCAAAATTATTTGTAGTATAAATTAAAATATCAATCAAAAGTATAATTAAACTAAAATGAATTGTCAATAGGGAAATGACTGGCATGACTCTAGTCTCTTGAAGGTTATTGTATATACTAATATTTTAAGTTCCATCATTTTCTTTTTCTTCTCTCCCTTTCCATCGTCTTTTTTTCCTCTGTAGTTTCAGTAAACTTTTGTATAACCAAAATGAGACCAGGTCATAGTCATCTCTTCTCCCAAGACAGTTTCATAAAAAAATAAATATTTTTTTGGGGCGAATATAATAATACAAATGATTAACTATTAAGTCTGAAAATATCAAACTCGCTCATCATTGAGCCTGCGCGCGTACAACTAATCGTATGTATTTTCTTTTGGTTTATTATACTTGTTGGTGGACATATTCTTCAACAACAAGAATTAGATATTATATGTGCAATTTTTTAAAAGAAATTATTCTATGTACAAAAGTATTAACAAATCAAAAGAAAGAAATAAAGAAAAATATTGTGAAAGGACAGCAACGTCAGGCACAAATTAATTTTAAAATATATAAAAAAACAAATTAGTTTAAGGATCTTAGCATTTAAATATTTCAATTAAGAACCTTAACGGATTTAATCAATTTCCTGCATGTAGTTAGTCTTGAAAAATGCTAACTATATTGATAAGTGATTGTGTATCTTAAATATTAGTAATTTTAACTCAAATAAATCCTATATATCCTTCTAAGAAATTTTATAATTTAAGAAACATCAAGTTTTATCATTAATTATGTACGTCTACCAATTATACTGACAAACAATTTTTCTACACTAAAAAACAAAAATCCCTTCTCAGCAATTTTTTTCATGAAGGACGTGAACATTCAAGATTCCGATGGAAAGTTTTTGCCACCCTCATAATAACAATTTTGAGAAAAAAAATTTAAACATATTATAGACACATTTGTTAAATTACTATAAAATATGATTTCCAAGAAACATAATGCTTAGGAAGCATATGATCAAGAATGAAACAAATTTTACATGTCAAATTTGAGATCGTAGAAAATAGAAAAGATGAAATCATAAATTAATTAGAAAATAAAACCAAAAGTACTTAAACTACACTCAAAGTAGGTCGGATAACTAAAACCCAAATATTAAGGTTAGTGGTAACGAGTTATTTTTATTTGAGTAATACCTTCCCTACCTATACATTTTATAATACTTTAAATAATATTTTATCCTTTTTATCACATTATTTATTTTATTTTATATATTTTATTTTCTTTATATCTTTCTCCTGAAAAATGTTTAATCATATTATGTTAGTTTAAGTCAAACTAAATTCAAATCTTTTAATATTTTTTCAAATTAAAATCTTACAAATTAAAATAAGATTTAAATATGTTTTAGGTCATTGTAATTATTTATTTTAATTATTAAATCTTTTTTGTCATTTTTATATTTTTGATATTTTCTTAATTAAGGTAACGAAATATATTTTAAATTAAGATAATTAAATTATTTCTATATATGTAATTCAAATAATTGATTAATTTAGTAGAATTAATGTATTTAATATTTTAAATAAATAACAAAATTATATATGATTTAATTTTAATATTTTATGAATAGTAATTTTATTAATTTTAATATTATTTTTATATTTCAATTTATTAATTTATTTTTAGCATTGTATTTTTTAAAATATAATTTATTTAAAATTTGTAATTTAATTTTAATATATTATATTTTAATTTATTTTTATCTTTAAAGATAAAATTACTTGAGATATATTTTAAAAATAAATTATATTAAAATAAGTCAAAATTAATAAATTAAAATATAAAAATAATATAAAAAATAATATGTTAATGTTAAATTATATTTTATAAAAAAGTACAATATTAAAAGTAGATTAGTAATTTGAAAAAATAAAAATAATATTAAAAAAATCATAATATAAAAAATAAATCATAAAAATAAATTATATGTAATTATCTTATTTATATAAAATAATAAATACATTGATTAATGAAATTGAACACCTAGAAATAATTTAATTATCTTAATTTAACTATCTCAATTTATTTATTTTGTTAATTATATTTACATTAAACTAATTAGAGTTGATAATAGAACTAAAAAATAATATTAAAAAATATCATAATTGAAAAATGACAAAAAAAAAAAGTTTTATATAAACTATCATCAAATAAAATTATATCTGTATTGACATAAAACGTATCTAAACATTAAAATAGTCTAATTAAAATTAGAAACCTATTAAAATAGTCTTTTATTTTTGTTTACTATGAATGCCACCGAACATGGAATCCAAAATTGTCTCTTGTATCATCGTGACAAACGAGATACACATAAGGACAAAAGTAAACGCAGACTTTCCACGTTAATTATTGCAACTAATATTTTATTTTCAAAGGATAATAAAGTATGGTGGGCCCAATCACCGGCCCATGAGATCATCACATTTCTTACTTGCGACGGCACGATAACGATGAGCTTTACCATGATTAATAATGATTTTAATCTAAAATCATGCGGTTAATTAAACAGCATGATCACGATGTTATACATGTACAAGGTAATACTAAACGATAAGCAAAATATCTAGGAGCAGATGCTAGTGACGTAGCCCATAGTTAAGTAAGTAACTTCACTGTTCATCCTCATCTAAACCAAACCTAATCTTTTAATGTCCTTGAGATGATCCAAGGGAGCTGCCATCAACATTTCTTCATTATAAATTAATTAATTAGTCAACGTTGAAAGCAAACAGGATTTTTTTTTTCATTCCCAAGTTCGATATTTTTTGGTATGTATACATGGTACTAGCTTTTACTTTGATCCTTATATAAAAACAATTTTTTAATTAAAGTCATATATATAATCATTTTCAATTTGATCTATATTGTCTATTGCTGTTACCACGTCATTTGTTGGAGTTATATAAAAATAAAGTGTTGGAATTAAATTGAAAGTAAATGTTACATATAAAAGGCAAAAGAAAATATTATATTTTCGTCCCCTATATGTTGTAGTCATTTCAATTTGGTTTTTATACTTCACATAACTTCTAATCAATTTTAGTGTGTTGTAGCATCAATAAACAATGGGGAGAAATCCGAAAATAATGATACAAGAATAAATTAAAAAAATAACATAAAGACCAAAATAAAATAGGTATTACATATGAAGACTGCAAGTTAGTACGAAGAGTTCTTGTACAAGATTATGAAGTCATGTGTTTGTGTTGTTTTTACAAAAGTTAAATAAAAAGTGTAAAAAGGTAATTAGTCTGGGAAAATCACTCGTGTCTGTGTTACAATTTTCGTGTCGCATGAATTGGTACAATAAAACATTTTCTTTATATACCTATTTATAATATATAGAAGTTGAAATATGGTTGTGTTAACATTTCAACTACTCGTACACGTTACATCAATTATTATTTGTGTTATTTTATGATTCAATCATATATTTCCTCTCTATATGCTATATAAAAGTTGAAGTGCAAATCGTGGTGTTGAGATTTTAACTACTCAATTAACATATATCTTGCCAGTAGTGTTTTGTCATTCGTGTCACGTTGTAGTTCAATCATTCATTTCCTTCTTAGGAGCCTAGTTACAAATTCAATCAATCTTTTATTTTTTTTTTCTTGAAATATTCTTTTTAATGTTGTGCTCTCACTTAGTTTTAATAATAAAAAATACTTATTAAAAAATCTTTCTTTTTAATGTATTATCCATTACATTTCTTCAATCATGCTACTTTAATTACTTAATTTAATAAATATTAGTGACATATATTTTCTTAAATAACCAACAATAAATAATATATGTATTAATAATATAAAAAATTATATTATTATTTAATTATAAATCACTACGAATCATAGATATATTAAGTTGTATAATAATTATTTTAAAATCATATTAAAAATAATTTTGTTAATAAATAATAACCATACATATCTATTAAATTCGATATTGTCAATCATTAAAATTAGACTCTTTCCTTGTCTATTGCGTTCCAAACGATAATAAAATTTACATTGAAAAAATCAAAATACTATAATCCATATCTTTATTAGGACAATAAATAAACAAAAGAAGAATAAAAACATTTTTAAAATATTATTTTAGCTTTAAAATTATTGCTTTAAAAACATTTTTATAATATTTAAAAAATATTTTAAGTGAACATATAACACACGAGTACATACAAAGTATATGTAAAATAAAAACAAATTTAAAACTATTATTATTTAAAACTAGAATATTTGACTTTGTAGTGAAAGTTTCAAGTAACATGTACTAATTTTTTTTGGTCACAATTGTATTTTCTTACTTTTAAAGTATAAATTAGAAGTACAAACTGCTATTTTACTTCTTTTAATGTGTTATTTAGTTTTAGTACTACATGGTTCAATTCTTTTAAAAATGTAAATAAAAAGAATGGGCTTCATAACATGATAGCTACCGCCATAGGCAGGGTTCTAAGGAAGCTACTCTTGAAAATGTCACTGATTTTGAGTGTGCGAATATTCACTTGAGATGTTACACCATGTATTGCTTCTGCTTAGCCTGCATGGATATCGAAAGTATTTGATGTCTAGAGGGATAAAATTGGAACAAGAGCACCTGCAATTTTGTAGTGAGAACGGAATCAAAAGTGCCTGAGAAAAAATTGATTCAAACGAAGATTTGGGGACATGGATTAGTTAGAATACGAAATCCCATTCTCAAATTAACTCGGTAAAGGAGATAAGATTAGTTATTTCTACGTCTTTCCATCAGCCAATTACAACATAATTAATACCATATCCACATCATAACCAAAATTCAAGTAATTAGAAGCAATGTCTTGCTCAATTTTAACTAGCAATTAATTACATCTATATCTACCAAGACTGAAGCTTACATGGTCTTTTTTGTTACCACAAACCTAGAACCATACAAAACAATGGAAGAAAACTACTATACACTTCCCCATTTGACTTTCTTCACAGGCATCTATGCTCAATTGCTTGTCAGTTTAGAAACATTTGACTAAACTAGTGCCACAACCAATAAAAAACATTCAGGCAGGTATAGTTATAACTTCAGCTGCTTTTTCACAAAACAACTCTTGCAGAAATAATGAAGCAATCAGGATCGGGTATTTCTTAAGTGGCAGCAGGTATGCCTATGGAAAAGCTCAGGTAATGGTACCATGCAGGTATTGAAATTGTAAAATGAGTAAAATATGCTTTAGATTCTTCGAGATAAATTAATTTTAGTTTTTATATTTTTAAAAACAATAACTTTGATTCTTGTACTTTTGAAATATAGTAGATTTCATCTCTTACCTTATATATTAATTTGACTTCGTCCAAAAATACAAGAATCGAAATTACTAATTTTAAAATTTTATGGATTAAAATCAATTTTAACCAAATTTCAAGAGTTTTAAAACACATTTTACCATTGTAAATTTGCAATTTCCCTTGAAACTAAAACTGTCTATTTCATAGAATTAGAAAAGTTAACTTCGCTTGTCTATGTATAGTGTATACAACAGAGGATATAGGATCTTTTCTCCCTAAAGAATCGAGATAATGTCTCAGTAGTCATATACAAATAGACAATTTTATTTCAAAAGGGTTGATCATATCACACTTTAGATAAAGCAACATGAAAGCAAGAGGATCTAACCAGAAGAGTCCAACACCTCTTAAAATTGCCCTTAGTTTTGGGGCGAAACATGAAACACTCGTTAATTTAAAAATATTACTCAAAATCCTAGTTGGCTGGGACCAAATCCCAGATTTAGCTATCACCACCCTTTAATCAATCAGATGTCCATACAAATTCACTCTATATGAAAGCTTAGTATTCAATTGGTTACCGTTATCAAGCAATAAAATGGGCCTTGGAATCAAATGGGCCTAGAATTACCCACTACTTATATGTCCAATACCAGTTGCTCAAGCTAACCCTTTCCCCATTATTTAAAAAGTGAAGCAACCACTACAATTTTTAAAACTTATGCAACTTTCCTACTTTTTAATCACAGATTTCAATTCAAAAATCACAGAAAAAAAAATGAAAAACTTTTCTAACAGGAACCCTCCACAGCATATAGTAACTCATCCCAATTGCACTAACCAATATTTAAAACGCTACTTTTACATGCAACACCCACAATTAACAGCTAACTAGTGCTTTCTGAATGAAGGAAAATGAATATTTTGATCAACCACTGACAATAAAAAATCACAATAATACTGACCTCGGACATTGTAGGGGCAGAAAAAAAAAACAGAGAATCTGATAGAAAATGAGGATTTTCCAGGTTATTAAAAAAACGCTAAAAAAATCATGAAAGAATAACTAATGTTATTAAGGATACTAAAAAGAAGTAGCAGGGCTGGTCATTACCAAGCGTCACTCAAGTGGAAATTTATGACCTTAAAGAGTTCATTCCAAAACATGAGGGGCAGCTTTTTTTTCCAGCAATAACTACTCAATAGTCACTGTGATTCTCAGTATGTAATTTTTCTTTGGTTTATTCACTGAGATCGGAATAGGTTAGGTAGCCTACATGATTTATGGTTTCTTTAAAGTTTAATCTTTTTAATAAAAATTTAAATATAATTTTTAAAAAAATCTATTTATTTAAATATATTAGAACTTAACTTTAAAAAAGTCTATTAAATTAAACCTAGACTAGTCTATTTATTTTTGTATATACAATTTAAATTTTAATATAATATTATATTTATATATTTAATATCTTAGTATTCTTATATCAATAAAATAAAATTTTATTTTTAAAATAAAATATTATTTTTAATCTATTTAAAAATAAATTTATTGATCTATCTAAAAATAGGTTTATTAGTTTATTTAAAAATAGATCTATTAATTTATCTAAAAACAGGTCTATTAATCTATTTAATTTGTTGACTTATTTGAAAACTAATTTATTAATTTATTTAAAGGTCTTAATATAAAATAGATTTTTAAGTCTAGATAATAGGTTAAACTAAACTTTTAAAAAGTTAGGTTAGATTATAAAAAAAATCTTTGATAAATAATAGACTAGACTTAAGCCTTAATTTTATAAAACAAGTCAGACTTATTCACATGTTGGATCGCCCTATCAGTCAAGTGACATGACCAACCGATCGTGAGTATATCCGTATAGCTCGAATTTAATGCTCTTGGGAATAGTCGCTTGACATTGAGTAAGGACTAGATAGCGTGGCTTAAGGGCAGATGTTGTCCTTCCCTTAGGCTTGACAAAATGCAGAGAATGTAGGCGTTATCCTAACACACTCAGAGGACAGCTTCCAATATTAATTGAGGCTTGATAAAAGATAACCCACAACCACTACAAAGACCTCCCAAAAAAGAAGGAAATGGAAGAATTTTTAAATATATGTCAACTCGATAATCGGAACCTTCTCATTTCTAACCACATATGAAAATACATGTCAATCCTAACGTATGTTATATAAATATTTATGATTTGTGAATAATTGTGTGTTTGTTTCAATAAAAATGATTTCAACGTGAATTATGTTATGTTTGAATATATTTATTCTAAAAATAATTTACAAGTAAAATTTATTATAAATTTTTTTATTCAAGACAAAAGTTATCTAAAATTATTTTAACTCGAAAACAATTTTAAATATAAAATTAATTTCTTAACAAAAATTAAATGTATAAATCACATGAACTCTTTTAACGTGCATTTCCCCTAACTCAACCCCAAAATTTTTAGTTATCAGGTGAAGGTTCTCTCATTTGTATAGGCAAGAAAAGTACTTGCCATAAATTTTGTTACCACGGCAGCAAGAGCCATGCTTGAACCAAACACGTACTGTTAAACTGTCTCGAAGTAAAGCTGCACCTAATTCCAAGAAATAGCAAATAATATAAAGCTCATGACCCAAATCAAATGGTAAGTCATGCTTCAAAACTAACTGTGTACTGTCCAACTATACATCTAAAATTCAATTATGAGTGGGAAACTATTACTTTTCTAGGAATGGGTTTTGAAATGCATTTAAGAATAAATATACCATATTTTTAATAAGAACTTGAGTTTATAAGATTAGTAGTAATTATCAATTTTAATAAATTTTAGTGTAGTTTAGACAAATTAAGTTTTAAGAATTTGAAAAGATATTAATTTAAGAAGAAAATAAATCCAAAATTTATTTAAGAATTCTAGTTTCATTTGAACTTGTAGGGATTAAGAACTCTATTTTTCTATTTTTACTATATTCTATTCTTACTAAATAATTCCGAGATGCTATCTAAACTTAAAAAGAAATATAGAGAAAAATGTAAGGAAAGAAGAGATTATAAGATAATGTAGCTATGAATTTTTTGGATGTTTTTTTTTCTACTATTCCTTTTATAATTGAAGAATATAACTTTTCTAGTGAGATGTAAATTTTGCATGATAATAATTTTTAAAAAATACAATATTAAATTTAAAATATTTTTATATTATTATTTTACCACAAATCACTATGTAGGTTTTATATGACCATAAAATTCCAATATATTTCCAGTCGTTTTTATTTTTATCATGCATGTACTTTTTATAGGACTAGTCACTCATAAAATATTTATAAAATTACTAAAAGTGTTTGTGTTTTAAATAAAATTACTTTTTATAGAAGGTAAGATATTTATAAACAAACTAAAAAGCTGAATTTAAAAGGCTATAACTTATCTAATTAATTCAATTTTTAGACAGCAAATAAATTTGAATAGCCCGATATACATTCTCAACCCATTAAAATTTTCCTTTTGGAGTTGTTATGATACCTTTGCATGCACGATATCCTATGTGGATTGATTATAAAGCCAATTTAAGACTGACAATATTAATTAAAAGATTTTTAGATTTCTTTATCCTCTTGTTCAAAGCATGTGATTTGATTAGGTGATTACCAACATCATCCAACGGAAACAATTTAGTGTGATCCAAACGAAAATATTTTAAAGAACAATAGCCAACTTGCAACATGAGGAGTTAAAAGACAAAGTGCTGAACCTGATGAACATTGATCTCTCTTTGATCCGTGCATTTGGTTCTATTATGAATATTATATTCTATTTACAATGACAGAATAGCAGGTTGATGTAATTTATAGCCAAAATTCAGCAATTGGGCATTGTTATTAATGATTTTTAAGATGTCACATTGAAAGCACCATTTAACTTTGATAAATGTGGGAGGTCACTTCCGTGTATGCTTTGGCACGTCTCACATATGGTATTGGAAAGTGGGGTTGTTTCTGCTTTCATTACAAAAAAAGTGCCCACTTGTTGCTGAGTCATGTCCTTGTATTCCTTAAGGTCAATCTGCATGACCATGGTATAGTTTTAGTCGTCTCAGAACCATACATAATAATCTCTCTGAGGTTGCAAAACAAAGGACAGATATGGGGTTCCAAAAACATGGGAATGGGGAAGTGGGGTTGTCCGGAATCACTTTGGGAACAAAGAATGAGTACAAGAAGATGAACTCCGAGGTTCCAGAGGGTTACGATGATGTTTTGCATCAAGAAGCAAGGAGGAACAGTACCAGGAAATATGTCATAGCCTGTGCCATCTTTGCTTCTCTCAACACTATCCTTCTCGGCTACGGTATGCTCTATTCGCCTAGTCTCTGATTTTTTTGTGATTCATCTTTGTATTTGCCTAAAGTTCATGAAAGAATTTTCAACCTTGGACCTGTGAGTACTGATTTAGGTGCTTTTTAAAACTATTATCGGATCAAAATTCAGCATGGGTGTTACTTTTAAAATATTTATTATAAACGTTAACAAATTTACAATACACGACGGTGTATGATTAAATGATGATGTAAATACAGTATAGTTGCATATAATAAACGTTTACATGATTTGATTTACTCTTGTGAACTTGCAGATGTGGGTGTGATGAGTGGAGCAATTATATTTATCAAAGAAGATCTGAATATATCTGAGGTGAAGGAAGAATTTTTGGTTGGTATACTGAGCATTGTTTCTCTGCTAGGAAGTCTAAGTGGTGGAAGAAGTTCAGATATTATTGGGAGGAAATGGACAATGGCAATAGCTGCAGTGGTTTTTCAAATGGGTTCACTCATAATGACTCTTTCTCCTTCATTTTCAATACTAATGGTTGGAAGACTTTTAGCAGGTGTTGGAATAGGATTTGGAGGATTGATTGCCCCTATATATATTGCAGAGATATCACCAAACACCACCAGAGGCTTTCTCACTACCTTTCCTGAGATTTTCATTAATCTAGGAATTCTGCTTGGTTATGTGTCAAATTATGCTTTTTCAGGCTTCTCAGTACACATAAACTGGAGGATAATGCTTGCTGTGGGGATTTTGCCCTCAGTCTTCGTTGGCTTTGCTCTTTTCATCATTCCTGAGTCACCAAGGTGGTTGGTGATGCAGAACCGAATCGAAGAAGCGAGATCAGTGCTTCTGAAAACAAATGAAAGCGATAGAGAAGTGGAGGAGAGGCTGGCAGAGATACAGCAGGCTGCTGGTTTGGCCAGTTGTGAAAAGTATGAGGAGAAACCTGTGTGGTATGAAATGTTGTTTCCTTCCTCTTCGCTTCGCCGAATGTTGATCACAGGAATTGGGATTCAATGCTTTCAACAGATTTCTGGAATTGATGCAACTGTGTATTACAGCCCTGAGATTTTCAAAGCAGCAGGGATTAAGGATAATGCAAAAGTCTTAGCTGCTACTGTCGCTGTAGGTGCCACAAAGACCCTATTCATATTGGTAGCAATCTTTCTTATTGACAAAAAAGGTAGGAGGCCACTACTCTTAGTAAGCACAATTGGGATGACAGTGTGTTTGTTTACCGTAGGGGCTAGTCTTTCTCTATTTTCACATGGGTCATTTGTGATTGCATTGGCAATTCTATTTGTTTGTGGGAATGTGGCTTTCTTTTCTGTTGGACTAGGCCCTGTGTGTTGGGTTTTGACATCTGAAATCTTCCCTTTAAGGGTGCGTGCTCAAGCATCTGCACTTGGGGCAGTGGGCAATAGGGTCTGCAGTGGTCTTGTGGCCATGTCTTTCCTTTCAGTTTCAAAGGCAATTTCAGTGGCTGGAGCATTCTTTGTGTTTGCTGCTATTTCTTCTCTTGCTATTGTCTTTGTCTACATGCTAGTTCCTGAAACCAAAGGGAAGTCATTGGAGCAGATAGAGATCATGTTTAAGAATCAACATGAGAGCCAAGGAAGTGAAATGGAGTTGGAAGATGCTGAAGTTGAACAACTTGTGCAGGACAAAACAGTTTTGACAAATTAATTTATTTCCTCATGTTTTATATGAAACTGTGAGGTTGTGGAGTTTTGTGAGGGATGCACAAATTCCACTAGTTATGTCAAAGTGTCCTTTGTGAAATTCTGGGGAGGACTTTGCTTTCATGGATCATCTTTCTACAACTACAGATTTGGGATCTATCAGTAAGGGATTGAAGAAAATATGAAAAGAAATTGCATTCTGACTATACTTTCCTAGTTGTATTGTTATTTTTTTCTTTTGAGAATATAATAGTGGTAGTAGTATTAAACATGGAAGGAGATTTTTGACAGATTTAGTACCAAACCATCGTTATAATGTATTATTTGAAGGAATGTGATTAGGATGGAATTTCTTTTAACAGATTGTTGTTGAGAAATTCATTTTAAATTTGGTATATCAAAATGATACTTCATCTTAACGTGATTAAGGGGGAAAACTTTTGTTGTCTTTTGCTAGGAAAATCATTGTTTTGATATACGAATCTCTGATAGTCCTGGAATAAACTTGTTGGTTGTCAGAATGACAAAGCCATAATCCGTGGACAAAAGGTGAAAACATATAATTTTTCTTCTATAGTCCTTTTAACAAAAAAATAAAGCCATGTAGCATAAATCAATTACTAATATATTTACATACATTTGTCATTGCAAAAAGCCTATCATTTGATCTACCCTCTTCTTTGATATCCTGCAATGGCACATGGCAACATGCGTTAGAAGTCCTAAACTGGGTGTTAGAAAGCTTAAATGAAACTTTAAAATACATTCTAATTTTGTTCTTTCTCTATTATATAGCTTTTTTTGTTTACATAGAGAAAAATTCAAGAAAAAAATATAGTTTTTCTTGCAAGGGTATGGTAAATAAAGAAACTATAGAGTAGAAAAGAAGAAATTGGAATGTCCTTGCACTTAAGTTTTCTTTAGAAGTTTTCGAAGGTAATTAATACTTTTAATAATTCTCTTATCTTCAAGAATTATTAGAAGTTCATATTGGGTAGCTTTCTTTTGATCACTCTTGAAAGTCTAGGTAAAACTTTAAAACATATAATAAGTTTTTATTTTTTATTTTATTTTATAGGTTTTTTGTTTACATAAGAGAAAATTTCTAGAGAAAATATAATTTCTTTTTTTTATAAGGTTCTCTTAATAAATAAAGAAACTATATAATAGAAAAGAAAAAGAAATTGAAATTTGCTTTAAAGGTATACCCAAGTTTTCTTTAATAAGTTTTTAAGAATAACTAATAAAGAAAGTCTTTTAGACATGAGACTTTTAGTATTCCCCTTATGTTTTAAGAATTCTTAGAAGTTCCACATTTGATAGACTTCTTCTTTTGTTTATTACATAGCTTCTTTGTTTACTAAGAGAATAATTTAAAAGAAAATATAATTTTTCTTGTGAGGTTCTCTTGATAAATAAATGATTCATATAATAGAAAAGAAGAAATTGATATATGCTTTAAAAATACACCTAAGTTTTCTTTGATAAGTTTTCAAGGACAATAATAAAGAAGTTTATCTAGTATGTGACTTTTAATCATTTTCTTAGTTTTGAGAGTTGCAATAGGTATTTGACTTCAAATAATTTTCTTAGCTTTGAGAGTTGTTATAAGTACCACATTTGATAGACTTCTTTATTGGTCACACTTAAAAGTCTAGAAGAGAGCTAAGGTAGGTGAAACTTTAAAGCATACCCTAAATTTTTTTTTGTTTATTATATAACTTCTTTGTATACTTAAAAAAATTAAGAAAAAATATAATTTTTTTAAGGTTCTCTGGATAGATAAAGAAGCCATATAACAAAAGAAGAAGAATATAAGTTTTTTTTTTATAAGTTTCAAGAGTGATTAATAAAGAAGTATATTCAGTGTAGAACTTTCAATAAAATTCTATATTTGTTAGACTTCTAGGTTGATTATTCTTGTACAAAAGAAAGCTCAGTTAACAAAATTTTAAAAAAATATATAATTTATTTTGTAAGGTTCTTAGTACCTTTATTCTTTTACTTTTAAGAGAATGTGTTATTATTCTCTCTTTTTATTTTTATTTTATTTTATTTTTAAAAAGAAGGGGCCTAAGCCCAGAAGAAAAAGAAGGGACCTAAGCCTAAAAGAAAAAGAATTATAAGGCTACAATCTGGGGAGTAGACTCCTACAACATCACTTATCAAATATTGACAAATACAGTCTGAGGGTTGCTCAAAGACAACAGTTGATGATCTAATTTGCATGCTTCATTAGCTACCGCTTCACCACAAGAATTAGGTTATCTATAGATGTCGTGGACACGATCTCTTTATTTTTAATAAGTCTATACCAACATTGATTAGTGTATCATAATAATTAGATAAAATTTAACATTTGTTCATATTTATAATAATTCATTTTCAAAACATGAATTCTTTCATGCGATCTAAAATATTATTTTTTATTAATTTAATTTTAATTTAATTTTAATTTATGTCTTGTATTCTTACCATGGTGTTTTATATTTTTTTTAAAAGTTTGTTGTATCCTATATCTACATTGTATCGTATTTGTATCTCAGGTCATATCTGTTCACAGTCTTACAGACAACTTGTGAAGGATTATTATCACCCTCTCTGGCACAAGTATTACACGAGCATCCATTTTTTTCATGTTAATAAGAGGGCATCAAAGAATATCCGTTGGAAATTTTTATATACCAGTATCTAAATATCCAAATTCATTTGTTTGTATCTGCACATTCACAACATGGACTAGGTTCTTCGGTTGTCGGTTACCATTTTTTTCCTTCATAATTTTTTATCTACCTTTTCTCACACACCGTTCACCTAAGATGGAAAGCATTCAGCACAGTCAAGTGGAAGTGAAGGGACTAAAGCTCCATGTTGCTGAGATCGGAAGTGGTCCCTCCTTGAGCACTCCTAATCAGAACATTGTTGATTGATTCTTCTCCTCGTACTACATTTTTAATGATAATTTTGTTTCTGCAGGACAAAGGGCAGTGGTTTTCTTACATGGATTCCCAGAAATCTGGTATACGTGGAGGCACCAAATGATTGCTGCAGCAAATGCTGGCTACCGGGCTATTGCCTTTGATTTCAGAGGCTATGGACTTTCTGAGCATCCAGCGAAGCTTGAAAAGGAAAACATACTTGACCTTGTTCAAGATGTTGTGGGTCTTTTAGATTCATTAAGCATTAGCAAGGTATGAAACATTGGTCAGATATAAGTTTCCCCAATCTTGAATAATACTTCTGTGGTTTTATCAAATGCAAAGGAAAAAAACAATACCCTTTGATTCAAGTGAAAACCTAGGCTAATTGCATATGCAATTTCAATTGTTTGTATCACAGGCTTTCCTTGTTGGTAAGGACTTTGGTGCCTTTCCAGCATATATTACGGCGACTCTCCATCCAGACAAAGTAGCTTCTGTCATAACTTTAGGGGTTCCTTTCATGCTTCCGGCTCCCTCTGTTATTCAACATCTCCCAAAAGGCTCCTATGTTATTAAGTGGCAGGTGTAAATTCTGTCATCATTTTTATCTTCCTCTCTGTCAATGATGAGCTAATGATTAAACTAAATTCAGGAGCCTGGGAAGGCAGAAGCAGATTTTGGCCGCTTTGATGTTAAGTCAGTTATAAGGAACATCTACACACTCTTTTCTGGAAGTGAGATACCAGTGGCAGGTGATGATCAGGAAATCATGGACTTGTATAACCCATCTGCTCCCCTGCCATCATGGTTCTCTGAGGAAGACCTAGCAACCTATGCATCACTGTATGAAAAATCTGGCTTCAGATATGCATTGCAGGTTCCATACAGGTATACAGATTTCCTTATATATATTTCAGTATTGGCATGTTATTCTCATGGAGTGAAATCCTACCCTAAATATTTGTATACAGCTAAGGTTTTTCTATTATATCAAACATGACTTTTTTTTTTGTAAACCAGTTAAAAGTCTTATGTTTCAATGCTCTAAAATGGTCTATTAGTTTAGGGTACTTCATTAATTTTATAAAAGCACAGTTTATGATCCTCACAGGACTCTTGGATTGGATAGTGGCATAAGTGATCCTAAAGTCACAGTTCCAGCACTGCTGATCATGGGTGAGAAAGACTATGTCTTAAAGTCTATCGGCATAGAAGACTACATTCGAAGTGGGGCAGTCAAACATTTTGTGCCAGATTTGGAAATCATATATATTCCAGAAGGAAGTCATTTTGTGCATGAACAATTTCCGGAGAAGGTGAATCAGCTCATTATTGAATTCCTTAACAAACAAAGCATCTGATTGCCTGATCTGAACCCAAGAGTATGATAAAAATATCGTACACATGTGATTATCCTGGGATGATTTCCAAGGAACCTCCTGTTTCCCATAAATAACTTAAAAGTACTTATTCGAGTAGAACTTCTACCGCGGTAAATAAGTTGTTGCAGAATGCTGAACATCTTAATTATTTTGCTTGTTATTGCCAAGTCTATAGGTGATTGTATTTTGAAAATCGGGAAGTGAAAATTTATAATCATGGTTTGAAATATAAAATGCGACCTATTGTAAAGTTAAGCCTGACCTCATATCCTTTCCTCCCATGGTTTCATAATTGTGAGCCTGACCGATTTATACATAATTGAATTTAAATTCTAACTAATATCTTGTGATCATGATTTAGTTTCAAAGGTTGGTCAACTCTATCATGAGTTTTTCCAATTAGGAGATTAGGATTGATAGAAACAATCCTGAATGGATTTTGATTACTACTTCCCACTTTCCATTAGACATTAGTACCTAACAACCTTGTGAATTGCGATCATCATTTAGATTCAGGATTAACAGAAGCAGTCCTAGATCCAAACCAATGATTAATCAGTAATTTTGTTGACAAATGGTATTTGTTGTATCCATAGTAGTTAATCCCAGATAGCGGAGCGGAGCGGCCGACCCCCGAACTGGGATAGCGGAATAGCGGATAGCGGGATAACCGCTATTCTAATATTATATATATAAACTCAAAAACATAAATATTACTCAATTTATAAACTAACAAGTATCATTAAAGGATTAAAATTCAAATAGTAAAAACAAATAGTCAAAATGTCAAATACAATAACATCTAAAAAAACAGAAACATAAACGGCAAAAAACAAGAACTGAAACAGAGCATGAGTTGTTGGAAACAGAGAAGGAAAAGGGATTCTGGTATAGGCAGAAAAAAAAACTAAAAAAAAATTAACTTCAAAGCTGGTGATCATCGAAGAAGAAGAACGACAGTGCGTCGTTGAAGAAGGTCGTCGGAGAAGGCAAGACACTGAAACGTAAAGGAAAAAGCAGACCAGAGAAGGTAGAGGAGAAACAGGTTGAAATATTATTTAAACTAAAACCCTAAAACGCAAAAAGTCAAAAATGTCCTCACCAACGTTTTAAACAGGGGGCATTTTTTACTTTTCCCTTTCATGTGGACAATAGCGGCCTCTCCGCCGCGATTTCCCGTTATAGCGGCCGCTACAGCCGCAACATTAAACTGTACCGCTACGCAAGTTCTGTCGCGCCCCGCTACCGCTCCGCTCCGCTCCACTCCACCGCTATAGCGGCCGGAACGGCCGCTATCGACTACTATGGTTGTATCCTCAAAACATTAATAAATCAAACATCTCATTGAAAACCAACGACTATAAAAGTCAAATTGCTAAATATTGTTTAATTAGACTTTGTGTCAATCCCTTTTGCCTCAGTCCGTATGGATCGTTCCTGGTTGCCTAAAGTTGTTCTTATCCTGCTTCATCCTCCATCACATGCCGAGCACTACTATCAGACCTAATCTTGATTACCTACATCAGTTTGTCACTGTAAACAATCTTAATGAGGCTCCAGATTTAATACAACTCATCTTCAAAGTAAGAAGCCTTTTCATTATTCGATACACAAACTTGAATTGCTACGCCGTTCGGATCATGAAATTTTATATAGATTGAAGCAGGATTATAATGAAACTTGGTTTTCTGTTGCAATGAGGCTTCGGCAACAGATGGCTGCCAGAAAGTAACAGATTGCCTCTACAAATTTAAGTGCTCTTGTCCAATTAAATTCCTCCTTTACCTTGAAAAAAATGTAGCAAGTACACTAAATTGTGCTTAAACCCATGATTAGATAGGAAACCAAATGAAAGTGGGGTGAGAAAAGAGGTCATGTTGGAAATTTCATGATACACACGCATGGTAACAAGTGGCAGAAATGGCCCCTTCAATTATGATCCAGGAAACTATTTACTCAACCTCTAGCACTTATTTGTCAAGCAAATTTCTCCCAATATTGTTCTTGTAGAATAAGAAAATCTGAACAAGGATGGCTAAATTAAGAGGAAAATATACAACAAATCACACCTACTACAACTCCATGGATTAAATAAGAACGTAGGCACTTCTAGACTTCACTTGTTCCATAAAGTCAAATACCTTATTTCCAAGTAGGAACTAGAGTAAAACACGATTATGTGGAAACCAAGTGGATAAAAAATCATTGTCATCCACTATCTAATTTAAGAGAATTACATTCTCCTAGATGCATGATTTTCATAGTACACTACAAACAGACAAATGAGAAGAGCCAAATAACTGTTTCATGTCTCGGATGTTTTGTGCGGAAATTGTTTGGTGCGTGGCACCAAAAAATAAACCTGAGCCAGGAAATCTGGGTTCCTCATTTAAAATTCTGTAACAGCATAGAATGCCTCATCTATTAAAATTATTTAGCAGCCTATTTAATCAATAGCAAAACAACATAAATTGATCAATGGAAAATTGTAGAAAGCATGTACTAGCTATTCTGCCCATCTAGTTAAACATTGATCCTCAAACAGAAAGAATCTCTAACAGCATCAACCAAGCAAATGTGGCAAATTTTTCACAGATACAGAATTTTACTCAAGAACTCAACAATGTACAAAACTTGAGGGAAGATATATGCAAAGAGGTTCTTCCCGAGATATGAACCTGCGACCTCCATATCACAAGGCAGCTGCAACCTTAATGTTGTGCCTAAGCTCACCCTCCAATGGTTGAAGACTGATTCAATTTAATTGGAATGGACAAGATAGATTTGTGGAAAAGCTACATAATTATATGGCTCAAATTCCACAAGTTGAGCAGTCCTTTAATTTCTTCAGTTAAATTATGTAGCAATCTGAAGATAGCAATCTGAAGATATCTACCGAAGGGAATAAGAGAACAGATGGTCATCATCTCTATTCTTTATATGTATGATCCCCAGTTTAATATAAAATTTCAATAAAGCAATATACAGGGGGCGAAATGCGCATGTAGTTACTAGGCTGAACTTATATGCCATAATTTATGCAAATTGTGAGGGGCTCAGTTTCCTTCTGTCAAGGAATTTAACGGCTGCTCGCTCTTAGTTTTGTCATATCATTATTCTAACGGAACAAAATATGGAATTTCATGAAATTAGCATCAAAATATTAAAATGAAGGACAACTTTAAATAACTAGCTTTGAGATTATTTTTAGTATCCCTCAAATACCCTGAACTCAGAGAGCTATAATACTATCAGTACAAGCAATTTTAAATAGGTGCAAAGATACACAATAAAATAGAAAATCAAGAGAATGGTTTGATGACAGAAGACTAATACACAAAATTACAGATGTTAAGATGAAAGAAAAAAGTCAAAGGAAAGAAGAACATGGATCAAACTAATATATAACTTCCTTCAATATTTCTACAGGAGACATTCAATTATAAATTATTAGTGAATATTCAAAGTTCTCTAAAAAACTAACCATTTATGACATAGCTTGAGTACATGAAAGATGCTACAACCCTGGCAAATCAATGTTTATTATTCTCAGCTGCATTCTCTTCCTTCCCAAGTGCAACCACTACTTTCTTCAAGATGGATTCTGTTGGTTGATGAGAGTTCTCAACTGCCTTTGAGATTGATTGCCATTTCTCTCCATGTTTTGGCTCAGCAGCAACACATCTCTTCAATACATCCTTCTGGTTCTCCTCAGTTCCATGCTGCAGTTCAAATTTGTAGCACAATGCCCAAAAATCCCCAATGTCAGGAGCTAGCGTCACAGCCCTATTCAACCAAGTCCTAGCTTTGTCCACCTTCCTATCATGCCAGAATAATTTAGCCACAGCAGCAATAACATGGGGATCATGGTCACATTTCTTTAGAGCATCCATGCTCTTGGTTTTACGCTGGGGACGAGGAACCATCTCAATTGATGCTGCCCACAGAATACCACTGTTAGGACACTCCTGCAATGCTTTTGCCATCAAAATATCAGCTTCTTTCTTATATCCATGCTTCAATTCAGCTCTAACAGCAGCTAACCAGAGCTCAGGGTTTTGAGGATTCTTCTTCCGAGCCATTGTGAGAACTGCTCGAGCTTTACTCAATCCATTCATCTCCTCTTCAAGATTAGCAAGAGAGTGCCAAAGTGGTACACAATTAGGACAGTTTTTCAGTCCAGTTTCATAGACCTTCTTTGCTTCCTTCATGTGATCAAGCCGCTTCTCAGGCTGATCATGCCGCTTTGCATTCTCGGCAAGTTGTTCCTCAAGCTGGCCAAGCATCAACCACAATTTGAAGAATGAAGGGAATTGCTTCAGACCTTCGTCTAACAATCTTCTCTCCTCTTCAATGTTCCCCAGTTCTCTCTCCACAATTGCTGATTTCATCCAGACTCTTTCTGTACCTCCTCTCTCTCTGGCTTTAGCCAACAACATTCTAGCTCTCTCAGGTTCATGATTTTCAAATTCTAGCTTGAAAGCAGCAAGCCATATTTCCTCAGAATTGGGAATGGCAGCATAAGCTTCTTGAAGGATAGCTCGAGCTGCGGGCACATCTCCAGCAAGCCACTTCTCTTTGGCACCCATAAGCCAAAGAACTTCAGCCTGTGGTCTGTAGGTAACTGCTTTACGAAGTAATGCATCAAGAGATTCCCTGGTACCATGACTCTTTTCCAGCTGTGCTGCTTTGAGCCATATGCTCTTCTTAGTTAAGAAGACAGTCAAGGCATGAGCATATATAGCTCTGGCAGTCTCAATAGAACCTCTTTTCTTGCATTCCTCTGCATCAGCAACCCAAGTCCTCTTCCTATCTTCTTCTTCAACTCCGATCCCAATCGTATTATGGATTATTGCTTGGCATGTTACAACCGACCCAGCACGCTCTGCTGCCTCTGCTTCCTTCATCCAAGCTTCCCTGTCAATCACCAAACCTTCTCTCTGCAAAGCCCTTATACCCCTTTCAATGATCTTGCCAACCATGGAAGTATTCCCATTAGCTTCTTCCAACTTGGCAGCCGTTATCCATATGGCCGGCTCCTTGGACAGCCTCTCCCTTGCCCTATTAAGTACCTTCTTTGCATTGTCATAAGTTTCCAACCTCGCAAGTGCAAGCCACAGTTCAACATGCAAGGGACAACACTCCACAGCCCTGTGAAGCAAAAGCCTAGCATCCTCTTCATTAGCAAGCTCCACAACAGCCTTCCACAGCCTAACCGAATCAGGAATGTGCTCCAACCCCTTCCTCAAAACCCTACTTCTGTTTGCATCATCATGCTCCAACTTCGCAGCCTGCATCCACAACTTCACGGAGTTGGGAATCGACTTAACACCCCGCGCAATCACAGCCTTCGCCTCATCCGGATTCGCCAACCGACAAGCCTCCAGCCACACATCCTCATTCTTGGGACACTCCTCACACCCTTTCTGTATCAACTGCCTCGCTGCCTGAAGCTTCCCCGCCAACTCCTCCAATCGCGCAGCTGCAATCCAACCAGGAGGGTGCTTCGGATTCGTCTGCGTAACACTCTTGAGCAGCAACCTAGCCTTCTTGAAATCCGAAATCTCAGCATCACTGGTAATCTTCATACTATTAAGCACAGTCAAGTACCCTTTGGGATCCACATTTGTCATCCCGGAAACCGAATCCGACAACCTATCCAACTTCAAAGACAACACAGTACCTCTACCCTCACCAACAGCAGTCAAATCAGTAACCGGGGTTTGTGCCCACGGAGTCTCAGTCCCATTAGCGGCCCTACTCTTGGGATCCAACGCTGTAACGTGCTCTTGTTCCTGCCGTGCCTTCTCAAGAAGAGTATCAGGCACAGGCACAAAACTCTCAAACCTCTTCTTCTTATTCCTAGATGAATAACCACCACTCTCAAACTTCTCAAGACTCTGCCAATCATCTGCAGAAAGAGTATACAATTTACGTTTCAAATCGGCGAATTGTTCGGTGATTTTAGGGTTCGAGGCACGGTACTTTTCAATTTCCTGCTTCAACCTCGCCTCTCGCCTATCCTTCCTCCGTGAATCCATTCTCTTATCGATGGCTTCCCAAACGGCATCAGCTTCTTTGTCGTCTTCATCGTACTCCGCCGAGGCGAATAATCCGACATCGTTCCCTTCGAACTCGTCGAACTTCTGATTCTCGTCGTAGCCTTTGTCCTCGCCCTCGTCGTCGTCGTCGTCCTCGCCAGGCTTCCCTCGCCCCCTTCCGGCAGCGGCGGTGCCGCCAACGGTGGCGGCGGAGCGGTCGGGGAGGTCGGGTGCGGCGCGGGCGGGTCCGATATCGGAGCGAGTGGTGAAGCCGGTGGCGCCTCGTCCAAGTCCGGCGACATAGTTGGGAGGGGGCTTGGAGTTGAGGAAGTCGAAGCGGGGTTTGGGGACCGCCGGGGGGTTGGTGCCGCCGAAGAAGGGGACGTGGAGGGTTATGGTTGAGTAAGGTCCGACGCCGAGATCGGAGATGAGGAGCGAATCGTCGCCTTCGTCATTATCTGCGGTTAATCGGCGACTCTGAGAGAGGAACAAGCGCTGCTGGGAGATTGGAAGGGTTAGGGTTTGTTGGATTGCGAATTTGAGGAAATGGAGAGTGGTGGTGTTAGGGTTTACGTCTAAGGCGAAGGTTTTGTGATTGGGTGATACAATAAACACCATGGCTATGGTTATTGGTTATTGGTTATTGGTTAATGGTTCCAATGGAAGTGGAGGAGAAGGAGTTTCGAACTCTCGTTTGAATAATGAGTAGGTCTCCGTTGCGTACTTGCATTTTCGCGTGTAAGGCGGTGGTGATTGGGCTATACTTGGGCCTTATTTTACGTTGCCTTCGGTTTGGGCCTATTAATGAAATATTTCTTCCACCAAAAACATAAAAGATCTTACTAGCATAGACAATAAACCTGTTAGTTCTTTTTTTTATTATTATTGGTTTTAAAACTAAAGCTTAGTTGTAATTTTGTTACTTTTACGAAAATTCGATTTTGCTCTCCTAAAAAGAAACTAAGGTTTATTTAGTTTATAGGAGCATAAAAAATATATTATATATAATATTATTGTGTGAGTTAATTATATTTTTTTTTCTCAAGAATGATTATTGTACAAATTTAGTTTTTACTTAATATTAAATTGTTATTATTTTAATGACTGAAAGTCTGAAATATTATATTATTATTGATTTAATATTTTTATATCTCACTGAAAAATTAAAATTAAAATGATCTTTTTAAATGTTTTGAAATTTTATTTTGTATTTTAACTTTTCTTGTGATTAAAATCAATTTTGTAATAATAAAATATTTGTTAATAATATCTAGAAATTGTATTCCCTGTTTCAATATTGTTTAGAGGGTATTATAATTAGTTATTGCTTATTTAGTATCGGCACGTATGTGTTTTACTAATTGTATCATATCATTTTCACTTTTTTTAATCTTTCCTTTTTTTTCTCCTCCTATTTTTCTCTTTTTACCATACAATTTCACTCAAAATGACGTGTACTTTATCATAATTCGTACTTAATCAACAAATAACAAAAAAAAAAAAATACAAAAACTATTCATATAACCAGAGAAAAAACTAAATCAAAATAACTATTGATAAAAACCATAAATGCAACACAATGATGCGTAACAATCTCAAGATATAGTATCGTTATTGAATTATTTCTACACATTTACAATTTTTTTTAATAATTTATAAATTTGTATAATTATTATAAAAATATTCAATGATAAATTTATCATCTTAAATTATAATATTATTTTATAAAAATATATTTATTTTTCTTCTATCTCGTTTTCAATCCTATTTTCTTTCGGTCTTTCTGTTCATTTTCCTCCACAACACTTATATTAAAATATTTATTTAAATATTATAATATTTTATGTTATTTAAAGTTTTAAATTGACGTAGTAAATATTTAATATTATATAAAAATTAAATTTACACAATTGTCGTACTTAGAAACCAAAGTGTAATTAACTCATACAATAATATTATATAAAATATATTTTTATGCTATAAACTAAATAAGTTAAATGCCTTGATAACTTACATGGTAATACTTATACTCCACCTCTAATTTCCAAATCATGTATCCTTTGTCATATGATCACATAAACATTAGAGTGTCGAGTTAGTCCTCGACATTATCATCAACATGAGCATATCAATATTTTATTAAATATTAGATGTTAAGTTAATGGATAGACTTCGACATTATCATCAACATGAGCATATAAATGTTTTATTAAATATTAGATGTTAAGTTGATGGATACACGAAAACTACTCATTTAAAATAATGGGAGAACCAAATTCATGTAAAAAAACTAAGGGACCAAATTAAATTTTATCAATAATAAATGAATTAAAAGTGAAATTGAAGGTAACTCTAACAAGTTGTTTGTATAATACATGTGGTTTATTAAATTTAAATACAATACATGAATCCACCCTCAATGGTTGGCCTGCAGATCTTTAGAGTGGTAAAAACCAATAGGTTAGAGATCAATCCATTTCAACCATTTGATGTATAAGGTTTATCATTTCTTGAATGTTGAACAAAATTTTCATCCTTTTTTTTAGTTAAAATTTTGACAATTCTCTTTAATATTTATTGTACCATTATTCATATTGCATTATTTAAAATAAATAAATATTAATTTATCATAATACAACGGTAGAAGAAAATTGATTTACAAGAATATTTATTATCTATCTATACATTTTGCTAATACATAAATAATTTATAGCTTATTTTTATTTTAAACAATACATGCATGAAAGTATAAATTAAACATTTTTTATATAGCTTAAGTTTAATTCATATATATATATATATATATATATATATGTGATGACATGATGAATTTACATCAAGTATCAAATCAAGTATCAAATTTGTACACTGAGACCACTTAACAAATTTGTATAGAATATAAAATTAAAAATAACCAATCCAACCATTAAAAATTAAGAATTTTAATAAAGTAGGTTAAGTTCATAAAATATCTTATAAATAAAAAATTAATTGATATTTTATCATATTATTTTAATTTAATGAATAATATACTATTTAAAATATCAATAAATATCTATCATAAGATATCAAATAAACAAACGTCCAATTTTTATGAAATCTGATATACATGAACAAAGAGATAATATCAAATCATTTAATAGTTTAATTGATTGATTTTATTTTCTAAAAAAAAAATATATTAAGTGATGTAAGTATACAAGTCTGATGCCAAATGTCAATTGATTATATCTTTTTATATTATTTACATGTATTTTTGAAAAAAGTATTCTAATGAAATTATTTTTATTAACCATTAAATTATTTTCAATTGATTATAACTCTTTTACTAAATTAACAATCGAACCTATTAATATTTATATAAACAAGTTATATAATAATGACAAATAAAATGATTAATATCAATGATGAGTAAAGACCAATTTATATCAAAATGAGATCAAATATTAACTTCTTTAAGGTATAAGGTTAACAAGTCACTAGTTGAATCACATTTACCGATATATATAAATTTGTAAATTTTATAATAAAAAATATATTTGGCATACAAGTATTAACAAGACATTTTCATGTAATAGTTATAAATATTTTACATATTTGTAGAACTTGGGTATGATAAGCAGGATAAGATATGAAAATACCATGATAAGCTTAATCCAATTTAATGTTTGATGCATAGCAAGTAATAGCATGATACGATATAAATTATGTTCTTGTTTCATTAAAATACATATATTTTTAAAAGATACTTTTAGTTTAATTATTTACTTTTTCAAATTATAAAATTATAATTTTCATAGTTTTAACTAATTATATAAAAATATTATTTTATTTATGCATTTACCTTTTCACAATTATAAAAATTAAAAATTATAATTACTACTCAAATATATTTTTCAAAAATATTTATATGATAATTATTTAAGTTTTAATATTATAATTAATAATATACTTTAAATTTACATGTCAAAATTATTATAAATATATAAGATAATATTTTGAATACAAATTTTAGAATATATATATTACTCTATATATTATATTTGTTATATTTTTTGTTATTTTGTGTGTAATTTTATATTGTTATGTATAATATATAATATACTAATTACTATATATAACATATATTATTGTAATATATATTACTCTTTATATTATATTTGTTATATTTTTTTATTTTGTATATAATTTATATTGTTATGTATAATATATAGTGTACTAATTACTATATATAACATATATCATTGTTATATATATTATATAAATTAATATATATTACAATTTTTCATTTTTATTTTGTTATATATATATATATATATATATAATGGAGAGAGAAAAAATACTATATTTTATCCTGACACTTCTAACTCTGCTCCTTAATAGGATAAGAAATACATTATATTAATAAGATAAGAGATGGAATAAGATCATCATATTATGAGGCAACAAATAATGAATTAAAATATAATAAGATAATTATCATATCTTATCCTGAGGCAACAAATAATGAATTAAAATATAATAAGATAATTATCATATCTTATCCTGACTATCAAACGAATACTAAAATTTTATTTAATGTTTCACAATTTTATTATATTTTTGTTTTCTTGAAAAACCTTAAAACAAACTTACTACACCAACTCAAATAAAATGCGTGTAAATTTGATATTACCAACCATAACAATACATATTTAAAATGTAGACATTGAAATATATAAATTGTTCAAGATTTGAAAATGTAATTTATTTATATATTAAAAATAAGGTGTTCATTCATGTGTTAAATCTTCTAATAAGAAAAATATGTTTAAATAAGAAAATACAAAAAGTTAAGAAATATCTTCAAAGAAGATACGATATTGGATTATGCTAGAGAAATTAATTATTAGATTATTGTTGTAAATATTGTTTCAACATATAGAATAAAATTTTTTTTATAATAAACTTACATTATAATTAAAAGATAACACATTTAAAACTAACACCTTAAGTGATAAAATAATATATTTCAACATACATTTCTTAATAAAACAACACTTAAGTAATTCATTATTCACTTGTTCATAAAACAAGTTCATATCTAGTGACAGTTAAAATAATGCATGAATGTGTAACAACTTAACAATAAAGAATAACTGGTTATGTGAAGGGGGGTGGGGGAGAAAAATTGACTATGCAAGCAACAACTAGAAGCATATTACTTTACTATGATTGTCAATCTTTTTGTTTGCTATGCATGGTTAAATGTAATAAACCCAAATGTTAGGCCTTCTACAAATATTATTAGAGTAATTAACATAAAAAGTTTGTGTACGTAACAAAAATTAATATATTTGTATTTACAAGGCTTATTCTTTATTGTAACATGCAACTTACTTTAAATTTTTATTAAAATAATATTCATATAACAAAGATATAGAATAATTTATACTAATAAAAGAGAAATAAAAAAATAGAGTATGAATTTTTTTAATAAACAAGATATTTTCTTTTTCATTTAATCAGATACAAGTATAAACTTACTTTGGAGAATAAACTTTTAAAGAAAAAACAAATAGGCAACAAAAAGTAAAAATATAGAATATTTAAAAAAAATATTAATAAATTGTTGTGAGTATGAGTGGTAAGAAATAACATTGTACCCATGATATAACATATCATACGTCAAAATTCCAACATTATTTGAGTTTGATAGTGATTTGTGATCCGAAGGAAGCGTTAGAGAGGTATCCATCAGAAATGGCGTCGTTCGACTCGTTTGAAGATCAGACATATCAATCGCCGATGAGAGCATCCTTTGATGATGAAAACAATTACACGAACACAGGCACGGGCTACGAGTCTCAACAACATTATGGTTACGATGATCAACAACCTCAACTCATCGTGGATCAAAATAACCACAACAACACCTTCACTGACAACACAAATTCTCCCCAAGCTTATGGCTTTGGCATTTCCACCCCTAACCCCGATTTCGCTTCCCCCTTTGAACCTGCTCCAATTGATGACTCAACTTTCACCTCCGAAGGCCCCCTCCTCCCTGACCCATCTCAAATGCGAGAAGAAGGCAATGCTAGACGTGAATGGCGACGGTTTGATTTATTCTAATTCTATCATTTTCATTTCATATGTTATAGTTATACTACATTTTATATGTGTAAGGTGCAACATTTTTTTGCTTCATTTACAATAATTTCATATTTCATGATTTTTTTATTGTGACCAAGATGAGCATTTTTGGATTTGTTTTAGAAATTTTTTTCTCATGCAAAAGAACTTGTTCCATCTAATACAATGTCCATTTCTAGTTTGGTTGATCTACATGATTCTTCATTCTATAATATTTTTTTATTGAGATTTTCTATCTTGTAGATTATACAAGATTGAAACTTGAAAGAGTGATATAAATGTTTGACTATTATTTACATTGCATAAAAGTTGTATATATTTAGTACTCCTTTGTTGTAATAAATGTCGCCTTTATACATAGATCACTCATTATATAATTCCATTAGAAATATCAAATGAAATTTGATTTGTATAATGATGAAAAAGTATGCGTGTGCTCATGTTTCATTATATATATATATATATAAGCATTTATTTTTCAAATACTAAACTTTTCATGGCTTTCACTAATACAGTAAAAATGCAATTCATCTTGAGGAAAAAGAGAAAAAAGAGAAGGAGATGCGAAATCAGATTATAAAGGAAGCTGAAGAGTACAAGGAAGCTTTCTATGAGAAAAGAAAACTCAATTGTGAGTCAAACAAACAAAACAATAGGGAAAGAGAAAAGGTAGAAATATACTTATGCAAAAATATGATTTATTGAGTAATCCCTACTCCATTATTCCTCTATTTCTTTTTATGAGTCATGCATTCATTAAGCATTGTCATACTTTCTTATTTGTATACAAATGAAGAGAATAAGTGTATGTGCAGTTATACTTGGCCAACCAAGAGAAATTTCACAAAGAAGCTCACAACCATTACTGGAAAGCTATAGCTGAGATTATTCCTCGCGAGGTTCCTAATATCGAGAAGAGGAGAGGGAAAAAAGAAGTTGACAATAAACCTTCTGTCCATGTTATTCAAGGTCCAAAGCCAGGGAAACCTACTGATCTTGCAAGAATGCGCCAAATGATTTTGAAGCTTAAACAAAACCCTCCTTCTCATATGATGCCTCTTCCACCTAAAGGAGAGAAAGATGCAAAAGAAGGCAAAGATACCAAAGATAACAAAGATGCAAAAGAGGGAAAAGATGACAAGGGTGGGAAAAGCTCAACACCGAGTGTAGCTACAGGAAATAAACCTCTTTCCCCTACAAAAGATGTTGTTGCTAATGGTGAATCACAAGATCCTGCTATAGTTATGGGTGAGCAAGTGACTAGTTCTGAACCATCATCTACTCAGTAATGAAAACAATATTATTTTTTATAGCAATTCCTTTCAATATATTTTGTAATTTTTTATCTTGCTAAGTTTTATTTCTATATTCATGGAAAATAAGTGGTGGCCAGATGAAGATACTTTAGGCTTTGCAGCATGGTCAGTGGAGAGCATCAATCCAAATTATTATCCTAGATTTGTAGATTTTAGACGCAAATCTTTTGGTGTCATGTTATATTGAAACTTCTTATTAAAGTATAATTTTTTGGAATTCTTTTCACTTTACATATGGTTTTCCTCTCAGCAAGAATAACTTAACTTTGCTCTTATTGATTCATAGGGTTTTACTTTGTGCATATTAACTTTGAAATATATAATTAAGGTCTTAAATTCGTAAAAACTATACACATGCTAGTTCTTGTATGGAAAACTTTACCTTAAAAATAGTAAAACTATGGAATATATAAATTTAGTTTTAGAATTTATATAAATTACTATCTTTGTTATGTATAAAATTAAGTCATTACTTCATAAATCACACTTACAACAACAACAAAACATTTTCCTACTAGGTGCACACTACTATTAATTTTCTTATTATATGCAAATTTTCTAACAGATTTTGCATAAAAATTTGCAAGAAATGTGTTTCCTAAGAATTTTTCTACAAATTCTAACATGTAGGTAGCTTTTTGGTGGATAACAAGCTTCCTACAAATTCAGGAAATTCTATAAGTAATTTTTTGGCGAATATTAAAGTCATAGATAAATTCCCTACAAATTTAAAATTCGTAAGAAATTTTGCAGGAAAATTTCCTACAGGTTTTCAAATTTGCAAGTAAATTCCTCGTGAATTAAAATTCACAGAAAATTTCATAGGTAATTTTCCTATGAATTTTAAAAATATAACATATATTTTTTAAATATTCCAAAAATTTCAACTAACTTTATTATTTATATAGTCTGAAAATTTTTAATATTAATATTCTCAAGCATGATATAGGTGGCATATCAGTCTCAGTAACATGGATTTACATACAAAATCTTGAACATAAATTTAAAAAAGAAATATATATTTTTCTAAAGCTTTTAAGAGGCCTTGGTCTCACCCTCCCATGTCTTTCTATAATCCATTCTTTTTTCTTATCCATCCTTTTCCTTTTATCATATTCCTAATTGAATATGCTCTTATGCCTCACCTACCAAGAAAAAAAATATGAATATCTTACCCAGAATATACATACAAGGTTTGACTAACTCATAGATCTTGTTATCAAATAATGGAGGTAGACATGTTAAATGTGAGGTAATAACTCAAAACACAATATTTACCTATAATACAATTATATTCAAGAATAAATACACAACAAAAAGACATAAAAAATAACACATATGAACATAATAATAACATTAAAATCATAACATTTTGCCAATTCAAAAGACATGATAGATGTGACTTATGAGTTTGTATGAAAATGGGCAACCATAGAAGCATCTCAGAGCCTTAACTCAAATACAAGCCTAGCACTCAGTCAAAGATAGCTCAAAAACCTTGGACATAGTTAAACCAAATTAGAATAGCACATAGGCCAAAGACTCACAAGAAGTAGAGTCACCCAAAAGTATAAATCCAATTGGATACAAGGGAAACATTGCACCTAGATGTCTAAATTGCAATTTTACAGCATTGCATATATACTGACTTTATACACAATATGCATAATTAAAACATTGTCTAGATTTAGACTAGAAAGCATGTAGAAAACTCACCTTTCAATAGAGTTTGAAACATACTCCAATGAGTCACTAAGGGTGCAACCAAAATTTCTTTGTTGTCATCATGAATTAGTTTTTTATTTTCCAGAAACAAAAATACGAATAAGTCACTTTAAAAACATAATTAATAGGAGGGAACCTTATGCACTTGAGGGGTCAAGCCTCATCAATTTCTCAATATCATGCCTACCAATAACCATATATAACCATACTTCTTAAGAACAAAGTGTAATATAATTAACAAAAGTGTTAGAAAATAGTGAAGGCCACTAAGCAAGAGTAGACAACTATTTATAAATATGCCAATGATCAACTTATCTAAATGCTTGAGTTGTTAGGTGTAGGTACATAAAAAGGAGTTTTCCAAACATTCTTCTCTCGTACAACAACTTCATTAAGTGTTTTTCTCTCAACTAGAAGCATGAAAATTTGTTTATGTATCCTCATTTGCATTTCATCATAGTCATCTCTAATAGACTAGTAAAAAGGATGGTAATCACTAGCATATATCATACTTAAAATTAATATTAAATAATAGTTGATAAAAAAATATTAAATAAGAAAATATTTACTTAAGATAAAATATTTATCTTTTATTCTTTTTCTCTCAAACTATTTCAATAATTATTGTGATTTTTAGCTATGAATGAATGTTATGATTAGTCTAGTTGGGTAGACCACTAATTCGTTCATTAAAAAGAAAAAGAAATACAACAGAACATAGGACAAACCTCTTTTGCCAATGAGGTCACATATTATATGATTTAATTATAAAATATAATAATCTAAACAAGTCTTTAGCCTAAGACACATAAGCATGTGTTTATTCTAGTTTTCCTTCAACAAAAAACAACTAGCTAGCCAATAACATGAAGATTTAATTTAATACTAAATAGAGTTGTTATATTTGATTGGCTCATTGTTCCAAGCATTTGGTGTGTTAAAGAATAGTGACATAGTATACTACAGGCAAAAACATGCATAAGCAAGGTTAGGTGGCTAACTATAAATTTGAGGAAAATAAATATAATTGCTACAATACTATCCTATAGAATTAGGATTTAGGAAATATTATATTTACTTTCCACGAAGACCTATCTTATTCTCCATATTAATAGGATGAACAATATTTTTTAAAGCAACATTAGACCCTAAACGAACTATTATAGAATCATGATTATCTTTATGATAGCAAATTACACAAAAAAAAAGGAATCAAAGAAGCAACCTTGTTTCAAGTGGCTGATTAAATCCAAAACAAGAGAGCTTCATTGCTTGGAGTTGTAAAAGGTGAAGTTCCAAACTAGTAAAAACTAATCCCCAAGTTAAACAAAAACATTATAATTTTCATGTCCCTTAAATAAAAATAATCTTATTTCATACCTTTAAATTTCCATTATAGAAGATCATAGCCAAAATTCAAGGGCAATTATTGTCAAAGCTTGTGCAAATTAAGTTTAGAAAACATAAGCAATGTGAATATAAAGAAGAATAGATTAACATTACTCTAATAAAAATGAAGATGGCCAATGGCTTGATTAACTACAATAACTAATGGTTGGTCCAACTCACTGTGTTCAACCATACTAAGAGAACCATCTAATTTCCAATCAAATTTACATAAATCCTACAAGTAAGAAAGAGAAGAAAGATAAATGCTAAATAAGAGATAATTCACACAAAAATTTGACAATTAGGAAGGAATAATTAAAGACTAATGGACTATGATTTGGTTATAAATTTCTCGGTCAATATCTTTAATATTCACTACAATTACAAAATGTTGACAATAAGTTTTGGACCTCTCTCCTAAGAACTATCTAAATTGAACAATTAGCTTAATATAATTTAAGAATAACAACTTAAACTAAAAAGTTAAAAACATTGTCGAACAAAGAAGTTATGAAATCTCATACAATGGAAAGTTATTTAAAAGTTTAACCCATTGTAGCTTGTAATTCTCCTACCAAATTAATGAATTACAAAGAAAAACTTCCAATCCTAAAATTGTCAAATTCACTACAACTTATTCTTAATGTTAATAAATATGATAGGACAAGAGATCGATTCAATGCACTAGACTTCCTACCTTATAAGGTATGAGAAAGAAAAAATGTGCAAACCAAGATGATGTTTTTATGATTTAAACCTTTCACTTATAGGTCAAAGGATTAAAACCTTATTGTTATGTTAAGGCTCATCCTCTATTACAAACTTTTATGTGTGCTAATTATTTAGTTCTATGTCTACATGTGTTCCAAATTCAATAGGACAATGTGTCTTTCTCTATCACTCTAATGACTTTCTTGACACATGGATTAAAACTCACTTGCATGTATGATGTTATCTAAAAGGAATGTTGACATATTGCTCATGTATGATCTTAGTTAGATATATATTGAACTACATAGATCATCTAGCTCTACTCATTATTACATTTCACAAGACTACCAACAATTGAAGGATGCAAATAAAATTATTTAAAGGATACTAGTAACAGAGAACCAAATTGGGATAAAGACCAAGCAAAACTTTTATAGAGAATTTTCAATGATCATGGGTGCTCAACAAATTACAAACAAATAAACATATTATAAACTATTGATTCTATTTGTAATTTGTTTAAATCATAACAAAGCAAAGAAATTAATAATAAGAACCAACAACAACAAAAACACAAAATGGACAAATTAAATTCAAGTTTTTGTAAGAAACAACATCAAAATGAAAAACAAAAAATCAAGCTTACCTAAGAAATAAAATAAAAACCACAAATCAATGACAAAATTTGAATCAATAAACTCTAAACTAGAAAAGAGATGCTAATATGAGAAAATGATGAATCAATAAGAGAGAGTTTGAGCGAGTGAGAAGTGAAGGCAAGTGTGAGAGAGAGAAGCAATGAACGAGTGGGTAAGCGACTAGTGAGGGAGAAAAGAAATCTCAAATACTCTCTTAAAGTACTTTCCTTTTAAATCCTCAATCCAAACTCATATGTAGGGTTAGAATCAAAATTTCAATTTACTTGCATTGTTCAAGTATTAGTTCACTAATATACCAAGTGAGAGATGTCACTGAGTTATCATTTTACAATAAAAAGTTAATAATTTTCTCTTTAATTAAATATTTCCTACGAATTAAATCCATACAAAATTTCACAACAAAACTTTAGTATTTCCTAGAAATTTTTATCCCAAAAATAATTCCTATAATTAAAATAGTTGCAACAAAATTCACAAGAATTTCTTAGGAGTATTTTTCATAGAAACATTTGCATGAGTTTCATGCAAAATGGTTTTTGTAAGAAAATTTGCAGAAGTTTCTTGTGAAATTATTTTGTAGAAAAATTCACATGAAAATAACATGTTTCTAGTAGTGGTGGTGCTAACTACTTGTATTAAATAATGTCATTAATTCAAATAAACTAGTTTGACATGTTTAACTAATTCAAACTAACTATAAAGAACATATGAGATACAAGTGATTTAATTGCACGTTTAAGAATCTTAAACGAGTTAGTTCTTATATGAAAAACATTATCTTTAAAATAATTAAACTATGAAATTCTATGAATTTAATTCCATAATTTATATAATTTACTATCTTTGTCATGTATGCAATCAATCTAAGTTTAATCACAAATTCATGATTCATGAGCAAATATACTAGTTCGTGTTTTTATTATTTGCTTAAATAACACTTAAAACAACAATAAAAGTCTTTTCTAACTAGGTGACATCTACTACTTGAATTGAATAATGTCACTATGATAACCAAAATCTATGTAGAAGTCATATTACAACAGTTCAAAAATATAACTCACTTAAAACTTAAAACATCAAGAATATTGAACCTTTTTCAAGCTAGAACTGTTTTCCTTCAAATGTCTATCCAAATTGCTACTTTGCAAAGGCTACATCGTAAGATGTAAGTGTTTTTCCATTGTTAATGGTCACCTCAAAAAACAAAGATTATCAATGAAGGTTCATCATGTAATGTCAATTTTGTCGCTAATTCCTTAGCATGAATATTCATCTTGTCATAATTGCTTCACTTTCACAACAACCATTTCACCATCGAGCATTGTATTGCTAAAAAATATTTGATAAAGTGATTAATTTCATTCATTGCAAATTTTTAGCCACCATTTCTTTCAAAACTTTATTTTGCACAACATTCACATAAAAAAAACCCTTATACAATTAATTATATTAGCCAAATGTTTTTGAACATTAAAAACATGGTTTAATCTTGTACTTTTCATATTGAAATGACATTATATCATATTTTCTAATTGAAATTTTAATAAATATAACTTTTGATATCTCAAAACATTCTCTTAAAAAATTGCAATAGTCATCATAATTAACTTAGATAATGTTTGTTTTGACTTTTTTAATGTTTTTTTTGTTCATATAAAGAGAAATTGAGTCAAATGTAATTTATTCAAAAGCTCTTAAAATTATAAGGACCTTATTTTTTTTATAAAGAAATTATAAAAAAATGAACTTTTAGAAAAGTTCTTTGAAGAAGCTTTGATAAATTTATATAAAGTTTTTTAGCCCGATTCTACTTCAACTCTCATCTCTTGAAGCTTTGCAAATATATCCCACTATTTTCACTTATTTATTCTTTTATGAATGTATTTATCAATCCATTGTGTATGTATTGAGTAAATGAAATATATATTAGCATAATAATTTTATTTTATTTTTTAAAATATTATTTAATAACATTATATAATAATTTAATATTTTTTGTTTGTAATTAATATTTAAAATTTCTTAATTAATATTATATATTATTTACAAATTATCATTAAAATAAAATTTTATTAATTAAAATATATTTACTTCTTTAAAAATTAAAAATTTTAAATATTTGTATTTTAGTATTTTTATTTATTTATATTATTAAAATAAATTTATGTAAATTAAATTAATTTTACATAATAATGTGTAAATATACTTTTTATTAGATGAGATGACCAATCTCAAATAAAAGTAACTTTTTTTATCAAATAGCTTTTAGTTGAAAGGAACTTTTAAGTTAAAATAATTTTACAAATAACTTCTACTTTTTTTAAGTTCATCATTTTAGCTTTAATTTAAAAGTATCTTCTAAGTAAAAAAAAAAAAAAAGGTCTAAAGAACTCTTAAATTCTATAGTTTGGAGTACAAAAATCTATAACTATAACAACTAGAGATGAAATTCCTTACAAGCACAATACGATATAGTCAACACATTTGATCATATAACAAGTCCTAAAAGTACTCCCTTTGTGAAATAAAATGATTTTTAACCTAGTACTATATCTCCCATAGTAAACCTTATCTTAACTACAAGCTCCTTTTGTAATCAATGCATAACCACATTGTCATCTCTAAACTTTTTTATAACATTTATGGTAAAATTATAAGGAGCAAATAAAGTATCAGTAATGAGCAATCTATCTATATCTTTGATGTCTTGTAACAGAATTAAGCAAAGAAATATATATTATAGAACACTCATATGCAACAATAGCCTTTAGAGGTTGGTTATTTCTTTGAATGAAAACACAATAGTCATTAAGTGTGTTGCCTTTTCATCATTTGTGGGACCAAGAGAGGAAAAACCAAGGTAAAGGACTTTTTTTTTTTCTAATTATTGCTAAAACTCATGACAGATAGTGTTTGAAGGACTAATCCTTTATCTTTTCCTATGAAAGTTACTTTATCTTAACCATTATTACACTTTTGCCAACCTATATTGTGCAAACTTATATTATTCATAGAATTGTTTGCAATGAGATTGAGAAATTCATTATATACCTTTTTGGGTTCCTCTTCTTATACTCTAGAGTGGTATTTTATTGTTTTGGGAGTATTTTTTTTTTTGCTAGCCTAAGGTTGACGAGGTCCAAGTTTCAAGAGTTATATTAAGCTTAAATAAAACTTGATTCATAACCCAAATGTTCAAATGTCTTATGGTGAATCTTAATTAAGATCTAAATATAAAAATGATGATGATTTATTCCCTTGAGTGTGTATTCGTAATAATAATTCTAATGTGTGGAGATTAATTTGCTATCTATTATAGGACAATGTGTTTGAGAGTTACATTGGGTTGTTGGTAATGGTAACTTTATTTGTTTTTTGGGTGACAAATGGTTGCAATATAATATTATATATCCCAATTAAGAACAATGTGAGAATTGACCCAAGCTATTCACATAAAATTTGTGTCTAATTTGGAGTGACCAAAACTTCCTAGTTTTTAAGAATAAAGTATAAAAACAACTATTTGTTGCTTCAAGGATCCACATTGAGTACTAAGCAATGTATTACCAAATACACTATTAAACAATAAGAAGGAAGTTATGTACTATGGAAAGGTTGGATTGCAGGCATCATTAGCCTTTCTCTCTTATACACACCTTTGAAAAATTAAATTGATTGTGTTGTGCCTTTTATATTTATGTACATTTAGAGCATATAAATACTATTTTTCTTAGGTCCAACATTACTTAATGAGGAATTTTGAAGTGTTTTAATAACAAAATATTGTTCTTGTTTCATATTATTAATTTATTTAATATATGTTTTTTTAACCATAATTTTATATAATACTATAATTAAAGTATATATACGGACAAGAATGAATTTGAAAAAAAAAATCTAAATAGAATCAAAAGTAAATAAATATTACCTCTAATTTTATATATAAGAAATAAATAATCCAATTCATCAATATTAATAAAAATAGTTAAATTAGTTAGTTTTAATTAATAATATCATAAATTTAAATTTTATTTTCAAAATATCCCATGAATGTATATTTTTTGGGAGATAAGTGAATGCGTAATTGGTAAACTTCATAATAAATGAAGGGTAGAAAAATTAGGACAAAAAATTATTCTAATTTACTTTTTATATATAAGACCAGATGTAATATATTTTATTGAAATAAAAGAACTTAAAAAATCCAAATCAAATAAAAAATAGTAACAAAAATAAGTATTAGTGATAAAAGTATTGAGGAGTAAGAAGCAATGCTCTCTTCCCGTAAATTTGTCCCTAACATTGTATTAAATAATTTAGCAAAAATGAACTTAGGTATAGTGAAAGAAATTAGTTTCTTATATGGTGAATCAATATTTGAATTTTTGCTGAAAAAGTGTCTTTATTTAATGTTTTATAATATGCCAAATAAGATTGTCTTTGAAGAAAGGTACCTACATAGAACCAATAGAAAAAACATAGCAAAAGAAATTCTGCATTCTCAAATAGCATAAAATCTTCTCTTGTATAAATACTCCTTTTGTTTCAATTTGATTGACCTTTAATTTTTTTAGACATATTAAGAAAATTAATTATTCCAAAATAATAATATTTATTAGAGATTAATTTTACTAAAATATCCTTATTCTATTTTTTAACTTTTATACAGCATTGAAATTTTAATTTTTCATTAAAAACTGAACAAATTTTGAATGTAAAAAGTTTAATCTACATGGAACAGGGGTAACATGGAAGAATAGACGGTGATATATACTTACATATGTATAGTTATTTATTTTAGTTTCTTTAAATTTCTATACATGTAATAGTTTATCGAATGGAATTTTATAACTTTAATTCATCGGGTATATAAACAATTTATCTTATCAATAAATTATGTTGCAATGTTTTCTTTTATAATATCTAAACATTTAATTATTCTTAGAGATATTTCAATTTAGACAATTTAAAACAATATAAGAAGTGTGAATGAAAGTTGAAAATAAACTAGCCACAATATTCACTAGTTCTAAAATTTATAAATTCATTCATTTAAAGCCCAGTGGGCCCAGTACACACGTTCTACAATCTAAACTACACGCTCTCCCTCCTCTTTGGAGAGGGCTACATTGCATGACATGACTTCTGGTACAAACAGTTGCACACCACAAAAATTACAAAATTAGGTATACAAAAGCAAAAAATAATAAAATGAAGAAAAGGAAAAACATTGGAGATAGCCTTGTGCTGTTGTGCACTCAACGGCTACTTTTCTTATTAAAAGATACAAAGACACAAAGGCCAAGAAGATTCTCTACCTTATTAATTGCCAGTCCCTTTGGGAAGAAGGGGCTTAATTGGTGATATGTTGCAAAGCTTGTGCTTAAGAAAGGAAATTTAAGCGAGAGGTGTAAGTGGCTTTTGGAGACCATTTGCTTGGAATAACGTCTTTGGCAGTGAGGCTTTTCCCTGTCGATGTGCTTACTTTAACAGAGAAAGGTCCTCTTAGCCCCCCAACAATGCACCAATTTGCACCCCATACATGATTCATCTGCAGCCACTCACTCGACCCAGCCTACCAATACCAATATCCAATCACTCTCATTATTGGAACACATTTTGTATTTGTACGACAGAAATTAAATTATTAATCTAATAGGGTGATAAAAATAAAATATAGTGTTGCAACGGCATTATAAGAATAATAATGCAAATTGATCTCACACATGCACCTATGTCCTACCTAGAAGATATTATTTATTGTGGGGGAGAAGTGGGGAATGGAATTTTCTTTATAGGTCCCATGTCACATGCTTCGAGTTCAGAAGGGCACCACATTAGAGGAACATATATTGGGTGTCAATGGTCACCATTATGTGAGGATAACACTGTGGATGGTATTTTTATTGGGATAGAATTGGATTACAACCTTTGGCAGATAATCCAATGTCCAATCTAAAGTACAAAAGGTGGAACAAAGTAGCAACGGCACGTGATCTAATTTAAAAGACATCCACAACATTTGGAATTGTCCACCTAACTATTTTTATCCATGCTTTATGCTCTTATTTTTTTCTTTAGGATCACCAGCATGACATTTCATTAAGTAGGACGATTGTAGGCAACAATATTTTTCCGCTTAATTTCCAAAATTTTAAACATGAAATCGATGGATAATTTAATAGCTTCACCTAATGTACACAATCAGCGATCGATGGTATGATAGTTCCTTGGGCCCAGATGCAATGTATTACTACTTTACTATTTATTTCACTTTAATTAAATAAAGCATTTGTGCCTTCTAGTATGAAAGACTAAAATATATATTGAGTATCTCATCACGTTCTTGTAGATGTCAGATGCTACTACTAGTAGTTGCATATGATTTTCTGGACACCAGTAGTTAAAGTTTTCTTTTCTCCCACTCTTACGGGATTCTATACTATATTTCTTCATTTTGCTATTCTAGCATATATTCTTCTATATATAGCTAGATATGAATGTTGGTTGGAAATTGAGATTTTAAGGAATAAATATATGGCAAAAAATCATGTAAGTAAATATCAACAAATTAAATAGAAGAGCGATGCCTACTTCTTGTATATGCATGGAGCCGATGTCCCCGTCTCCATCTTCAAACTCCACCAGAAGTGATAGCCAAAAAGGTGTGGAACCTTCATTGACATGGAAGGCAATATTTTTGCCAGCATATAAGCATGGTGTTCTGCCAAAAATACAAAAACAGAGGACCAAAGTCATTCAGTATAAACTTTCCTTTCCTTTTTAATCCACAAAACAAAAGGGTAGCTTCAGCATGCTTTTTTATTCAGCCCATCTTTTTAAATCATTCATTTTAATCCAAAAATAGAAGAAAAAAAAATTAACAAGTCAATAGTCAATGCGGCAGCAACAAAATACCAAAAAAAACGATGCAATACTAAATTACTTTGTAAGCAAATTCTCAATTGAAAAATGTCTTGTTGCACAATTATATAAAGCAGCTACTTCGCACGACGAACGATAAAATATTATAAAGTATTGTTATTTAAAAAGTATATTTAGCAACATTGAGGTTTGAAGACCAATCATAATTTAATTACTCTAAATTAATGAGTGATTTAATTTAGAGAAAAAACTAATTATTGTGAAAAAAATTAAAAGTTGAATTTTAATAAATTATAATATATCTCTTATCAATAATTAAGATTTTCTTCTTTTATCTCTCTAAATGATTCACTAATTTTTCCCAAGGAGTCAAATGCATATATCAAAAGTTATATTATTCGTATAATACTTTTCTATAACACTTTTTACAACATTTTTTTTCATCATATCATACATTTCTCTATTTTCTCCTATTTTGTTTTACAAATACAATTTCTCTTTTATCATAATTCACTTGACTCAGGTTAAAAAATGTCATTGTCAAAAACCTAAAATTCACATCCTTAACCAAAGACAAAAGAGAACTGTCCTTTGTGAACATTATAACGGTTTTATCTTTTTTGTCTTGTATTGAATATTTCCTCTGCACAAATTGACTAAAACTCATGATATTTTCGATAAAATTCTTCCTGTATATCAAAACTCAATTTCACTGCAACATTCAATGATTATTTAACGGCTCTATCTACGAGTGCAACAAGGTTAAGAAAAAGACAAAGACGCGATGCGTACCTTCGGTAAATGACTGGGATTTCACCTCGGTTCCTGAGCTGACCGTTTTCACCCGCAACAGCCATGCGCCCAAAGGCAGCGCCACTAAGGTCGAAGTGCGTTCGGTCAGACGGGCAGCCCGGGCACTCATCCGTTATTATAACCGTCACCGCTCGCTTCGAACATATGCTATGGTCCAAACACTTGACCTTATAGCAAGCTCCGCACCCTTCTCCCTTCTTAAACAGCACCGACCCCACTGCACCCACCCTTGCCTTCAACGGCTTCACGTCCACCAACGTACCATACCCACATGCCCCTCCTGAAATTCACTTCACTTCAGTTCCCTTATTCACATAACATAACTCCTTCGTAATCAAATCAATCATTACACAGACATCAAATAACTAATAAGACATAAATTGAGTTTCGATTCGGGACCTAGATCAAATTTTATTAGTTAATAATATTCTTTTTAAAACATTCTTTATTATTAATGAATATTTATAAAATAATAAATAAATATTATGCATTTATTATTTTTAACAAAATTCAGTTAATAATAAAAGTGCGAAAATGTGTTAATTATCGGGCTTATAACATAGTTAATTTATGAAGTAGTTACATATATAACTCATATGAATAACTAGTCTATTGATAAGGTTTGATGTTGCACTTTGCATTATTGAGTCAACTCGGCCAGTCAGTGTTTAGTCCTTACCGGTGCTACCGTCTCCTTCGGGGTTGCCGTACCAGGTGGCGGTGCCCGGGTACCAATGTTGGTCCAGAACACTGTGATGAGGCTGTCCTTGCGTGTATACTAGCGCAATTCTAAAGCATAAGCTTAGAAAAAACACGGCGGAGACATGGTAGTGCTGCATTTTGAGTGATGGTTGCGAATGTCGGTTCCGGCGAGCTCGGAGCCCGAGGAAACAGTTAGAGGAAACGTGGGATTGCAACCGTGACTTGGATGTTGCCGACAGTTATTGATTGATGGCGGCAGAGATTCTTTTCTTTTCTTTTTTTTTGCGTTTTGATTGTATGAGACCGTTAAATGGCTTTTGGGTTTTTTATACTACAACTCAGCGGAGAATAACTGTCCTGACCTTATCGTCCATTTGTTTGGCGTTTATTTACAAAAGGTGCCACTATGTTGGGTCCCACCGGCGGTTGAAGGGTTAACTCCGCATGTGCGTGCCCTGGAGGCGAAGCAAGTGGGTATATTGGTCCATTTCATAACAGAATTATTATCTTTTATTTTTGCTACCGTTAACCTCTTTTTTTTGTTTAACGATTGAAGGAACGTGAAAGCGAGACTGTAGCGTTTTTAGAAAACGATCTAGTTTTAAGGACCCCAGTTGTCGTTTGCCATCAACGGAGCCCCGTGATCGATTCACACAAGAGTATTGTTCTCACCTTGTTGCAGTTGGTGCGAAACGTGGATTATCTTGACTTAAATGTGCTTTGATTTAATTATATATTTATTAAGATTAGATAATTTATTATATTATTATTGGCTTTATTGAATGAATTCGAATATAAAAGGCAATGATAGCACATGCAGAAATAAATTAAAAATAAAGGTCAATCAAACAATTTAGTTACATATTAACATAACCAAAAAAATTGATGGAGTTGATAACAACAAAATTGACTTGATAAGTCATAAATTTAAATTTTTGTTTGCTTTTTTATATAAAGTAAATATAAGCAATTGTTTTGAGTTCAGAAAGTTTTTCTATCTTAAACTAAAGTATTATCATGCCTATCTTCTAAAATTTTAGGTACAAGTTATATATTAAATTTTTTTTCTTTTCTTTTGAAAAAATGGTTCCCTTTTGTCCTTCAACCTCCTCGATATTTATGGTACGACAGAGTTGCTTAAAATTTGCAGATAACATGAATATAGAGTCTAATATGTAGCGGATGCCATGTCTCCCAGAGGAGAAAATGCGAGCAGATTTGATTGAGAATGATTATTGGCCATCATCAGGTAACTTATATATATATAATGTAATATTGTGATTATGTCCTTGTTTTTGTTTTATGGACATTGGTGCAATGGTGGACCAGCATATTATATATAAAAATAAAACAAAATCATATATATATATATATATATATATATATCCTCCGTTAAATGTAGTCTGGGTTAATTAGGATATGACATATGAGGCAATTTAAGAACAATGATGCAATCGACTATAGTAATTTGTTACACCTGGTTGGAACACTAAATGTCTAATTAAGTTTTTAAGAGTAAATTTGATCAGTTTTATTGATTTCAATTTTACTGATTCGTGAAGGTAAAGCAATTAATGGAAGAGGGAGTTTAGTTAGTTAGCACTAAGCCACTAATATTATAATTATTGTGATTTTTGTTTCCTTATCTTGTCATGGTTATAGTTAAACTTATCACTGGATATTGGTGGAGTTTAGCTAAGCATGAGGGTTAAAGACTCTCCAGGGTTAAACTTATTAGCAGATCTCATTCATTATTCATGAAAGACACAAACAGAAAATCTGTGGATGGTTAGCTTCATAAGTTGTGGTTGGTCCAAGGTCAGCAATTCTGGAAGCTGGTGCCGACTAGCAAGGTAGCAGCATAATGATATGTGGGGAAAACGAATAAAAAACTAGCTAGCATAACAAATAATGTAGTAATAGTTATACTAATAATCACGACGACGCTGATTTTGTTAACATTATTTATTAGAACTGATTTTAAATAATTAAAAGTGAAAAATATTAAAATTATTTTTATATTTTCCGATTAATACTATTTTTAATGATTTTTTTTATTTTTAATTAGTTAAAATTAATCTAAAAAGTAAAAAGTGATATTAATATTATAATAATAATAAATAATATATTGTAAATTTTTGTGACTTACCAGAATCAGAATCTTTAGCATTTTGAACAGAAACACAAGCGACAAGTGCCGGCAGGCTCACAAGTTTTCTGAGATTAACATATACGGAGTATATTTCAAGCGATGGCTTCTATTTTACTCATGATAATTTTATATATATATTGTGGGACTTGATAATATATATCTACTTAATTAGTATTGGTATAAATGAATATTGATCATAAACTAATTAATTGCATCATTGGTAGAAATTGTTATATACTCTTTTAATTCCTTAATTATCGGGGTTTGAGTGGGATTACCAAATCACGTGTACGAATATAAAGCTTTTAGAAGCAAAGGTCTAAAGCATCAAATCAAGCAAAGATACGGATTCGAATGCTTTTAAAAAGAGGATCCATATATAGTGAAATTTGATCCGTGTAAAGCTTTCTTTGGCTGCTGTAAAGACTTAACCATAAATCTTTGATTTCTTTTTTTTTTTTTTATTCCTCCCAGTTACGTTATTTAAAACCAAACTAAACCGTTTTAAATCGTTAAACCGATCTATCCAAAAAAAAAACGATCAAATTGAAAACTAAAAGAACTGTGGTTTAATTTAACTTTCAGTTTTTTATGTGAAAATCAAATCCAACCACTGATTGAAATTAACATTTATATTTATTTTACGTAATGAATTAATCTTTTTTTATCCATAAAAAATGAAATAAACACTTCTCTATCAATATAGCTAGACCCCATCAATCATGAATTAATGTTTAACCTTATGCAGTATTATTTTAAACTTTTAATAACTATAAATGTGATATATAATGTGCTTTTTACGAGAGATTTGTAATATGTACTTTTTTTTTATTAATAATAAGTATTAAATTAATTTATTACGGTCTCTTTATTTTCTAATTGACATAGACAATTTATTTTTATATATTGCAGAAATGGTGTATCAATACTACTAAAGAATAATGTTAAAATATATTATTTTTCAACTAAAATGTTTTAAATAGAATTAAAAAGAGAGGGTTTTTTTTTTTAAAGACAACATAGCATGATAATTATGTAATTTTAGTTATTAAAACTTACATTGCATTGAAAAGGTAATAAAATTTAAAAACTGTAAAACCCAAACGTGCAAAATACCGATTTGGTTCAAATGATTTTTCTTTTACAAAACTAACTAAAATGCACTGCAGGCACTCCTACTAATAAGTTTTATTTCTTAGAGATAATTTTATTTGAAACATTGTCTAATATTAAATGTTGATATTTTTTAGTGATAATTAAAATCTTTGTTTGCTATATTGTGAGGAACTAGTCTCTTATGTTAGATTCTTGTTAGTAATAAAATCTTTGTTTTAAAAAATTATAATAACCAGCAGCTACATGGATACTTGAAAATAAAAATAAATAATAAATATATAATACAAATAAAAACCTATGTAAAAAAAATGAATTTAATTAAGGAAAATTATTTTTGTAATAATATTATTGAGTTAATATATATATATAGAGAGAAAAGATATTAAAAATTTTCATTATGAAGATTATGTATGTATTTCACTGAACTTAGATGTTAATAAAAAAATTGAATAAATAATAAAATAATTAAATAAAGTAAAATTCTCCTTTAATTGATCATAAATAATTAAAGGAAAAAAATTAAGAATCGATTTGTTTATAAATTAAAAAAACAATTTTAAGAAGGTATTAAAAAGTGATTTATTTTTCAGAGATTTTATTTATTTTTAAACGTATTACAATTTCACTTTTCCAGAAGTTACTCGAAATAATTTTTTAAAATAATCAAACATTATTTTTCTTAATTCTATTTTATCAAAAATCTTAAACATATGTATTAAAATTTTATTTTTAAGAGTTTTTTTAATATAAAAGTGATTTTTTATGAAAAAATAAAACAAATTAATAAGTTTTAGTTTGATATTAAAGCTCATGAAAAAAAAGTTGCAAAATGGAAAAGGACAAATAATTATGAAATAAGAGAAGTATATATAAAATTTTTCTTACTTTTAATAATGATAAAAGGAAAAAACATCAAGCTTAATGGTGGGGTTTGAGTATTGCGTATAAAATTCATCTTGCCTACAGTATTATAATCTATTAAATATTCTCAAACAACAGCAAAATTAAAAAATAAATATTTAATATTTAATCAAATAAAAATACGAATGCCCATGAATCACGATATCTCAAAATGAGTATCTTAATTTTCTTTATCATCAAAATGAGTATCTTAATGCAATTATAAAAAGGTAGTTCTGGCCATGTTTAATAAATTAAGTATGATTAAGAAGTAGTTAAAGACTTTCATATGAACAGTCGGCAATGATTAGCACATTGCTCGGCTATTTCTCAATCCCACTTATACATTATAACTACTTTAATTAAGTTATGAATAAATATTTTGGATATTTTTTAATAAGTATTTATAAGTAAAAAAAAACAGAAATAAAATAAATCATTTTTGTATAAACTAAAAGTAACTTGTTTATTATAATTTATGAAAAAAAAATTAATTAATTAAGAAAAATCTAAAAAAAATATTGAAAAATATTTAGATATATATATAATTGTACCAGTCGGCTTTCAACTATCCTATCCAGCCGAGTCCATCCCAATCAGCAGAGTCCATCTTGACAAACCAAGTTCATCCCGGTTAGTCGTGTCCATCATGGTCAGTTGAATCCATCCTGACAAGTTCCCAAAAAGTGTTTGATATAGTACAATCCAAAGTGTGTATAAATAGAGAGTGTAAAGTAATAAAGAGAGGAACAAGTACACTATGTACACTCTATGATCCTAATCTAGAGGCAAACATGAACATTGGTGCCCACTATGAGGCCGTCAAGAAAATTATTCCCGATGACCACTACACTCAGGAGCAGGAGTATAACAGTCACCGGAGTTGGCAAAGCTCTGTTGCACATAGTTTTGCCTTCGCCACACACAGATCTGCTTCATCGCGCGCAAATCTGACCCTTCATCGAGTGCAAATCCGCCTTCATCATTTTCAGATCCAGTCATAGGTGTAGTCCTACATCGTCACGCACCGTGGTGACTTCGCGCGCCTTTTTTGATGGGGAAAAGGTCACCCTTTTGATGATGGGAAGGTGGTACGGTACCACCAATAAGGCATCACCAATGTGGTGACACAACGCAGCGGATAAATATTCTCCTAACTTGCAAGAATCCCTAAGGAGTAACCACAAATGCAAATGAAAGTGACAATGAGAAGAATCACACAAGAGAGACCAATATTTTTAACGTGGAAAAACTCCCTCAACGTGAGGAGTAAAAACCACGGGTCGTCCAGACTAAAGAAATTAATCCACTATGATTAATTAAGATCACAAGAGTTATTTTCTGTATCTCTCACTCACTTTGTGAAAAATCCACTCTTTCTCTCTATGAGAAATTCACTCTCTCTCTTTGAGAAATCAACTCTCTCTCAATTTCCAAATCTGACCCCTTCTCCTCTTATAAAGAGAGACCTAGCAGGCTTGAGAGTATTGGGCTTTTGTCCACATAGTTGGGAACCCAAAAATAACCCAACATTTTCTCCCGCCGCAACGACGTTGTTTCACAGGCGCACAAGTCTCCGAGGGTGACACCGCCATCCTACATTTCCCCCTCCGACCACTTCATCAACGTAAGAGAGGGAACTTGACAACTTGAGGGTTTCATCATCGTTGTAGATCTTGAAGGTTATCTCATTGTTTTTGTTCTTGTTTTGGATGGAGAACATCAGAAGCTCCTTCCAATTAAAATCGCACACAGGACACATCATAAATTCGGGCTTTCTTCACTTTGCAAAAGAAATGGTTGACAAGGGGGTTTTCTTCCCCTTTGTGAGAAGGAAGTTTACCGGTGAAAGGTTAAGTGGTTGGGTTCTTACTTGAGAAATTTTTATGCACGAAGCATTTGTCCCCAGGCTGTGTTTCACCTTTCAAACGGAGATCTCGAGAGTAGAGACACAATATTTGAGTTTTTTTCCTTCTACCTGGTTTCTTTAGATGAGACACCAAGTTATTTGAACTATTCAACCCACCATATAAGTTTGTTTTCATATTTCTTTGAATATATGCAGAGGTTAATAAATATACAATTCTCATATATGTTTTCATGTTTCTTATTCTTTAATTTCTTAGGATGTTCATTGTTTGAACTGATGTTGTGGAAGACGATTAATGAGACTGTGGCTAGCTATGGAAGTAGTGACTATATTATTGCTGGAATTATATGTTTAAATCCAGTGCAACTAATATTGTGTCGGTCAAGAACAATATATTTGACATTCTCAACCGATCTATTGGTCACTCGATGGTGAAGACAACGTGGATATGTCTATGTTGGCTTTAATAAGGAAAGTGGTAAAATGTGTGCTATGAAAGAGGTAACTATATTTTCAGATGATGCCAAATCTAAAGAAAGTGTTAAGTAATTAATGCAGGAAGTGGTCTTGTTGAGTCGTTTATGGCATCATAGTATTGTGCAGTATTATGGCTCTGAAATAGTAGGTGACAAGCTTTACATATATCTAGAGTATATCGCTGGAGGCTCCATATATAAACTACTTTAGGAATATGAACAATTTGGTGAACTAGCTATTCGCAGTTTTACACAAGAAATTCTATCAGGACTTGCTTTTTTACATGCTAAAAATATGATCCATAAGGACATCAAAGGAGAAAATATACTGGTAGATACTAATGGATGGGTTAAGTTGGCAAACTTTGGCAGGGCAAAGCATATAACAGGACAATCATGTCCATTATCATTCAAGGGAAGCCCTTATTGGATGGCTGCTGAGGTTATAAAAAACTCTAATGGTTGCAATCTGTTGGGAAACAGCAATATTTATTCCCTCCTCTGTGAACGCAAAATGGGCACTATGCGGAAGCATAAGAAAAAATAACTAAAAGAGTAGAGGGAAGATGACACCAGAATTTTTACGTGGAAAACCCTCTCGGGAAAAACCACGGGACCTAGTCCAGTAAAATATCTCTATTATAAAAGTAGTATTACAAAGTGTTTCTCTCAATCTCTGAGGATCTCTCAATGAATCTCACCCTCCTGGATGGTATACAAACCTCTCTACAAACTTCTATGTATATCTCTCTCTTTCTCTCAAAGAGGAATATAAAAAAGATACTTTAATTCTCTTAGGGTTTCTTCACTTGGATGTGTGTCTCTCAATCTAACCCCTTCTCCTCTTATAAAGAGAAACTTAGCGGACTTGAGAGTATTGGGCTTTTGTCCACATAGTTGGGAGCCCAAAAGTAACCCAACATGTTCATCCCCCAAGCATTGTGACTTGTGAACCACAATTAAGGAAGGAATTCCAACACAACCTTTTTGTTGATATATGGAGCCTTGGAAGCACATTTTTGGAAATGGCTACAGCTAAGCCTCCTTGGGGTTAGTATGAAAGGGTTGCTGCCATGTTCAAGATTGGTTGCTGCCATGTTCAAGATTGGTTGCTGCCATGTTCAAGATTGGTAATAGCAAGGAACTCTTAACAATCCCATATCATCTCTCTATTGAAGGAAAGGATTTTGTTAGTAAATGTCTACAATGGAATCCACACAATCGCCCTTCAACCAATGATTTATTGGACCACCCTTTTGTAAAATGTGTTGCACCTTTAGAAAGACCTATTCGAGGTCTTGATGCTTTTTCAAACCTAGTAGTATCTGGTGGGATCAAGGAGTTACAGCTCTGGGCATGGGACAAGGAAGGAGTCCTACGCTGAGTTCAGATAGACTTTCTCTTCATTCTTCTAGGTTTTTGAAAACTAATCCTTATGCAAGTGAAATCCACATTCTAAGGAACATATCTTGTCCTGTCTCACCCATTGGAAACCCACTTTCGAGGCCAAGATTGCCGCAACATATGAATGGAGAATGTCTCCCTCTTCTATTTCTAGCCCTCGGATTGCTTCCAATGCATCCACGCCTCTCAATAGTGGCAATGGTGTCATTCCATTTAGCAATCACTTAGTTTACATTCAAGAGGGTCTTGAAACGTTGACAAAGTCCTCAAATGGTGTCTACGTTAGTGGCCCTGCTCATCATGACTTGAATGTTGATATTTTTTCAGGAAGGCAACAAACGACTCACATCACATCAGAACTGATTCCAAGTGAAGGTGATGTTTTGAGGACAGCCGATCAAGATTGTCTGGGACATCTAAGACTCGTGAGAGGCAGTTGGTCGAAACTCTCCGGACAAACTCTAAAACCCATAAGAGGCAGTCGACCAATAAATGCCTAGGGTGCTAATCGGCCATTGACTGCCAAAAGGAAGTAGATCAAAGACCCCTCAGGGACATACTTCGAAGAGAACGACCAAGCAGAAACCAACTTGATAGAACGACCAGGCCGCATGGTCGTCAAGAAAAGAAGTTGAACTAACGACAGTCTAGACCGAAGCACCCTTAGTCCACTCGACACTAGGTCACTATGTACCAGTCGGCTAGGGGGTTATATACCAATCGACCTTCATCTCTCCTGTCCATTCGAGTACTTTTCGGCCAGTCAGGCTCACCTTGACCAATTCTCCAATTCAAAGTGTCTAGTGCTTCACTCGACACTAGGGACTATGTACCGGTCGACTTTCAGTTATATCGGTCAACCAAGTCTATTCCGATCAGCCGAGTCAATCCCGGTCAGTCGAATTCATCTCGACTAGTTCTGATGAAATGTTCGATACAATAAATCTAAAGTATATATAAATAAAGTAGAAAATAATAAAGAGAAGGACCAGTACATTATCTACACTCTGTTATCCTAATTCGGAGGCAAGCACTCTGATATCCTAATTCGGATGCAAACGTGAACAATAATATAACTCTTAATTTGTGTAAACAGTTTAATTTCTTTAGTATTTATTCAAACTATACTTAGTTTTAATTAAATAACATTGTAACATGCAAGGATACGATGGTTTCATTTTTCTATAATACAATAGAAACGGACAAGACATATATGACGGGCTCCGAAGAAATTAACGAGTACCGAGCCTGAAATCATGGTTTCAGAAAAAACAAAATGGGAAATGAAATTAAGGAGAAGAGCTATGATGCATGTTAGTGTTAGATACTTAGATCCTTGTCCATATCCTCCCAAATTTGTTAGCGTGCAAAAATATGGAAGTTGAACCAACAGACTTTACGGGTTCTCTAAACTTCAAAACCACATGCTGAGATGCAGGTCACTGATTTGATTCTCTGCCGATCGAGTTGGTCAGCAACGTGCCACCAAATTAATTCTGGAATCATATCATTTTTTTCTAAGAAAAACTCACCACCAACCCCTATGGATCAAAATAGTGAAGTTTTAATTTAATCAATTATTTTATATTCGAATTCTAAATAGTAACTGGGCTAAATATAAGAAAAGAGAATTTTAATATCCATAATAATTTTACTCAATTGGAATAAATTTGTCTTCGCTAAAAAAAAATATTAACGATATTTAAAGCTAACAAAAAATAAATAAAAATTTCATCACCAACTATAATGTGTCATAGTACATAATTTTGTGAATTAATATAGTGATTTAAAATATTATTATATTTACATGATGGAAAACATTTATATTCGATTTTCAAAACATATAAAAAAAATTTGGAGTCATCAATAACCACATATCCATGAAACAAGTGAAGACAAAAAAAAAATGTCATAGTATATTAGATAATGATAATTGTTTGTTTTTTTTTTATTATTCCAACTTTATGTCAATCATACTGGATGCACTATATTGTTATCTTAGCACCACAAAATAAAATGTTTACAAACGGAAAAAAAAAATTGTGAACCTACACTTACATTATATTAAGTAACTTATGTACTAGTATATAATAATTTTTAATATCAATGGAACCGCTGGCAATTTGCATACACTGCGAGTATAAATGTGTAATAGTTTAACTTCATCGTCGAGCTGTTAATATATAATGATATATAAGTGGTTGAAAATTTTTATAAAATGATTTTAGATATTATTATTTTATTTTATTTTAATTTTCTAAAATCAGATTATGACCAATGTAGGATTGTCATTTATTGGAACAGTTATTTAATTTAGGAATTTCTACTATGTAAAGACATCAAATGAAGAAATGAAATATCTTAATAGCATTTTTATCTTCTTTGTAGCCTCTAATGATAATCTTTTCGATTATTTACAATAGTTCCTAATAATAGTAGTTTCATCAACTTACCTCATGCCACCCTCACCCTCCTTTCAAAAATAGAATGGGCTTAGTGAGGCTCAAAAGAAAAGAAAATTATGTGCATGATTGAAAGATTTTATAGGATGATTTTAAATATTATTCTTTTAATATTATTTTTTTAAAATTAGATGATGACACTTGAAGGATTGTAATTCATGGGAACATTATTTAATCTAGCATTCTTTAACAGTAGCTTCTTAGTTGCCTTTTTATTTTTGTTATAGGCTCTGACGATACTCTTTTAGGTTATTTACAGTAGCTTCTTTTTTTTTTTTTTTTTAGTGTAGAATTCTAATAACAATGTCAGACACTCAATCTACATAAAAAGTATGTCTTTTTTTATGTGATTTTACACCGTTTGATACATAAATATTTATTTTCAAATAATTAAGATTGACTTACTTTTAATATTTAATTTCTATGTTCACACTTAATAACTTTCTGACAATATTTTAAAATCAAACTGGATATTAATCTATAGCGACACCTCATAATCTTTGTTTGTTTGGATGAACTTGATGATAATATTCAAACACTCGAAATATATAGATGAATCGTGGTCCAACTAACTCAACAAGTGGTTCAATCTGGTTTTAAACAATTTTTTTTTACTCCGAGTTTTATGAAAGAACTCAAGGAAGAGAGGGAAAAGCAAATGAATTATCTATTGTCATTTGTTAAAATTAATGCTTAATTATTACAACCTATATACACCTGTTATTTGCAAAATTACACTTTCAACACTTGCTTTTTGTGCTGTACTTACACTATATTTATTCCTTACGTGAACTACACAATTCTTGCTCCACTTCTCCTTTTAAATATCAAGTCAACGAAGAAACGTGTAAGTTCTCAAATAAAAAAGTGTATATTAAACACAATAATCAACGCAAATAAACGAAAGCAATTGTACATCTACATATTTTAAGGACTTTTAAATGAATAAATGTCTGAATAAATATTAAAAAGTAAATGATAATTTTACGTTAACCAATCACAAATCATTAAGACGACTATATTATTTTTATAATAATTATCTTAAAATATATATTTAATTAATAGTATAAAATTATTTTATATTATTATACATAATTATCAATTTTAAATATTATATCATGTCAATTAGAATGAGTTTAATTTTTATATAATGATAATATAAAAACTTTTATCCAATTAATTAACTAAAAATCTCTTTATATATGATTTTTAAAATAATTATTATAAAATTTCTAAATAATTTTACGAGACATGATTATTTATAATTGAATCAAATTTAAAAAATATTTATATTGTGAATGCACCCTAATTTAATTCATTAAAAATGTTACTAATGCTAAAAAAAATTGGACAAGACAATAATTAGATAATTATGCATCTGATTCTCTAATAAAGACATTAATTCATTTTAGAATGTAAAATTAATAATTTTAGTCATGAAAAAAGTAATGTTTATATTATATGTACGTACATACATAAAAAATTATAAATTTGTTAAAATATTAATCATTAATTTTTTCATTGACCACCATAATATTTATTTTTTCTTCTAAAGTAATTTATTCAGTTTATAAATTAGCCTTTTTTTTTACCATTACAGTTTCTTTTTTCATATCTCACCTTTTACACTCACCTTATACTTTTTTTTTATTTCTTATCGTAATCATCTATTATATTGTTTACTTTTTCTTTAGAATTTTTATTTCTCCCTTTTCCAAGAGTGTGCATAACTCAACGGGATGTGAAAACAGTATTTTTGCTTTTTTTTTTCTTGCTAAATACAGAAGACTTAAACAATACAGATGTGCAGTAAAGGTCGTTGTCTTTTTAAAAATCAAATCAAGGAACGTTAGTTTATATGATGAATTTTTAGGTATGGGTGGTGTAATTTTAAGCATGATTTACACATTTAAAAAACAAATCATTTTTCTCCTCCCACGTGGTAAGGTGACCAGATTGAATTTTCTCATTATTATGAATTACACATAATAATGTATAATTCATAATATAATTGCAAATAATGTCTCAAAACGTACTTGTTTCTGCCTTTAATTGATTCAGATTCCCTGAAATAGTTCTATATCATTTTAATTAATGAACCTAAATAATTCTCCGGATAATACAAAAACAAAATACTATTTTTTTTTATCCGTAAACAAAACACTAAATGATTTACAAGTTTCTAAAGTATATTAAATAATTTATTTAATACTGGTACTCTCTGTTTTAAATAATTAGAAGGATTAATTAAAAGATATAAATAAAAATACTTGAATGAAAAACTCTTATCTATCACACATTTAGTATCTTGTTAACTCCCTTAATATTATCCGTCCATAACGTTAGGTGTTAATTAGAAACAATAACAAAATTCTGCATCCCTCAGTTTGGGCCGCAGAACTGGTTGGCCTGATGTTGGTTTATATATTATGTAAATAGTCATTTGTGATCAACAACAAAACATCAAGTTGCTGTGGTGTAGTGGTTATCACGTTAGTCTTACACACTAAAGGTCCCCAGTTCGATCCTGGGCAGCAACAATATTGTTGATATTTGTTTTTTAGCATACGATTTACTAAGGAGCAAATATTATTAACGTCACGAGAACAGACAACACTAATGTCAAAATCTTCATTAACACCCACACTTCTTTATTTATAATTAAACACTCCTCTTTATTTTGCAACTTTATTCCACAGCAGTGGGAGCTCGACTAAATGTTTTTAGAGGGCTAAAATAATTAAATAATATACTTAAAATTTAAAGTTACATAACATTTGTCATTCAAATACATGCATATATAAAAGTTACTGTTATTAGAAAAATAAAACAAAAATACATGTATTTAAAGAATTACTTTTTAATCTTTCGAATCTTTGAAGTCATTAATAATCTACTAACAGCTGAAATTTTTAACTATTTCTTTTCCAATATAAATGATAATATAGAGTTCAACTTTATTATATAAATGTAAATTTATTATATAACTTTACATTGGCAAAGTTATAATATATATTAGAGTTTAATGTTGTCAAATTAAACAAAAAGACCGGTAAACTCTAGTTAAGTTAGTTGAACATAATGGGTGAATAGTATAAATTCTTGATATTGTTTTTGATTTCTACCAGTAATAAAAATTAAACAAAGAGAATTCTAGCTAAAGTCCAATTAATTATTTTGCCACAATAAAGAAGAAAAAAACAACAAAGTTATAATCTATGTATAGGCATCTACCAGCCGGACATTTGATAGATATTTTCTTCTAATTTTCAAAAGTCTTAAAAACTAGTATAAAAGTATATTATTATTTTTTAATTTGTGATATGTATGCGACATGCAATCATTCAATTATACATGATGCGGTGAGAAACATATTTTTTTTCATGAAAGAGAGATAAAGGATTGGAAATGAAAACTTGCTTGAAAACTTATTTTGTATAATATATGTACGCAGGTCTGCTACTCGGCTATCGGCTTTATTTTTTTTTAATAATTTGATTTTTTATTTTAAATTGTTAAGTTAAGGGGGTTTACTGTTATGACTTACCAACTCAGGCTTATATGTTGTCAAACATTACATACATATTTATATTATCAGTTATTAGTATGTTAACAAAAAAAAATGGGGGATATCCTTGTATGAAAATTGTAAATATATATTAAGAAAAAAAATTCTCGCTCCTATAAACATCCGTCACTACTTTACACTAATTATTCTTCTCTCTTTTTTCTACTTTCTTCTCAAAAGAACGAAATCACTTAATCCAAATAGGACACAAAAACTGTTAATGCATTCCTAATCTATTTGTAGTTATGTTCACTCCCATTACCACCGTGTGATTGTTTCCTAAAAAGTTTATTTATTTTTCTCTTTTGTTGGATGAGTTTCTTCTCAATTATTTGTAAGCTATTGAATAAAAAAGGAAATTTTATTTATTTTTCTAAAACCAATACATCATTACAAGTATGTAAAAGTAGTTATTAAAATCTCCAACATATTGAAAGTCATATAAAAATAAATTAAAAATATTTTAAAAACTATGAAATCAAACCACAGAATTTGTTTGATTTAAATTTAATACTGCTTTCAAACTGAATTACACATATATTTCTATATTTGATTTAAATTTAAATGACTATTTTTTTTTCTAAAATCAAACTATGTCGCATTGCAAACACCACTATGCATGAATTTAGTATAAGTATAATTTAAAATTTGTTTGAAAATTGTAAAAAATATGCATAGCGCTCCCTAACATGGGATTTTACTATCTCAACGTTTCCTTTTTTGAATTGCAAAATGCATCATTATTTGAATTTCTTTTCTCGGAGAAGATTGAATTACCGTCCTACTAATCCTTCTACTTCCTCTGGTGATAAATATTTAATACATTTTATATTTTTAAGACATTAAACGGCTTGTTTTTTTTATTTAATACTACTATTTTCTCTATAAGGCAGGAGTATAATTTGTATGAGAATTAGTAGGACAATAAATAACATTGCTCTTTTCAAAATCCTTTTTCCCACGAAAAAATAATTACTCTTTTCAAAATCAAATTAAAAGCAGCATAATTGCAAGCCCTGGAAACTGTACTTTCAGGATTCAGTTCATATAAACAAGCTACACATGGTGTTTACTTTTCATTTAATATTTTAATTGTTCTCCACTTAGCATCGTGGTTATTAATGATTGATTACAATATCGAACCAAATCGTAATTAAAATAATAAAATAAGAAAAATAGAGAAGGCTTTACGTAAAGCAAAAGAAAAAAAAAAAAAAAAAGTAGGCGAGGAATCTCCGTTCAAAATTCGAATCTGGCCAATACATTTCGCTCTCGTTCCGACCTTATCCTAAGAGCTTCAACTCCACTCCATCATCACCGTCCATCATAATAAACAATCAAGGGCCAGCAACGAATTTCATACTTACGCCGTTGTGGAGAACATCGTTGGCAAAATCACTTAATTAATTAATCACCTGCGATGAATAAAACAACTCTCAAATTTCTGTTAATATTAGTTTTCCCTTTGTATCACGCTTTTCATCTCCCTTCTTCCCTCTCCATTTTCCCTCACTTTCTGCTACTTTCTCTCCCTCCAAACCTTCCTCATCTGCGACACATGGAGATGTCAATGGAGGATTCGCGCTCGTACGAGATTCTCTCCACGGTTCTCGATGCCTTCCTTCGACGCGGACGATCTCCACTATTACCGAGGAATTGCATACCGATTGCGCCTCGAATATCTCCTTTTACGGCGTCGTTTTAAGGTCCTTTATTCGCTCTATAAATTTCTTCGTTGCTTTTTCGTTTCTCTCGCTGTTTAAGCTCGGAATTCCAACACTAGGATATCTTTGACTCGTGATTTCTTTTCGTTTATGAATCGTTTGTTGTTAGTGATTCAAGTGGTTATTTATCTCTGTTAAAAGTCTGGATATAGAAGATTTTTCGTGTGAGTCAGTCTCGGAAAATTTTCTGTATGCTCTTTTAGGGTTTGGAACGAAATCTGCAATGTCTCTGAAACCTTGATCTGGAATAAGGTCAGGAGTTTCGTGGTTTTGGAATTTCGGAGAGATTTCTGTTGCGTTTTCGTGTTAATTGGTTCTTAGTGTTGAATTTCGCGTTTGGCCGCTTGGTTGGGAAAATTGAAATGGCTGGGAAGTTGGAATTGGGGCCTCCGAAGGCTGATGTTTCCAATCCGAAGGAACAAGCGGCGAGAAAGATACTGAAAATTGTTAGATCTCAAGGGCATCCCTATGTTGAATTGCGCGAGAATGGGAAAAAATTCATTTATTTCTGCACTTTGTGTCTTGCACCGTGTTATAGTGATGATGTTCTGTTTGATCACTTGAAAGGTAATCTTCATAAGGAGAGACTATCTGCTGCTAAGGTTACTCTGCTAGGGCCGAAACCGTGGCCTTTTAATGATGGTCTCGTGTTCTTCGATACTTCTACTGAAAGTGATAAAGAGTTGGAAGATACGGATAGTTACCGAAACAGGTTGTTGCAGTTTAGTGACAATGACGACAATCTTGCGATTGTGAAGTTTGATGAAGTGGTTCAGTCAAATGCTAAACCATGTTCAACCGATGGTATGCAAGATGATGAATGTGCATTAGTGATTCCTCATTTGCTGATTGGAGATGAAGCTTTTGATGTAAAAGTTAGGGAAGTGGGCTTGGGAAAGATTGCTGCAAGATTCCTTGAGAAGTGTAATGCATTGATTGGGATTAAAAGAATTTGGTGTGAATGGTTAGGAAAAGAAAATAATAATGGTCAACAAGATGCTATTGAGGTTCTAGAGCATGATTTTGCAGTTGTAAGTTTTACTTACAATTATGATCTTGGTCGGTCTGGTTTGCTTGATGATGTCAAGTCATTGCTCCCATCTGCTTCTAGTGGCCAAAAGGGAAAGACATCATTGTCTGACTCTGATGATGTTAGTGATTCTTTAAGCAATCAGTATGATTCATCTGCAGAAGAGTCTTCTGATTCAAACAATTCCAGCTCACGATTGACATTAGACCAATTCAACAATCATCTTCATTGCACAAGGTTCATTTCAAGCAAGGCTTTGAGGAAAGAATTGAGACGGAAGCAGCGGCTAGCAGCAGAGAAAGTGTGTAACATCTGTCAACAAAAAATGCTTCCTGGTAAAGATGTAGCAGCACTTTTGAATTTGAAGACTAGAAGAGTAGCGTGTAGCAGTCGGAATAAAACTGGGGTAAAGACATTTTCATTAATCTTCTGAATTCTGATCTTGTTTTGCTATATTGGTTTGTCAATAATGAAGCTTGTATAAAAACTAGAGATATTGAAACTTCATTTTATCCATAGCACGCGGATTCTAAACTTGAGTTGCTTTCTTATTTCATTTATCAGATTAGAAAAGTTACATTGGCATTTATATGCAGGCATTTCACGTGTTCCATACATCCTGCCTTATACACTGGATAATCTTGTGTGAATTTGAAATAATCACAACTCATTTAGTCCGTCCAAATGTAAGACGGGTAGTGAAGAGAAAGGTTGTGTCAGATGGCGACAAAATTGGAAAAGAAAAAGATATAGAAAAACATATAAAAACTGTATTCTGCCCAGAGTGCCAAGGTACTGGTATGATCATTGATGGAGATGGGGTGGAGCACCCAGAATTTTCTCTGTCTCAGGTTTGTTCATTACATGGACAATTCTTTCTTAACCCTCCATCTTATTTAGTATATATTTCATCCCTTTTTTCTTTTTTGTTTTTCTTTAAGTACAAATATTTTTATTTTAGGTAAATACTTGTCTCGTGTTCAGAAAACAAGTTTATTTGGAATTTATCGGATCTGGCCTAATCTTCTTGCAGATGTTCAAATTCAAAATAAAGGCATGTGATGCACGCAGAGAATGGATCAAGAATCCTGAAATTTTGCAGAATTGCTCAACTGGATTTCACTTCCCTTCACAATCTGAAGAGATATTTGAGGTCTTTATATTTCTGCATCTATTTTTATTTAAAATTAGATGTAATTGTACATCATCTTCTAATAAAATTTATTGTAATTGCTTTGGTTTCAGGAAAAAGTGGAACCCATAAATTTGCTGCATTTTTATCGTGCCGATGATCATAGTGGGGCATAGCAACCGGGCAAACCTTTGAGTACATTGGTCTTACTTTTTCAATTGTGTGTAAACTTTTAACGTAAATGTTGGTTGATAGATGGGTTATATGACCTCGTAGATAGTGACCAAATTAAACATTGTGTATACCTGTTGCTAATGAGTGTGAGTGCACATTTCTGACATGTGACATATGTGTACATGGTAAAGAGCAGATATCGTTCTAGAGTACCATCATTGTTGCCTCACTTTTTGTTTCTGATTTTTTTTGGCCAATTTTGTAGTTTCCTCAGATTGCAAGCAAGAATTAAACAATAGAGATTCTGTACTATTACTATACATAATCATTAAGGTACTAAACGCTATGCTGAATCTTGTACTCACAACATTATATGTTTGGATGAAAGGCGAAATACTAATGTACAGTAGGTTTTAAGGTAGAATTTGTACTTCAGATGACAGCTACACAATTTTTGTACTATTATTTTCATGTCCCTTTAGGAGGGTGTATATTGTTTGAGAAAGAAAGAGAAGGGAATGGAAGAGTGGGAAAATGTTAGATGTAAATGGATGATATGACAAGGAACAAGAGAACCCATAGGATCGGCTTAGACACTTAGTTGGAGGGGAATGGCTTGGATGATATCATTTAAGTTCAAATTTCATGTCTTTTGTACATAAATATATATATATATATATAGTGTATTCATTGAAAGATAAAAAATTAGGCTTATGATTCAATTTATATGTAGCTAATTAAAATTAAACCCAGTTCAATTATTTAATGAAGTGATCGAAATAAAGTGAAAATGTTAACTCGAATTGATAAGTTATTTTTTATAGTTATTGTGAATTCTTTTTATCTTTTTATTAGTAGAAGAATCTCTCTTTATTTTATAGTCTCTTATTAATATATTTAAATTTAAATTAATAACACATGTTGATTTATTATTTGTTTGTATATATATTATGAAAAAAGTTGCATTTTAAATATATAAAAATTATAAATTTAAATCATCCATAGTTAAAACTTTAGGTAATAATTATAGTTAACGTTTCACTCACTCCATGCTTGAATACACAGTAAAAAGATGTGATCACAAGACTTAATTTATTTGGCTTCACTTGTAGGTAAAAAGATAAATGATATTTTTATTCATCTTGTTTGTGACTTTTTCCAGAAGAGGAAGATAAAAAGAGAAGGAAGAAGAATATAAAATAAAATAAAAGGCGTAAAAGAAGTGTTGGAAGGGCAACTTTATCGCTGATTCATTTATCTCATATTATTTTTTTTAAAAAGAAATACATACTTTTAAAAAAAATGTTAATTACATAAATTATTACAATAAAATAATTTTTCTTAAGAAAAAAATATTCTCATGGAAAGAGTTACAATGTAGTTGTAAATTTTTTTAATAGTTAAATGAAATACAAATAAAAAATATATTATTGAAAAAAAGATTTTTAATTTATTAAAATGAAAAGGCCCACTTATATATATGTATATTATGAAATGAAAGAAAGTAATTAATTACCTAACTTCATGATGACAAGCCAGATAGAAGTGGTCGTGAGATGAATTGATGAGAGAGGCTTATTTATGCTTTTATATACTTTGAAATTTTGTTAAGTTCAATTGATTCAATATGAATCTGATTCGATTTAAACCTTATAAGATAGGATAAAATCGGATTAATCCAATTTCACATAATATATTAATTTTAATATTATATATAATTAAATAAATACATAATTATAATTAAAGTATATTTAATATATATTTTAAGATAAATAATATTGATGTCAATATAATATTATTTTAGAAAAATATTATTTATTAAGTTAAAATTTTATATTATTAATATATATTTGTTTAAAATATTTTTTTAAATGACATTAAACTAAGTTTTAACAACTCAAAATAAATTTGTTATTTAAATACTTAGTTTTTTAAAATTTTGAATATATATAAAAAAACATTAGATGAGTGAGGTTAATGAGATGAAAGGAATAAAGTAAAAGAAACACCTTATGACATCAATTAGTGTAGAAATTATGTTAAAAAGTAGTGTGATCAAGAGATTGAAGTTATAGGAGATGAAAATTTATTATAATTTATTTGGAAAAAAATTTCCGTAAGAACTCCTAGAAGATAAAAATGAGAAAGAAAAACAAATAAATTTTTTCATAAAATAAAATTGACTTATGTATAAGTTAATTTGTAGAATTTTTTTTATAAGAAATTAATATAAAGGGAGTATAAAATTTATACATAAATTAAAATTAGTTTTTGTAAAAATTTATTTTATTTTTTCTTATTATTTTCTCTATAAAAAAATTTATTTAAACATATCTCTTTCAATTTTACCTTTGTTAAAGTTGTTCTAAGAAAATGGTGATAGAAAGTCCTGTACTAGTAGTTAAGTAATTAAATGTATTAAGGTTCTGACAACGTAGAGAAATATAAAAGATGGAGGAAATAGATTCTTGAAAACGCAACCAATTCAACGTGGGTGTCTGCTTGCACGTTTGATACGTGCTTTCTCAGCATTTTCACGTTTGATATGTGCTTTCTCAGCATTTTCACGTCCAAATTTATCCAGAAGTTACCATGTAAAATGTACCCTTAGCTGACGATCGATAAACCAAAGATGATTCAATTAAGCAGAAGATATTACAATGAAGTGTATGATGATATTCTAAATGCAACAAATGGCAAAGGGAGCAGATTGAGAATTTTACAAGTATGTTGACTTTTAAACATTCTATTCCAAGGCTGCAGATGAATCGTGCATATTGTGCCGGCAAGTACAAGAAAATATTAGCTGCACGAAATCCCACTTCACAAAGCCGGCAAGGTCAACTTTGTTCAAAGCTTTTATAAATATATAAGTAACTAATAAGCATGCCAAAAGCCGTAGGCACAACACAATTACAAAAAAAAATGGCACATTATTACAAGCACCAAAGCAAAATGTTGATATGCTTCCTAATGTTTGTGTTTGTAGTTGTTTCTGTCATGCAAATTTCATTGACAGAAGGAAAGGAAGTTTATCGGTTGAGAAGCCAAGTAGAAATTGGAGGACACACAAAAAGACTCGGCAACCTTGCAGCGTTGCTTCCAAGAGGCCCTGTGCCACCTTCCGCCCCAAGTCCTGACATAAACTGATCCATGCCTTTCTCCCTTTGTCTTCATTCTCTTCAAATTTGCATGTTTACCCTTATTTATTTATTTATCAACAATGCATTGTTTATTGAGGATCCAACTCCTAAACTTAATTAAGAAATCTAAGTGTCAACCCTATTATCATAGTAACATTCCGCAATATGCTCTTGTTTTGATTCAATTATCAATAATTACATTAAAATAATATAATTTTAAATAAATGTTCAGTTGTGTTGTATTTTGTAATTTCATGTTGAAGAATTAATTTTTACTTAAAACAACTGCAAATACTTCTCGTATTGCATCAAGAATTTTATACTATCAGATTTTATTATTAACTTAATATTTAAGTCTCATCATTTTAATATCAATTTTAATTAAAATTAATCATGAAATGATGGCACAACTAACCAATTTCCCTATAGAAGATTTGTTTTTTTTTAAGATATTGTTAGTATAAAGCCATGTACCCCCCAAAAAATATAGTGCCATTAATTAGCACGATCATTTCTATGAAAAAGACAGCGAAAGACCATAAACCGATCATGGTAAATGAAAATAGAAAAAACTTGGGTATAGGATCATGTCTGTTTTTAATAATAAAAATTGCGTATAATAAAAGTTAGTATCAAGAATTGACATGGATTATTGAAGTAAAATTATACTAATTCATGTTTATTTTTAAGTAGTTTTTATAATGTAAATAAAAAATGTAATAATTTTTTATCAATTCTAATAAAATAATTGTTGAGTTTTCTGCTATTACCTTTTAATAATTAGTGGGAGGTTAGGTGAGAGAGTGACTTATAATCAATATTTTTAAAATTAGACAGGTAAATTAAATTGGTCAAGACATTAGTATAATTATGGTTTAATTATGTTGAATTATAGTTTAATTTGTATTAATAAAATAATTAAATAATTTATAAAATAATATTAAAAGATACAAGTAGTAACTTTATAGTACTAAAAATTAAAATTAAAATATTAAATTTTAACATTTAAATAAAGTACACACAAAAATTTAAATTAAATATATCATAATACGTATATATAAATTTTAACAATATATAGTATTCCTTAACAATAATAAATTCGCATGTAGAATAAAAAAATGATAAATATCTTAAGTTAATTTTTAATTGTTTAAAAAATCAAAATAATGTTATATTAAACATTTTTATTAACTTTCTAATCAATTTTAATTTGTCAAATTCTCTAATTTTTTTTTACCAGTTTTCTTTTTCAAGGCTGATTTTGTGATTTTTTTTACCATGCAACATTAAACGAGTTCCCTAGTTTTCTGTTCGGACCAACCAATCCCTCCCGATCTTCAAAATAATGCTTATAATTGATTCATTTCATGGTAAATGTGTAAAATCATAAAAAAAATCTGGTTGGAGTAATTGATAGAAAAATTAATATTATCTTAGACAATGAAAATGATAAATAAATAGAAAAAAGAAATCTAAAACTTTGACATAAAAATAAATAACACAAAAAATCTATAATTTTTGTGTCTATAAAAGGTGAATTTCGGTTTCTTTTGGTGAATATACGGACATCGTGTCATGTCATTTGTATGCATTTCACAAATTTTTTTGTTTTAATGACAACTCTAGGATAGCTTTGTTAATTTTACAAGAAAAAAAATGTCTCAATTATCATATTTGTTGATAAAATATACAACATAAATGTCTATTTGGTAGATTTCTATAAACAAATAATAATCATAATAATATAAAGAAGTTAATTAAAATATAGTGATAGATTATGTACATATCCAACCATAGAAACTTTGAAGAGAAAGTGACAGTACGGATCCTGGGCTTGGAGCCCATTTCCTTAAGAGATAAAATGTTATAGTTGGGCCCGTTAAGGCACCAAACATGAAAAACTGAGAAAAAGAAAAGGTGTGTAGGGAAGGTAGTGTTGGTGAGAGTTGAGAGCGGCGAGGAAGAAGAATGATGGTAATTGGGTCAAGATGCAAAGTTGTGAAAAAGTGTGGTGTGTGTGGTTGTGGAATGTACACGACGGAAAGCGTGGCGAGTCTTGAAGATCGCGTGTTGAAGATTGGGGACCCAGTGAGTCCAATGGGTCCTATTCTGAAGCAATGGGTGGAAGAAGGCAGAGAAATCTCCCAACCTCAGCTTCAACATATCGTTTCCCGTCTTTCTCAATCTCGTCGCTTCACACATGCCCTTCAGGTAACCCCTTCTCTTCACATTATGTTTCCACAAATTTCCTAGTAAACACTGCAAATAGAAGAAAATAAAAAGTTAAAATCAATAACTTACCACAAGTTTTATTTATTTTAGGTTTCATGTATTTATTTTTAGGTTTAATACACCATTACCTCTCCTGAACTTTTTTTTTTTTTTTTGAGAATTTTTAATGAAGTCACTAAACTAAAAATATTTGTAATATGTTCTGCAATTTTTGTAACTGTGTACTTGAAGTTAGTTTATGAGTTATGACGGATTAAAATTGCAAAAAATAATAACAGTTTGTAGCAGTTTTACTAACTCCATTAGTCCAATTACAAAAATTATAGGAGTACAAGGACCCAATTACAAATATTTGTAGTTTAAAGACCTAATTAAAAATTCTCAAATAGTTAAGAAACCTACTTATATTAAATCTTTTTTTTACTTTCTTATTTTCTTCTCCTGTGGGCACTTATTAAGAAGTTAATCCAAACAAGACCTAATTTGACAATTAAATTTAGGGGCTCTCCATGTAGTTTTCATCATTCATGGATTAATTGACTATTTAGGTTGTGTTTGGATTGAGGAAAAGTGATGGAATGGAGTGAATTAGAATAGAATGAAACCGGATTTTGATGTTTTGTTTTGTGGAGTGTTTGAATGGAATGGGATGGAACCTGATAAAATGCATTCCTTTCCATCTATTATCCCACTTTTCTTTCCCTCCAATATGATTTTTTTATTTTTTATTTTGCATTCCATCCTAAAAATATCCGTACAATGAAATGATAGTTTTATTCCATTCCATTTTATTGCACTCACTAGATATCCAAACATAACCTTAAATTGTCTTTAGTCTTTCGGATTTTTAATGATATAGAGCAGCTGATTGAGAGGTAGAAAACCATGTTCTATTGAATTCTATTCTAAGTTGCGTGGATCCTTGTGTGCTTAGTTAGTTACACAGGGTGTGTTTGATTTCTATTTTCAAAAACTGTTTTTAGTTTTTAAAATGCAATTAAACAAGGTTGGTCAGACAGCTGCTGGAGCATGTGCAACCATGCAAGACACAGCGCAGATGTGAAATTGAGAGAGAAGTTGAACAAGATGAAAACAGAAGAAGAATAAGCGAAAACACCTCACAAGTCACAACAGTTTTTGTTTTTTGGTTTTTGAAAAACTTATTTTGAAAACAATTTTCAAAACTTAATAGATTTGGGATGAGAAATTTTGTTTTAGAGAACAATTTTTAAACCAAAAAGTTATAAGAGAATCAAATAGGCCCTTAGTTTGCAGTATTACACTTGATCCCTTTAAAATCAAGAGTCAAGGAAATATGTTTTTAGTTAGTTTATAATATTGCACTTGACCCCTTAAAATCTAGAGTCAAGGAAATATGCTTTTTGCTAGGTGTCAGAATGGATGAGCAATGAAAGGAACTATGACTTGTCTCCGGGAGGTATTGCTAAACAGATCAACCTGATATCAAAAGTCCGTGGCCTTGAACAAGCAGAGAGATTTTTTAGAGGCATCCCTGATGCTAAAATTGGGTTCAAGATCTATGCTGCTCTTTTGAGATGCTACACAGAACATAAATCTCTGGAGGAAGCAGAGTCTGTCATGAAGAAAATTAAGGAGTTTCATCCTGTGCATATAGCCACATGTTGTAATATGATGTTGAAACTCTATGCTCAAATGGGTAAATATGAGAAGTTGGACAGATTGATGCAAGAAATGAAAGAGAAGGATATCTGCAATGCTTATACGTTTATGATTCGGTTAAATGCATATGTGACAGCCACAGACATAAAGGGGATGGAGAAGTTACTCTTGCAAATGGAAGCTGATCCCTTGGCAACTGTGGACTGGTATACATACACTACTGCAGCAAATGGTTATAGGAAAGTTCGCAATTTTGAGAAGGCCACGGCAATGTTGAAGAAATCGGAGCATTTAGCCAGAGGCAAGACTAGGAGGCTTGCTTATGAATCTATTCAAACTATGCATGCTATTATTGGGAATAAGGATGAGGTTTATCGACTTTGGAATACGTGCATACGTCTGAAGAATCCCAACAACTCAAGTTACATAAGTATGTTGAGCTCATTGGTGAAGCTGGATGACATTGATGGGGCAGAGAAGATTTTGGAAGAATGGGAATCCTCATATACAAATTTTGATGTCAGAATTCCAAATTTGATGATCAGTGCTTATTGTAAATGTGGTCAGGTGGATAAGGCCGAGGCCTATATCAGGAGGCTTTTGGATGGTGGCAAGCAATTAGATGGAAGAACGTGGGACAGATTGGCGGGTGGCTATTGCACGGATAACGATATGGAGAAAGCAGTTCAGGCAATGAAGAAAGCAGTGTCGGCAAATCTAGCAGGAAGGAGGCCAAACCCCTTTACTCTGGTTGCATGTATTAAATACCTGAAAGAAAAAGGAGACTTGGATATGGCACTTAAGATTCTTAAGTTATGTATAGAGAACGGCCTTATCTCAGTCACTTCCTATGATGGACTGGTAAGTTATGTTCATAGTGAAATCCAGGATACAGAACCCCTTGATCTTATTAAAGGAGATTATCAATGGAATGAAAATGAAAACACTCAACTTCTTGATAGGGAGATGGTTGAATCTAAAAGGTGAGCAGAACTCCATTATTTGTAAAGGATGTATTAAATTGTTTCCAAGAAAGAATAAATTATCTAGCACTAGCATAGCTGATAGCTCTGATTTCTTTTCCTCCAATGGTTTTTAGAGGCTTAGTTGCTACTTTCATCATTATATTCCAGTGATTGAATTAGCATCCTAATTTATTCACTGTCATAGTTACTACCATTTAACCAATTTAGATTGTAGCTGGATAGGTGGATTATAATTGTTAGCTTGCAGCCATTATTCCATTAGAGAAGCGTTTACAACATATTTTATTATTGGGTAAAGTTTATTAAATATAACAAAAATCAATACTTATTAAGTAAGACTCACAAATAGATTTGTTGTCATATCTCGGTGCCCCTTCCTCTTATGAACTCCATTTTTTTCATGCAAATTAGATTTATTAAGCATTAGGAATTTGGATTTGGGTTTGGTAAAATATAAGCGTTGAAATATCTTTGTTTTCTTGAATGAATTTACATAGCTCGACTCAAATTAATCGAAATGTAAAGTGAAGTGTGAATAATTATGGCTTGTTTGATTCTCTTTCACTTTTTTGTTTTGTTTAAGAAACTGTTTTCTAAAACAACTTCTCATTATTTAATAATTAATTTTTCATCTTAAATTTATTAAATTTTAAAAAATATTTTCAAAATAAATATTTTAAAAACTAAAAAACAAAATCAGTTAAAAGATATTTTCTCATTTTCTTTTGTTTTCTTCAAGTGTTTTATTCAAGTATTTATGGAACAGTTTTTAGAAAACAAAAATGTTCAGGGGATGGATATTTTTAAATATAATTAGCATATTTTTAAAATCTGGACCGGTTGATTTGCAAAATTGGACTTATAACCAGTTTGTTAACTTAAAAAAATCAGACAATTTTAGAATTGGTTAAACCAATTAGTAAAAATTGATAAAACAAAAATGGTCGAAATCGATACATAGAATCGTGATTTAAAAAATATTTTTTTATTTTCAATTATTATTAATATTGTTTTGACTTCAGTTCAATTATGGATGAACCTTGAATAAGTGTATTGACCAGTTGAATGACTAGTTGAATTTTAAAAACATTGATATTTAGGAGACAAACAAATTTTAAAAATAGAAAATTATTTTTGAAAACAATAAATAAACAATCCCTTAGTTTTATGTTAAAAATCACTTTTATTTTAGTGGGGAGACTTGGGATAGTCTGTACAAAATTCTTATATTTTATGTTTTACAAAAAGAAAACAATACTTTTATTTGGCATTGTTTATCAATAATTAATTTAATTCACATTCTAACTGTTTTCTCGAATTTTTTTTCTTTGTTTATAAATGAAACAATAAATGTATCTAACTGTCAAGTAATTGCTCTGATTGATCCTACTGTACAATTTTTGGCTGTTTTATCTTTTGTTTCTATACTATAATAAGGGAACAAACTAAAGAAAAACGAGATGGAAATTGTTTTAACTGGAGTTATTTATATCCTTATCATTATTTAATTGGAGAACTGTTTCTTTAAGGACAAAACTGAAGTTATTCATATCTTCTTTATCATTGTTTAATTGGAGAACTTTATGCACTCTCAACCAGAGCAAGTAATTCAACCCAATAGCTCATAGGGGGAGACTTCTTGATTAGTAATAGTATAGGCTATTTGAACAATGGTGAATAAGACCATATTAAATGTGAAAATCAATTAATGCACGTGAATTGAAAAGGAAAATGTTTCCATGATACTGCATAACTTGAAAAGTCAAAATCTAGTCTTGTGTATGAAAAATGTTTTATAGAGATACAAGTAAAACTCACTTCTATAATACTATCACAATTATTTAACTAATACAATATTATATTACAACAATGACTTAATAAACATCGAATCATTAAAAAAGATAGATAAATAATAACAAAGTTTCTAGTTCACTCATTTTAACATACTTTTATTATTAAATATTAATTAAATTTTATTAAAAACTCATAAATCTGGATGAAAGTTCATTAAATAAGAGATAAAACTTACGCAATTCAATAATTCTTAATATATTTTAGCCACTAAAAAATATGTTTAAAAACTGTATTAAAAAAAATATTACTACTTGAATTAATTATAAACTACAAGACTTATTCTCATTTCTTAACCTCTTTCTTAACTTCGAATTCCAATTAAAAACGACACGTAATAATTAAAAATAATATTATTTTTATCTGTTTTTTTAAAGTGTCATTTTTTTCATAAGGTGATTTAGCTCCAAACAAAAATGATTAAAATATGCTGCCTCACATGGTAACATATAATAAGAAAGTTCAATTTGAAGATGGGCACACGCAAGTATTATTAACTTCCAAAAATCATATTCAGTAAAAAAATTTATATTAAAAATGTCAAACCAAACATTAAATAATATTTTTTTGGTATTCATAGATAAATACGAAACATTCACCAATAATAATTAATCTGAGACGAAAACCTCAAATTCACCTAACAATAAAATTCTCATCTAACCTGATTTTTTTTTTATATTTAAAACTAGGATTTGAAGTTTCTTCTACTTGACACATGTGCAGATTAGATACCTTGTTTGTACGAGTGGCTTCCGAGATGTTGATGGTGACGGTGACGGTGATGGCAGGTAATGGTGATCAATGATCCACAGTGTAAATTGTGACACACAACTTAGAAACAAAAGTTTGAAAAGGACGTTGCAATAATATATAACCACCCTTTAACAAGAGCCACTTATCTCCCACTGGGTTCCGTGGCTTTTTAGAAAGAAAGAGTTTACGTGAAAGTCGGTGCACATACCAATTTTAGCCTTTAATTTTGAAATTGGAAGAGACTCCTTTTTAACTTTTCTACCACTTAGAGGCTATTCCTCAACCACTTGAATAATTAGGCCAATGAGTCACTTTCATTCAGCTAAACTAGTAAAAACAATATTTTGAGATGATGTTCTATTTCAGTCCCATGATTCACAGTGTTATGTTTTAAAGGACCAATATTGGGAAGGCAGTATCTTTTCGTTTGGCCTTGGTAACATATTCACCCGAGTCATGTACTTACTACCTGTTGCTGATTCAACTAATTTGGCGTTTCCTATACATTGCCTTTTCTTATCTCATCTCTTGTTTATCAAATAAATGATAAATTTTAATTTCAAATACATTGCAGTCCCAATTGATTTTTTTTTAACAAAAAATGCACTTTTCCTTACTCATTTTATAGATAGGATTAGTTTTCAAAACATTAATTTGTGTTTAGAAATTATATTTTTAAAGTGAATTAAGAATAGTTAATTTTTTTTGAATAATAAAGTAAAATTAATAAATTATTTCTGAAGCATGAAAGTAAGCTGTCCTTCCGCAAAACATAAGCAACAAAAATCTTATGCGTGGGGTAAACTAAAATAGAAATAAATATTAACTAATTATAATATTCTCATGAGATTTTATTTTTAATAATTCTTTTTTTATTTTTTATATCAAGTTCTAATGAAAGATAGTCTGTTAATAAAATTAAATAATATTAATCACTTTTTTTTAATTAGTGTGAATTAATTTTATTTTTATATATTTTTGAAAAAATACTATATTTTTATAACAGAATCCATTCTCCTCATTAAAAATGTTTAAAACTAGATTTGCAACCAACTTGGTAAAAAACTAGAAACATGAATGCATCCCATTCTTTTTCCATTATCTGGTGCTATTTTTCTCTCTCTTTTGTAAGGCTAGAAAGAAAAGTGATACTTATTCATATGCAGCAAAAGCAAGATGAAGAAGTTAGACTCATGAACTTCCTACAATTTTTTTAACGGTTAAATTAAACTCTCATTTGGTAGAAGTTTATTCAATAAATAATTAATTAAATGGTTTATCCAGACACAGTCTAAACATCAGGAATTTTTTTCCAAAAATAAATAGTCATTGACTCCTTTACAAAAGTCATGACTACAATGAGTTAGGAAAAAAAATATTACAACAAAATCAAATTTAGATCTCATGGTAAATATCTTTCGATTTTGTATAGACACTTTTAATTTAATCCTTGCGACACTAAACTCTTGAATTCAATTCCTGCCTTCACTCATAAGCAAAGGCACCCCTACGCCGAATCCAAGTAAAGCAAGCAAGCTAAATTATATAACTTCCTCTTCTGCTATACAGAACTTCTGGACATATATATCCCCACAAAAAAGAAATTTGGAAATGTAAGATACTTTAGCTTATAACAAACTGAAAGCCAAAATTAAAAATAAATGCAAACTTATGCCAACATCTACCTCATCTAACTTCTGTACAAGTTTTAAGACAGACCATGTGTAGAACTTATTTTCAGTTTATTTAAATTTATCTTATGATATAAAGACTTGTACGAATATTTAAGAGAATTTATAAAAATAAAACATATATTAATAAACATTTATTCAATTAGTCCTCGATTAAGATATATACCCAAACGGGCCTTAATTACAAATATCTCATCATTGAACAACTTCTCTAAAATATATGATGCATCTGGCAAAATCTGCATACTGCTTGTATTCTATACAGGGATGTATTGCAAAAAAAATATATATGAAATAGCAGTCAAAATAAGAGAAGACACAAAACTATGCAACAAAGGAGGAAAAAACAGATTCTATTGAGTGACCTATCAACTTGCATCAAATGCCTTCTGATCCTTGGATTATCGTTCCCTGAAGGGTCATATGAATTGGGGTATGAGTATGCATTAGTAAGTTGATTTCCAAAGACCCTTGCATATATCATCTCACCAAAGACTCCATATGTGGTATCAAATGCATTTGCTAGTGAACCATCTGTGTTGAACATTGGTGAAGTGTAACTGCCTGAAATTGAGTTGAATCGTTGAGGATGGTTGTGGTAATGGCGATGATAAACACGAGAAGTAGGTTGGGAAACAGCTGTAGAATCAAGTGATCTTGGTGAGTTAGCCACCCAAGAAGGACCAAGGGGTCTTCTTGGTATGACAATCCCTACTTGGTGACCTTTGGTAGAAGATAGAGCGGTTTGGCCGCGGCCATATAGTGGAACAAGGGATGACTGTGATATTTCTGATTTGCATACTGGACATTGTTGCTTCTCCTTCTCTTCAGAAGAGGCACTATGGAAATTAAGCCATTTGTAAATGCAGGGCCAGCAGTAGAGATGACCACAGAGAGTGACCACTGGATCTTGCACACACTCAAGGCAGATGTTGCAATCGAAGCCACTAGAAGCGTTTCTACCAGAATCTGCAGTATCATCACTGGTACATTTCCATGTTTCCATGTTATCTTCAAAGGAAGATAATTGTGGCACAGACTCAAAATACTGGTTTAAGGCCATTTCTCTTTTATCTTGCTGTGTTCTCTGAAGAGTGCCTGAATCTGAAAAGCAAAAACATACATGTAGGAATTGTAAGTGTCTGCTAGTAGATAATCCATCCTCCATAAATGAAATTTTGTCAATACAATAAGATCTAAAAGGTTTAAAAATAAATATACAAATTAATAAGGAAAAAATGAAAACTAAATTGCATTCAGAACAAGACATTCATGTTTTTTATTATAAAACTTCATACAACACCACTAGACAACCAGTGCAAATTTTGATTTGGCATCTTCAATTCTCTATCCCTCACTAATCCAGTTGAGGGAAACTAGAAGCTTTCCAGCAATTTTCTCAAAGTGATTAAGAGAGCACAACCAGTTTAGGTAGGTGAACAGTAGGTAAAGATCAGCTCACCTAACCATTAACCAAATTTTCAGTTGTTTTAACTTTTAACACAAAGATCATGTGATTCATTTTTGTCGAATGATCCCAATTTTGTAAGGGGTGAGCTACCAAACAAAAATGTTAAATTCTTCAGAGCAGTTATAAATAACCCCACAGTTTCAATGTCCCTTTTAAAGAAAAAAAAAACAAATATACGGAGTAAACATTTTACTACTTGAGTATCTGCAATCACTGAATAACATTAATTGCAAGAACAATAAAAAACACCAAAAGCTAGTTGGATTCCATCTTTATTTGAAAGGCAGGACCCACTATCCACCTATCTGCTTAAAGAAATAAACACAAAACTATTTTTAAGGAGGAAGCTAGCAATATAAGTACTAGCAGTAGCCAAGTCAACACAATTTTCTCATAATAGCAACCCAAGAATTAAATTAAACTACCGTTCCTATGTGGAAGTAAATTATGAGGGGAAGAAAAGAAATTCTTCAATTGAGAATCAACTTTCTAAGCAGATGAACATGAAAAATCTCTGATGTTTTCCTGAAAAAATACAGAGAGAGAGGAAAACAATTTCTAACATAAAAAGCATTGACTAGATCATTGTTGGGGAAATTTTCAGCAATTCCAACGGCAATTAAATTTCTCTAACAATAATCATGATTGAATCTTCGACGAACTGTGGACCCTATGCAGAAAAACATAGACCAAGGTGCAATCTACTGAAACAATTTAAGCCTTAAATCAAACTTATTGAGTTGAGAAAAAAAAAATTAATATCACGAGAGCGGGGGAAACGAACAACAACAAACATTTAAGGCAAAAGAAAAAAAAAAAAAAAGGTCTAAAATTCCATGATCTTGAATATGAACGGGTCAGAAAAGGTGAGTACTAGGTTTTAGCTTTCAACATAAACCTCTGCAAAAAGCTCAGATTATGTGCCCTCAAAAAACCATGATTGAATATATGAGGCAAAGGCATCACCATGTATTGGAAACTATGAAAAAATCCCCCAAAACAGAGGATCGAGCAAAAGACAGAACTTTCCCTGAAAAAACATTTTTTATTGAAGATTTAAACACCCAGATGAACCCAAGAGGGTAAGGATACAAACAAATAAGAATAAAAGCGAATTGCAAGCCCCCCATGAGAAGTATGTGAATCACTTACAGATAAGAAAATTGGGGAAGGGAATAAGTTGTGTGTTGAAGGGTGGAACAAGTGCAGCTTGGAATGGGAATGTGAATGTGTGGAAGAAGGAATGAATATAAGGGAAGAAAAAGAAATAGAAAGTGCGGCTTTATTTTTTATAGGAATATAGGAGGCAGAGTAAGAGAAAATTCCTCAGTAGCTTCCATTCAGGTTCTTCTGCCACTGTTAGTACGGGATAATTATTTATTTTTAGGAGAAAAAAATCTTTGCTGACGTGGCTCCACACGCCACACCTTCACCATTGGATACCAACTTCTATGCTGCCTAATCCCGAATTTCTTGTTTCTTTCAACAACTGTTATATACTAAGTAAAAAGAGTGCTTGTGGTTATACCTGTGACCTAAATAATTTAAATCATACAATTGTATTATATATTATTAAAATTAAAAAAAATTATTTAATTATTACATAAATACTTTTAAAAAATTCATGACTTTAAGTTTAATTTTAATAATTTATTTTATATTTAAGATTTACTTGTTTTACTCCTCTTAAAATTCCTTCAATTGATATGTCCGCGTATATAAATGTGCGTGCGTGAGGGAGAAAGATTCTGTCAAAGCCATTATCAAAAGACAGTTGATATATCAAAATATTCTAGAGGGGAATTTCGGGTTATGAAAGTGCGTGCCCTTTTTGAAGAATTGCTTCTTGTTAAAATGTGATTTTTAAAATGGTCTATTTGGCTTGTAAATTTGGACATGGAATTAAGGCTTACGTTTTTTCTTTCCTTGTGTGTACAGGGAATTAAAGAAACTTTTATTTTATAAAATATCAATGTAATTGCTTTAATTTTGCAAACTAAGAGAAGGAAATTTGATCATGTTATGTTAAATCGTATTTACTTAATAATCAGTTGAACCAATTAAATATAAATTTTGTAGTTCATTTGATAGCGATTATATGATAAGGTAAGATAAATTTTTTATCTTATTGTAATTTGTTTTTGGTGCATAGAATATGATAATTTTAATTTATTTTATTTTATTGATTTAATATATTTTTTATTTTAAATGAGAAGTTGAATTAGAAAATGTTAAGATATTTTCTTTTCTCTTCATATTTGATTATGTTATTTTAAATCATGTTTTCTTAATAATCAATTGGACAAATTAAATGTGAAATTTGTAGATCATTTGATGGTCAAAATATGATAATTTTATTTTATCTGTAATTTTATTTTATTGATTTATTATATTTTTCTTATTTCAAATAAAAAGTTAGATTAGAAAATGTTGTGATAATTTTTTTTCTCTCTATGTATAATATAATATTATATAATTTAATATATAACGTATAATATATTATAAAATATATGATATTATTATGTATAATATACCATAATTGATATCTATCTATATAAACATAATATATAAACTACCAAAAAATATATAACAATAATAATATATATTGTATATAATAGTATAATTTATATACAAAATGACAAATATAGTTATGAATATTAATTTATATAATGATTATAATAATAATTTTATTATATAATAATTTATATGTAACATATAATATATTTAATACTAATTATAATATATATATATATATAATAACAAAAATATATAACAATATATTATAACATTTTTATTTAGAGTATTATCTTATATATATTTACAATAATTTTGACGTGTAAATCTAAAGAATGTTATTAATTAAAATATTAAAAATTAAATAATTATCATACAAATATTTTTCAATTTGAATAATTATAGATTAAAAAAACTTATATAATTTGTTCTAATTGTAAAAAAAATTATGTGTATAAATAAAATAATTTTTTATATAATTTAGTTAAAATTATAAAAATATAATTTTATAATTTGAAAACTTAAACAATTAAATAAAAGTTATTTTTTAAAAATTATATGTATTTTAACAAAAACAATAATTTTATTATTTCAACCTCATTTATATTTGATCCTATTATTAAATAGTATACCACAAACATTTAATGAGATTAAAACTTACCCTGCTTTTACCGTATTTTATTTTTACCTCACTTTATTTTACTTTCATAGTAGTACACCAAACATGCCCTTAATATATACACACCTACAAAATTATCATTACCAACCCACGCCATCAGAAATCAAATATAAGTAGAAATAAATTTCATTTCCTAAACTATTCTTCAAGCTAATTGATAGGTTTTATGAAATTTTGTTTCTTTAAAGGTCGTACGGTTTATATCATAAAAGTCAAAGGGTTACAGAAAATAAAATTTCAATTAAATAAATGATATTTTAAAAATAATTTTATTAAATATGGTGAAATCAATTAGTACTTGCTTATAATTAAAATTACGACTGATGAATTAAATTGTAGCCCTTTAAAAACTAAATAAGAGTTCATATAAAAAATATTATAAGCATGAAGTTATTTTCACCATTGATTAGATAGCATGAATAAATAATTAATTGAATTGTATTTAAAATTATATTTAAATATGTTTTTAATTTAGTTTATTATTATAAAATTTTGTTTGATTTTTATTTTTAAAATTTAAATAATTATTTTTAATTTTTATTATTATATAATACTCGTTAATTATTTATATATTTAAGAAAAAGTAAGTGACTATTAGAAGTCATACTAATGGGTGTATATAATGACTTAAAAAAATTTAAATTTCTAAAATAAATATTATCTATTTTTAAATAAATATCAAAGATTAAAAATTATATTTTTAAATTTTGAAAAATAAAAATGAATTATAATAACCTTAATCGAATTTCACTCATTTTATAAATATCAAAATCCGTTATTTTAAATTTTATAATATAAAAATAAAATTCTACAAAATCAAAACTGATTCATTTTAAAATAACTAAATATATATTTAAGTCTTTAAATTATTTAGTACAAAAATAAATTTTATTTTTTCTTTATTAATAATGACTCAAATTTAGTAGCTAATTTTTTTCCTACATAGCATTGATTTTTGTCAGGTTACATGAAAAAAAAAAGTATTGTTAATACGCCACCACAAAAAAAAAAATTGTTTAAGAAATACGCGTTCTCTTCCACAAGGACCATTTAAATAAATTTGTTCTAATATTATTGTCTGAAATTTGAAAGTTTTTAAATCTTAATAATTCTATTTTCAATTTTTAGATTTTGTAATCATTTTCAACATTAATGTTTACAATTAAATTGAAACTTGAAAGATACGATGTAGCAGAGAAAACAATTATTGCAAGGATTGAAATTAGTCTAAATCTACTGTACTAATTATTGATAATAGATGTCACAAAAAAATTTATAATAATAATTTCATTTTTTAAAAGAGAAAGTATAGTATTTATATCTGGAGAAAATATTTATACAAAATTTTTTAATATTATCTTTATTTAAAATATAATTTCATAGTTATAAACATACAAAGTAAATTATAATTTTTAAAACACGCAAAATTTGCTTACAAAATAGTCAAAATTATATTAGTTATATTTATTTAAAATAATCTTAATTCTTAATTACCTTAAATAAAACATGCATATATATTGATAATAATAATCTTGATTAATTTAAATTCGAACATATACTCATTATGATCGTCTTAATTATTATAATTATATATCTTTATGAATTAAAAAGTAAAATAAAAGAATAAGTTGTATTTTGGTAAAAAAAATAATGTAATATTGCTATGTGATATTTACTTACGTGACAAAACTTATTTTATATTAATATACTTGATTTTTAATATAATTTAATACGTTTTTAAATATATATTTTATTTTATTAATTTTTAATCAACATTTTTAAGACATTATGACAGTGTATGGTCGATAATAATGTCAAAATTTACACTATAAATACATTATAATTAAAATTTGAGTTTATAAAAACTATTAATCTGATTTTTCTGTTAATTTATAATATTTATAATTTATTTTTCTTAAAAAAAAGCATACACATCTGCAAGGGAAAAAACGTGTTGGACGCAGACTTAAACAAGACTATTGCTTATAATAAAGTTTTGTTTGTTACGTATATCTTTCTTTTTGTGTTAACAACTTCACATATACATTATATCATTTATAGTCGAGAAATAAATACCTGAGCTTGTTTACCTCACCTTTAACTGAAATTTAAGTGACTGTTTCCCTTTGTGCATCTATTTATCTATCCATCAACAGATATACAAAATAATTGTACTGTATTAATTAAGAAATTAAAAAGTTATAGCCATACAATATTATTCTAATTTATATAGTTTATTTAATACTTTTTTTTTATTCAACTAATTTCTTTTTCACTTCATCAATTCTTTTGAAATAAAATAATACTTATAGTCGATACTTCATTCCAAGCTAAAAATTAAATCTCATATCTTTACAAGTGACGAATTAATTTTACTAGTAACATATATTAATTTTTAAATAATATTTTTAATACATTTATTAGCTCCATTTTGTTTACGATTTGCACTAACATCAAGAAAGTTACATATTTTTCCTAAACAATACAAATGAATTTCAATTTTTATTGCTAAAACTGATTTTAGTAATCATTATTCTCGCCGATAAATAAAAAATTATATTAATGATAATGTAAATTTGTAATTTTAATTGTTTAACCGTTATGGTAACTATCATAATTAACAAAATTGTTTTTTTTAGAGGGAGGAGCGCTCTTAAATTTCTACGATATTTTCTAAGCATACATTTGATAAGTTATTTCAATTAATTTATAAATTTATTTTATTAAAATAAAAATATTTAATAAAGAAGAGTATTTCACTAGATTATAATATTTTTTAATGTTAATTTAAATAAGCTTTGTGATTTATAACTTACCATGTATTTATTATTATTGTTATTATTTTCATTTGTACTCACAGTACATTAATAGATTTCTTTATATATTTATCAACTTATTTAATATTATACTTTATTTAATAAATTTTAATGTTATGCTGTTTAATATTATACTTCTAATTTAATATACTAGCTAGTATTTTAACATGTATACTATAAATATTTATTTTATACAACTAAAATTTATAATAAATAAATATTTGTGGAGATATAAATTAAATTTTAAATTTATAATAAATTATTTATATTGTGATATAAGATTATTTTTAATTATTAATATTTTTAAAATATTAAAATTTAATTTTTAAAAAAACATAAGAGGTTAAGAAAAATTCTTAAAAATAATAACAATTTTTTTAATATATTATTTTTTTTTTGAGAAAAAGAAGTAAAAGTCCCTCAACATCAATAAATTTAAAAAGAAAATTACACCATAAAATTAAAATTATGAGTTAAATTTTTTATTTAATGAATTTCACTTATTAGTTTATAATTTTCAATCAAATAAACTAATAAGAGAGTTTTATTGAAAAAATGTTAATAATACTTCTTTAGGATAATTTATTTTGGTTCGGAATCTCAAATTAAAATAAAAGAAAAAAGATTGTTAAAGAATCATGATGTTAAAAAAGAGAAAAAAGTTAAATTTTAATCGTTTATTTTTGAATTGCGATTTTCTATGACATTTTATATGCTAAACAAACTCAAGGAGTTAGTAGAGTCATTTTGGACAAAAACTTATATATAGTCTTAAAAGTCATAAATTTAAGTTTTCATTTATCTTATTAAAGTAAAGTAAATATAAATACATTGAATAATATTTTAGTTTAAAAACTTCTCTTCTCTCTTAGATTAGAGCATCGATCCTTTCCCTAAAATTTCCTTCAACTAAAAAAAAGAGGTTCAATTAGGAAAAATATTTGTTTATTAGGTTAGAGTCTTGGAGAGATCTCATTCCACATGTTGTAAGCATTTTTATTTTTCTATTCCTCAATAAAATTTATAGTATAAAAGAATTTTGTCAAGCTGAAAACAAAAGAATAAAACAAAATGAAATCCTTACAAATTACAGTTCAAGCGAATGGATTATTAAAAGTTCATTTGTGCTACGTACATTCGGCCATAAAATTTGTGAACAAAAAGGAACAACGAAGGCTTATCCAAGACGCAAAATCAAATATTCTAAACAAAACATTGATAAATGATTGGTTATCCATAGAGAAATATAAATAATGCACCACGTGATGACAAACCTAACCTCAAACCGACACGGTTCTATTTTTTATCATCATAGTAAAAAAATGGTTTCATACTTTCGTTTGGCATCCTCCTCCTTCTCGTTGTTTGGCCCAAACAAAGACTATCTGCTTCAATTTAATTTTAAAGAAAGTCAATCGAAACTCGCATGCTGCTTCAATTTTTTTTACGAAGAGCTTTAACACTTTTTTAATATTTTATTTATTATTATTAAAGTTTTTTTAAAAATTATAAATTTTAATAAGTCTTACGGACAAGTGAGATTTCTAAAATTTATAATTTTTAATAAATTTCAATAAAAAAATTAAAAAAGAATATCAAAAGAAGTATTACTCGTAATCTTTTTATATATATATAATGCTAGTTATAAGTATTTTCTGTATGAGATAAAAACGGATAAGATTATCACGCTAGTTATTTCGGACAGTATAAATTAATTAATTGTGAAGTACTTTTTTTTTATATGAGACACTTGTGTTTAAATTGAATAAGATTATCACACTAATTATTTTGGCAGGTGCGTAGTTATATATATATATATATAATGAACCACCACTTATTTAATAAAAAGAGTTGGTTTAATCATTATCTAATAAACATGCATGAGATTTTTTTAAAAATAATTATGTGATAACACATGCAAGATTTTCTAGATTAATGGATTAAAAAAGTGAAAAAAATTGAAAAATTTAACATTTCATATTATAAATATATCTTTATTTAATTTTCAATAAAAATATTTGTTTATTTATTAATTTTATTACGTTGAGATAACGAATACTAAAACCTACGTGTGTAGAGAGAGAGGTCATGTCAACGTGAAGCCATCTCAAATTCTCAATAATTATCTAAACGACCTTAACGAGTCAACATAGGTTAATGTTAAATTTTGTTTCTTAGCAAGCCCATGGTTGCATTTCTTTTTTCTTTTTTCTTTTTTCTTTCCTTTTCTTTTTCTTCCATCTGTGTGTGTGGGACAGTAAAAAGCTAACAGGTCCGGTTTTGTCGTTAATTTATTGTGACTTTAAGGAACAAGTCAATTAATGTTGAAAGGATCTCATTCATTAGTCATCACATGGAGATATTGACAATTCAATTCTGCCTTCTGTTTCATAACGCAAGAAACTGATTAATTTGAATTTTTTTTATTTTGTAATCTATTTTTATGAAGTTTATATAAACAAGTGAAAAACGAAAATAATAAAAAAAACATGTTTACTATCTTATGTACAAATATTGTAAAATCGAAAAAAAAAATCTCAAACTAAGTGAATCCTAAAACACAAGATTGCTTTTTCCTTGATGATGAAATTATGAGAAACGATTTACTTGGTGCTTCTATAGGAAGCAAGTGGCTGTTTAAGCAAGAAAAAAAAAGTTAAATAATAGAAATATATTTTCATGAATCTGTCTGTAAATATAAATTATTTTCAGCAGTTGTTTATTATTTTAAAAAATATATTTTCTGAAATCATGATCAATCATTGAGTGTTCATAATAAATACAAGAAAATTTCATACGGAATTAACATTGTCCTGAAGATTGGAAAGATCATTTGACTATTCAAATTTCCTCAATAGATTTTGATGGATGCTTGTGTATCTCTCTTTTATAGTCAAATTTAGCGTCTCATATGGAGGGACTTCTAATATAGTAAAGCATCCAAGATTTGTCTCTAGCACAAAGAATCTTTGTTTCTTTGAAGTTTGGACAAGAAATAAAGAAGTTAATGTAATAGCCGACAGTACTATGCCCAGTAAAGAAAGAAATGTCAATAGACAGTTTCAATATTATAAAAAGTCTTCACGAATTTACAATGAAATTAATTAATATAAATATTTATTATAATTTTTTTAAAATATTTTATTAATTATATTCTAAAATTTCACCAAATTATAATAAATTATAGGTTTGTTTAAGTAATTTTTTTTATAAGTAAGTATAGGAGAATAAAATAAAAATAAAATAAAAATAAAATAAAAGATATTTTTATAAGCTAAAATTAAATGGAAAAGTTAAAAATTAGTTTTTGAATGATATAATATAAAATAGTTTCTACAAATTAGTTTATATATAATTTTTTATAATTTTTTTCTATAGATATTTAGGAAAAAGTCAACCTAAAATTATCCTAATATTATTCACCATCTTATCTTTTAAATAACATCCCATATTAATTTGTGCACTTGAAGTAAAAAACAAACTAGAACTTCACAAACAATGCTCGAAATAACCAAAATAAAAGAGAAAAGACAAAAAGAATTTATGAAGAGTAATGTTAGAAAAAATATTTGTTGGTGTTCTAAAAAGTTCTAAAAAGTTCAAACTGTTAATATCTTATATAGTGATAGTATGCTTTGTCTCATTTACAAAAGTTAATAACTATTCATTAATTCTTAAATTAATTGTAATCAAATTAATATAAAAAAAATTCAATGAAAACATTTGATTGCAAATGCAATTTTTTTAGTCTTAAAAATAATAATAACGAGTTGTAAAATAAAAAATATTAAAAATAAAATAAATTATAATTTAATATCATATACAATATACAATAGTAATTTATTACATTCACACGTGACTACTGAATGTATGGTTACATATACTTAATCCATGAAAAGTCTCCTTTCTTAATATATTAAGTTTTTTAAGCTTAAAATTGAAAAAAAAATTAAGACTATTAAATCTAACCATAATGATGAATATTAGGATATATAAAATGAATCAAGAACAAGATAATATTAAACAGTAATTGGAGGATAAACTCAACAACCTTAAGAATTGATATTAAGGAGATTTATTAGAGAGAGAAAAATAACAAAATTTCAAACAATTATACTTTATTTCTTGAACAACATAAGAATGATTGTTTGATAGAGAATGATCCAATCAACTTCATCAAGCTAAACATAATTCTATCCTCAAAAAATAAATTGTCATCATTAATAATGAGACAAGGTATATGGTAGAATATACAAAACTCGGGTTGTAATTTTTAATAATATTTAGTTAATAATAAAAATATATTTTAAAAAATATATTATTAATATTTTTCTTACTTAAAACTTATTATTTAATTTACATGAAAGGAGAGGGAGGAAAACAAAAGGAATATATTGTCCTATCATTATAAGTATCAATTGAAGAAAAAATGTCAATTGTTTATTCAAAATTATTATTTTTACCTTCTCTATTTAATTATATACCTCGCTCTATTTCTTTTTAACCTAAACTATCCTCGTTTTTCTACCCATTCTTCTACAATAAAAAAAAAAAAAAACCCCTCATGTTCCCAAATTCAAGCGTCATCACAACATTACTTTTTAAGAATAGTTGCTCATGGCTTGTGTGAGAACTGTAGAAGTTATAGTAGTCAAGTAAATATCTATGAGATTTTGATTAGTTTTTGAATTACAAACACGAGAAAGAGAGGTGTGCAAATTAGATGCTAACTATAATCGAAACAATTTTGTTTCGCACTCACATACTATTTGTAAGAGTTTTTTTTGGGTCAAAAGCCACGATAAAAAAAAGCAAAATTAGTTTTAAAAATGAGAAATACAGTCACTTCGATCATCACATCAAAGCCCAAACAAACTTTTTTGAAAGATCGACTCCGTTTGATGAAAAAATTCAAAAACATTCACCTAAAATGAAAAGCATATGGTCTAGATTGAGAAATAAAAGTTCGACAAATTGGACGAAGATCACTTTGCTATCTATTTGCTTTAGAAAAATATATTAAGTTTGTTAGTGGGGAAGAATGAGTTAAGACGGTCATATTTGATGTCTTTTTTGTTCGAAACAGATGTATATATAAGTTTGTTAGTGGGGAAGGATGACTTGGATAAAAAAAAAATCGAAAGGGAGGTATATAAATAAAATAGGGAGGTGTAAATAACAATTGGCTTCAAATATAAGATGGGAGGCCCAAGTAGATGAACCAAGACTTAAACTTATTTTTTACCTCCCTTGAACTCTTTACCAAGTAAAGAGAAAAAATAAAAAGTTGTTTCCACATTATGATATGGGCCAGAGTCATAAAATTTGGGCTGATTCGGATAGTGCAGAGGCAAAAGACGCAGGAAGAAGTGAAGGTGAATAGGATAAGAAAATGGACACAAACATAGTATCATGTGTTCCTTGGACAAGGCCTTTCCTATTCCAACGTCATGTTGAATTCGGATTCTTGTTCTGGAACAAAACCCGAATATTACTCACACAGCGTTACCATCGTCATTCACCACTCTCTAACGCGAACATGGCCGAAGAGGTTGTCGTATCGTTGCAGGAATGGCAGGGCTGGGGCACCACCTCCCCACTCCCCACCATGGTTGCCCAAATCGTCGACGATTTGAAGGTTCTAGAAGACGACTTGGACGCGCACATGAGTTTTGGCGGCAATGGTGGAAAGCTGAAGGTAACCCCTCACCAAATTCACGCTCTTTCCATTTGGTTTTAATTAATTGAGTTTTTTTTAGGGGAACTTCAAAACGCAAGAAGATAAGAAACACCGTGCAAAGTATCATGCTTTGGGTGATTCGGAACAGAAGCTCCAGTTTTATGCGGCCAGACAGATAGCTTGTCGCATACTGGGTAGCAGGGGTTATCTTTGTCAGAAGGTTTGTTTATTTGTTCTTAAAAGTGGTTATGATGGTGAGTGTGTTTTGCATTGCATTTTAATCTTTGTTTTCGATTTTTGTAGTGTTGGCTTCCCATGGAGGATTGTATGTGTTCAAAAGTCACATCCTGCTTGCTCTACCCCGGAATCAGGTTTTGGCTGTATATGCATCCCAAGGTTTAGATGGAACTTGTTATTTTCCTTGTGGTTATCTTTTTTGGGGTTTGTCTGTTTCTCATAATGCATTTTGCAGGATTTCTTGAGACAGAACAACACTGGAAAGGTTTTGTGGCAGGTGTTTGGGGTTGATGCGGCAACTTTGTGCCTTTTTGGCATTCCTGAACATGAAGAAATCATGTGGAATTCCTTTAAAATGGCAGGTCTCTTAGTTTATGTAAATTGGAAGTGAATGTAGTTGCTGTTTATTGATAATTTGATATATTCAGATTTGGCTGTGGATTTTCATAATTCAGGTAAAGATAGGGTGTGGTGCCTTTATCCCAACAAGAATGCACCTTTAAAATCAGTTCAAAATGCATTTGGTCAGGAACAAGTTGGAAACGACGAAGTCACACCGCCAAAGGTTTTATTTAAATTATAGTGATTACTGTATTATTGTTTATTGAGAAATAATTCTAGTGACTTTGTCTGTGCTGGAGATTTTGGCATGTGAAACTGTGAATGCACCATGAAGTGATATGTAATGTTTGATTCTGGTCAATTATTTTCCTTCCTTTGTGTATTTAGTGTTAATTTGTTTAATACTGGTTCAGTTCACTTATGTTAATAGAAATAAAAAAGAAATTTTATTGAATATCGTCCTCCTACTTTGGATCAGTAAATCCAAAGTGAAGAGCTAGAATGGCTTACAATAGAACTTCCCTGGAATTTGAGAGCCTGGCCTCTCCCACCCAAAACCTACTCTGACCAACTAACTGCCTCCTCTACCTTCTCTTTTTATAACAACCTAATTTATTAACTATAACAGCTTATGGGACCATCCTTATTTCACCTGCTGTAAACCTTCCTAATTGGTGGTTGGGTGCTACATTAATTCACTCGCACTGATAGTGGTTTGACCTTTTGCTGTATGATATTAAGTTCATGCAAATAAGAAGAAATGAACTCTGGATGCTGGCATCCAAGTTGCATCTTTTGTTTTGCTTCCAGCAGTTTATATAACAATTTTAACTGCTTTTGAGAACTTACATAGTCATATGATTTTAAACTTGTTTTGAATCAATTTACCACATGAGCGCTGACTAGGAAAACTTAATACAGAATCTACAGCAAATTCATAATTTAAGCTCTGAATTACATCGCTAGGTGTGAGGAAAGTTGCAAATTTAAATGGATTTATTGGCACTTCACAAGTGGATTTTCACTCTTAAAAGAGGATATCTTTTATTTTATTTTATTTTATGTTAAGACAATGCCACTTGTAAAATAAATATCATTTAATGTTGTTGCTTTTAATATATATTTTCTTGTTTTCCATATGGTGCAATCAGATAATAATTTTCTTTTGATTATGAAGCAGTTAAAAATAGATACAACCCAGCATTTTATTTTGATTGATGGGACATGGAGCAATTCGGCAGCAATGTTTAGGCGCCTTCAGGTTACTTCTGGGTGGCTTTCTTGGTTTTCTTAAGTTGTATATTTTCATAACATGATTTTAGTTGAGCAGCACAAAATTAATCTGCTCCATGATTGTTTGGGTGCTAAGGCAGCATAAAATCTCATTATATGGAATACTCAAATATTCTAGACTTCTAGTCCTCTTGCACATGTTAGAGTGGCCTGGTATTCTCTGTCCCATTGGTAATGGGTGCATGTGATGTGTGTGCCAAGGAAAAAGTAAAAATATTATTAATTTAAGTATCTAACATGTTCTTCTGTTACAAGTTCAAGTTATTGACTCAAAAGGTGGAAGAAAATAGTAAAGTTAAACTTTTAATCAAACAGTGCTGACAGAAGCTAGCACTTTTTATGATCAGATACTTGTCTGTTTTGCTGAGAAAAATGTGGCAATTGTGGCATTAGGATTTCTTGTGCCAGGAAAAGATCACCTCTAGAGCAACAATATTATAGTGCTCTTTTCTTTTTGATATGTGATTAGAACAGCGATGTAGACAATATTATGTAATACTTTGTTTTATAACACCTTTTCACCTCAGGATGGAGTTTCACTAAAGGGTGAGTTTCTCTTGTAGATTCAATATACTGATGCAGTGACACTGCCTGTTGAGAGAATTTTACCTGTGATGTAACCTTAAAGAGAAAAACATATTGTTGAAGAACTAATGGTCATAGATTTCATTTTATTAGTATTTTTGTGGGTAGATAGCAAGGTGGAACAACCATCCAAGAAGAATAGGCTTTCATATTTTATGACAACTCCATTGGACCATCACAAAGACATAAGTTTTATTGGTCAATGGAATGAACTAATTTATGTCGAAACACCATCTACTATTTTTCTATGCTAGTTTGTAACTTGGTGTGAAATTTTGTTTCCAACAGGATAAAGCAAAGTCTGCTTGGGGAGATGAGGACCTTGCCTGCATATCCCTAAATCCTGGTGCTTCTGCTATGCATAAACTCAGGTGAGTAAGAAAATGAAACTGAGATTAACTGACACCTGTGCTACAAAATATATGTGGCTGCCTTTTCACTTCTTACTCTCTTTTTTATCGACTTTCTGCTGTGTTTAATGTAATCTATGCCCATCTATTGTATTTCACCTGGCAGGCCACAGCCGTCTTGGGATCGTACATGCACAGCGGCAGCAGGTGCTGGCCTGCTCTCAGAGCTCCAACTTCTTCCACAGTTTAGTTCCATTGGATTGGATAAACAGGCAGAAGCAGTAGAACATGCTTTAGCAGTCCTATTAGATGCTCTCACAAATAGACGTCTTCGCATGGGAAGGTCCATAATTCGAAAAGTGAGGCATACAAACATCCGATAGACATCTAACCAAGTTTGTTCTGACAACTTTACAGTAATCCTCTTGCAATTTTTGGAAATGAAGAAATTCTCAACCCTGTGCATATATAGGCTCAATGAGAAATGATGGCTTTTGGTTATATAGTCAAGAATTTCCAACTTCACATTAACGTTTGAGAAAGGTTTCAAGTCTTAAATTTCAGTCTGATGAATGAGTTATAGATTCTTCCTTCCATTTACAACATTTGGATGGAAGTGTACTTCTAATGTAATTCCGTAGTCCATGATTTGAATCTATCATTACCTTAAGACTGTTTAGATTGGTGGAAGAGGATGGGATGGAGGGAAATGGTAAAATGAGGATGAAATATAATGAAAACTAATGAAATTTATTCTATTCTATTCTATTGTTTACTTTAATTTTTCTTTCCTCCCAATTTGGAAAGAATGAGATGGAGTGGAAACCCTTCCATCATAACATATCTAAACAATGGAACAAATGTTTATTCTATTATGTTCCATTCCACTCCATTCCTTTTAATCCATTGCATTCCATCTTCATCTGTTTTCATCCATATGTGAGGATTTTTTTGATATTTGGACTTTCTATATGAAGAATAAAAATAGCATCGCTATTACTACTGGATTATTTGAAGCTCATTAGTCTTAAAATGCATTAAGCTATGATATGTTGTCTGATAAATGCATATGTATTATAATTTACTTCTGGTTTCAAATATTTATAATTTGTGAAAACAATGGCAAAATGTTACCTTGATCAAATTTGTATGTTACATATCAATTGCCTTTTATTTTGTTTCACCAGTAAATTGCATATTTTCGGGTGTTTTGATTGTAAATGGGTTTCTTCAGTTAACATGAAGAAATATAGTAATCAACGTGGTTGTAAGGTGATTAAGATCATATGTGAAGAAATTGATACTAACAGAGCTGGAGACAGTTGGCAGATAGGTTCTTTGAACATATTGAGGTTCAATTTTTGGCCCTATTGTTGGAGAGATTAAAGGTAATCTCTATGTATCGAAAGGATTTGTTATTATAGGGTCATCCAAGTAGAAGTATTGATTGGGTGAATGTGAATAATAACATGTACACTACTAGGCCAGTTAGTCTAGCAAACTAATTTGGTGACCCCTTACTCCTTTTCCAACAAGGGAATGCCAAAGTGAATTAATTAAGCAACCATGTCTATCTCTTCTGAAGGTTGCGGAGTGTTGACTTTGAGAACCAGAACTACATGGTCCTCTCAAGCCAGTGCAAGGCACCACATTATCCACCCAAGGTTTGCTTTTGAGCAATTTGCTTTGCCCTTACGCCAATGAGATTAACGACATGACAATTGATTGTACTTCACTTATGTTTAGCTACATAAATATCTATGGAACACCCCCCTTGACTTTGTAATTTTTTTCGTAAAAAAGGATTATTATTTCTCAAAATTAAGGTTTAAGTTTAACTTTAAAAGAGTTTTTTTTAAGTTTTAACGACTTTTTAAATGTTTGACCGGCCTAAAAGTATATTTTATAACAAGGTATAGTTAATAAGTCAACAAATCTATCGCCAAATAAACTAAGTTTTTAAGTTAAGAAGTTTAAACCATTAAATAGATCAATAAGTATATAATTTTAAATCAAATAATAATAATAAAGATAATAATAACTTAAATACACTTACCTATAGACTTAAAAGGATTTTTTTAATGACTTAAAGCATAACTATTTTAACTAAATAGATTTTTATTTTTTTTATTTATCTGATATAATAAAAGAGTCTAACCCAACATAAATATACAGTGTTTTACAAATATGTTTATACTATACTAGTAGAGTCTAACTCATTTAGTTGAGTCTAACTCAATTTATATAATCTTTAATTTTTATGAATAAAAAAAATAAATCTATACTTCACATCAAGCAAAGTGACTTATAAGTTATCACTAATGATATTATAATTGATGCATATTTTTCTTTGACATTTATAGTTTTAAACATGCATTAAGCTTTGATGACTTGACTTATTTTCATTTTTAATCTTATGCGTAGTTAAGCAAATCAATAGTTATTTCTAATAGTGTTCTAGTAGTTGTTTCATTACAAATTTTGAGAGTGTTTGGAAGCTGAATTTGAAAGAAATGAGATGAAATATTTTTTATTTTTAAATTTAAAGAGTTACATAGTATTTATAGAAGTAAATAAAAATCATGACAAAAAATACATACAAATCTATCATTTTATTTTAAAAATTTATTAAAAATAAACATGTTATTATCTCTCTCTTCCAAAGCCCAACTTCCATTATGATGATAACACTTAATATGTATCATTACTATTTTTTTTCTTATTTTAAACTTCTTTTTTTGGATACAAAAACTTAATTAAATACCAAGTATTAAAAGAGTAGGTATACAAGGATACCGAAAATTTGTTCTTGCTCCACACTCTTTGTTGCTGATGACCAGGGCTGGTTTCCTGGGGCTTCTTATTCTATTTGTTTTGATAGGATGTAAATGTGAAAAGCCTCGGAACAAGTGAATCTATTTTTTATTATTATTATTAATCAAAAGTTCAAGTAACTTAACCAAGGACTTTCAAGCTCAACAAGAGTATATACATTATAGTGAATTTATTTCATAAGATTCTAAACCAAATTGATCAAATAATTTTTTGACTTAGTAAAAAATTGACATTTGTGAATGATTTTAGTGTAGAATCTAGTTCGTTTTCGCGTGTGGTATAATATATCATGACTTTGTTATATTAGATATTGAACAATATAATCTATTATTCGCGTACGATTCTCTCAATACTCTAAATACACAAGTATCAACCATATAGGAGATCGGAAAATAATTCAACCTCTGCCAAAGCATTTCTCATTTTCTAGTTCTAGAATTGTCAGTCTGAACTTTGAATTATTTTTAATTTAGCTGGACTTGATATTTTCTAATCAAGATTGTCCAGAAAGGTGTATTATTATAGTTTTGTCTGTTTTCTTTTTTTGGATTTCAATTTCTGACATACTCAATGGTAAATAGTACCATGCTACAATTACTAATGACAGACCAGGAATTTAGAGAACATGATTGAATTATCAAATTAAATAGTGTCAGATTAACATCAAACTTTTTAAGGCGATGATGATGTGAGGTGGGGTTCTGATTTAAAAAGTGTTGATGTAACATACAGGTCTCCAAGTATGCAAATTGAAGATTGAAAGAGTGGAGTTTGCACTAAAATATTCATCTCACATTTCATGTTTATCCTCATCCACTTAATTTGACCAAAGCACAATACTAAACTTCGTCCCATACGATAGGGATAAACGAAGAAAGTGTCAAGTACAAATTAATCAATGATTGACTAAAGCTAAGAAAATAAAATATCAAGAAATAAATTGTTGAGAGGTACTGAAGATTCGTGGGTCGTGGCTGATTGGCTATCACTGTTAAGTTGGGCTTTGCTATGTTCAAACTTTTCGGTTCCTGACGGTCATGTCTTTGTCCATTTTCTATACTCTAAATTTACATGTACAAAATGAAGTGTCTTTCAAAATTTACTTGTACGTTTGAATATAATTAATTTAAGGCTGATAGGTGTTATCCATAGCATAGGTTGAAGCATCCAAATTCTAAACTTTGGAGTACATCAATATAGTTAAAATAATTCTCTTGTACATATTAAAATATAAATATTGATCATTGATCCCTTGATTGCCTAAACCAATGATTCGTTCTTGGAAAGGGCACCGTGTTGTTTCTATTATAATTTTCTAATTGGATTCAGACGCATATGGTTTATTATTAGTGAAGTTTAACTTGGTTGATTGAATAAAATATATAAGAGTTTCACTCTTATATTTGTTTTAGAGACTCAAAAGTAATTTTGGATGATTGAAACTGATTGAGATTTGTCTCTAAATTAATTTCAACCACATATTTATATTGGATAGTATATTTTCATTGAAATGTATGGAAAATGATTATTTTCTTTAACTCAAAAGCAGGGCCACAAGGTGACATTGTGTACAACGACTAATAAATTTATGCGGAGCTGAATAATTGGGACAGCTAGCTTTCGGTTAAATTATTGATGCGCCCATGCCATTATCATCTATACCCGCCGCTTCAATGGTTATTTTGTTTCCAAGATGATATGCAGTTCCTCACTTGGTGTTGTTGAACTTCAATGTAAAATTTTATTATGCAGAATAGTGAAGTAAATTTTTATTTTAATTGAAAAATAACACTCAAGATACTTAAAATAACTGGAAACATCAATCAGTTGTTGCACATGATAGTGGATGATGTTTATCTAATATTTTTTTTAGTTTTTCCCGTATATTATTGGAAATCTGATGCTGCTTGGTGAGATGACCATAATGTATATAAGTGAGGTATAATTTTTATTTAAAAAGTTAGTTTTGTAAAATTGAGTTGGCTTAAACCTATTTATTTTTAATATGGTATAAAAAGTTATCTTAGTGATTGTTGTTGAATTTATTAGGTCACTATCAAATTATTATTAGATCATATGTAAATGTCTAGTTTTGCAAACTTCGTGTTCTATATGGGTTGAGTTAGGCTTAAACCTATTTTCTTCTAGTTTTGTAAACTTCATGTTTTATATGGGTTGAGTTAGGCTTAAACCTACTTTCTTAAGACTTAGAGATAGTTAGAGATTTCTAAATATAGTTGCAAGTTAATTAGGATATTAGTTATCTTGTTAGAATTAGTTAGCTTGGTTATGATTACTATATATGATGTATTCTTCCCTCATTTTAATCACTTTTCACTTTTGTATTTTATCTCATTTAATCAATATACAATTTATATATTTTCATTTTCCTTCTTGTTCTTCCATGAATGTCATGTTTAATAACATATATCTTTTAAAGACAATCATATTTGAGACACGATCAGATAGTAAATATAGATACATCATTCGAACCTTACTTTAACATGTGTGTGAGAAACTAATTAATCTCTTCCACTAGATTCAATTAGAGCTATCAAAATAAGTTATAACCCACAAGTTTGAGTCAAGTTGGATTAAAAAAATCCAACTCACCTCAATTATTTAGTAGAAATTGGTTTGGTTCACTTAGCCCATGACTCATTGGGTTGAACCCATGGAAGCTGAGCTAGCTCGTGGGTTAGAAATTAATATTTTTTTAAAAAAAATTACTCATTTTTTAATATAGACTGTTTGCTATCTAATACTGTATTGAGTATGTGTGTGATCACTATTATACTAATCATTTGCTTATTACGTATTTAAAACTTACTTAAATATGTATATACAAAAATTAGATTAAAAATACTTTACAATAGAATTTTTTTTTATTCACATAACATGTATTTCTTAAGCATGTTTAACTATTTAATTAATTGTTATAATATTTTTTCAAAAAAATATAATATTTAAATTTTATTTTTTTATTTTAGATGAAACAACGTGTTTAACCCATTAATTCGGAATGGATTGAGTCAAAATTTATCAAAAAGTGAGTCGGATAAGGTAACTTATTTTTTTATAAACCCACAGTGAGGCAACCAAATAACCGATTTGGTTCACAATCACATCTCTAGATCCAACTCTTATGGTGGGAGCATCATTTCATTCTCTTGTATGGTTGGTTAATTATATACTAATCAGAAGCACCCAAAGTCCAATAGACAAACTGTGAACATATTTTTTTAACCCAATCAGTTTGACATTATTTAGTTAGATAAATTGTCGTGCAAGTATCATTAACGGAGAGTAATTCAAATTATTTCACGATACCAATATGAAAATTTATTTAATTAATAAAACGTTGCAATCAAGCAAAAAGTAACGAAAGCCATTAAGAAAATTCCCACACCGAAAGAAACTGAAAAGTATAGGCCGACATGGCAAATCGCATGGAAGGTTGAAGGGATCAAAAGTTGGAAACATCAAATTTTGGGTGGCTTGACGCATCATATGTCCCTGTGGAGAGATATGAACCCACACTACTGCATTTGATAAGGTCAAATTGTGGTCCTTGGACTCTTAAGGCCTAGTGCTAAATTCTGTATACTACTTTGGTTGTTCATGAATTCAACTATGCTTTTTGCTAGTGGAGAATTCACATTTTGAAATTTGGAACTAAGAAGGTGCTTCACCTAAAAAGGAATTGGTCTCGCCCTCTTATCACCTGCCAAATTGGCTCCATTCAGTTTCAAATATTTAATAAAAATATATCGAATATTCCTAAATATATATGCTAAAGCACTAGTCTTTTTAATAAAATTTAAAATACATTTTGACTCGTTTATATAAATATAATACAGTAGTAACATTTTACGACAAGTGCTTTATTGATGCCATGCTAGTGATAATGGTTATTGTGAAGTATAGTATGTATTTTTTTTTATTTTGTACGGGCATGAGGCATCTTTTGTATGGAGTATTGAAGTAATTTTAGAATATAAATAATTAATTTGTTCTCTTGAGTATTATTTTCTCTCTTTTTTTTATAACTTTCTCTCCTAAATAGTATTTAAAATAATAAAATTATATAAATAGTTCTTAAAGTATTAAATATTAATAAATTTAATTCATATTTTGATATATTTTATTAATAGTCAAGATTAATTTAAAAGATTTTTTAATATTGAAAGAATTATATAGTATAATTTCTAATGTTTTAAGAATTACTTATACAATTTCATTATTTCAACAACCACTTAGGAGAGAATGTAATTAATTTATTCTAATTTTATTTAAGTTAAACATATAATTTAGTTTCCACTTGTATAAGCAGATTCTCAATTTAATCCATAGATATACAAATTTATTAAATCAATCCTTATATGTGTGATTGTTAGCAATTTTGTCTTTTTATTTGTAGATTGTTAACTCTCATATGCATTTTAATTTGATTTTTATATTCTTAATTTGATTCATTTGTATAATGCACTTAATTTGATCTTTGTATATAAAGACCAGATTAAGGATGTGTGATAGATTATGTTACAATGTAAAGACCAAATAAAAATTAATGATATATTTAACCTTTTATTTAAATGCCTCTTTTTGTGGGTGATTTTATAATAAAAATAAAAAATATAATAACGAACAAAAAGATAGAAGTGAGAACGTAGGTTTAAAGTCAATAAAATGTTAATTTCAAGTCTTATAGATAACTTTACCTGCATATAAAAAACTATTTCAACTCAATTCGGATTAATTACAATCCACCGGATATAACACCTTATAATTTTATTTAATTTTTTATGATACACTTAGGGCAAGAACGCCCTCGTCATTTGAATATTATACACAGGAAAGTTGGGTGTGATCCTTCATTCCCTACCAAACAAGTAACAAAAATAAAACATTCCGGTCTTACTTTGCTTACACCTTCCTCCATATGAATACTTTTTCTTTTTTATTTTTCATCTACTTAAGCAACCATAACCTAACATCATTGTCTAGAAGCTCATGTCGCTCGCACCTTCAGACTTGGGACACCAATGAGTAACCATTTAACCAAATAAGGGCATTCTGGTCCCTCAAAGATTCATAAGTTGTCGAATGACTTGTGCCACAAGTTGCAAGATATTATTTACTTGAAAAGAATATTCCATACACCCCGCGCAAGATAACACCACGCAGCCGTCACATCAGAGACATGAGTACACACTGTAAATTTGCAAATCACACAATTTTATTTGAAAAGCATGACCCCATTTACCAGTTCAATTAATCACACACGAGCATCTCAAATTCGTTGGTTTCCAAATAAAAACAAGATGATATCTACACCAATCTTTCATCCCCTTCAACAAAAAGGAATGAAAAAACAATACACCCAACTTTATTTCTTGTTTAATTCTTCTTCTTTAATTTTTCCCACTATATTTTTCTCAATTGACATGAAGGTTACCTCAGGTATACAAATCCAATTTCGAAAGAGTCAACTATATATATATATACAAGCTATTTAAAATTATGCAGTGTCTTTGGGGCTACAAGTGGCCACAACATTAATATTAAAAAGTCGAGGAATGATAAAAAAAAAAGTCTGAAATAAATAAATAAATATAAGCAGAAACTAAAAAGCTAATAGTTTTTTATTCTCCAAAAAGGGCAAAAGAGAATTACTGTATAATCCCGAAATAATACAAATTTGTTCTCTCTAATTATCCTAAGAGGGGAAAGGAAAAAAGTTGAAATGATCCCATAGATGAATTGTTAAAAGAAGAAGGGGAGGGTGAGAATTGGGGAACCTCGATCATCTATGGGCAGTTACAAGGGTTTCAATGAAGCGCAAACCATCAAATCTGGGAGCGAATTTCTCCGTAGAAGAGGAACTCTGTGACGAAGTGTTATCGCGGCCTCTCCTCTCATCCTGCAAAAAATCCACATCAGTTCCGCACACAAAATCAAATCAAATCAAATCAAACGAGTGAGAGACAAACCTGATGGGAGGAGGAGGAGAGGGAGGCGGCAGTGGCGGATGCGGCGGCGACGGAGGCGGCGAGGAGGCCGGACTTCTTCATGGACAGAGAAATTTGGGTTTCTTGGGAACCGGTTTGACGGCATATATATAGGAAAGGGGGAGAGGGGGTTCGTGTGGTTGTGGTGGTAAATGCTAATCTCACACACTCAATTATTTATGCGGCAAATATACCTTGTTTTGCTTTTTCTCCCAACTTACCTATTTGCCCTTCTCCACACATCTTGCATCTATTTCTGTTTGCTTTTGCAATTTCAACTCCTCAAACTCCTCTTTCACATATTCTATACCATAACAGGTTCTCTCCAGCTTTTTTAAATTCATCCTTTAATTATTTTTATTATTTAATATAATAAATTAAAAAAGTATAAATAAATGGTGGAGATTAAAAATTAATTACTCTCCAATTTTTCAATTTTTATTTATTTTTAACAGTTTTACCTTTTCTTTTTAGTTTACTTTTCATCACACTTTGATCTTTAGTCTTGGTATAATTGTTTAAAATAGATATTATAAAAAATAATAAATATATTATAGAATATTCTTTTATTAAATCACTTGACATTTATAGATAAATATTATTTTTAAAAAATTTAAATATATTTTTAATCTCGCAAAGTAAACGAGTTTTGATTTTATTTTATGTAAAATTTTTAATTAATTTTTATTCCTATAAAATTTATAATAATTAATTTTGGTCCCAATAAAATGAATAAATTTTGGTTTTAGTTTTGGTTATGTAAAATATTTTTATTTAATTTCATCTCTCTAAATTTTGAAATAATTATTTTTAGTCCATAATTTTTATTTTAAAATAGATAAATAATATTTATTTTAGGGATTAAATTTTTTTAAAGATATCATATGTTAACATAATACTACATACACTAATGTGTGTAACTTGTGATAATCACTTAACATTTTGTTGAACATATACGTAAGTAACAAATGTCACATAATATTAAAGATCAAAATAGTTATTCAAAATTTAGAGAGCTGGAAATTGATAAAAAAAATTATATGGACCAAAATAAAAAATTGTTTATTTTATAGGACTAAAAATATATTTAATTATTTTAAATAATTGTTATAAAAAATAAAAAATATATTATAGTATAAGATTTTTTATTAAATCACTTGACTTTTTATGTTGAGTATTTAATATTTTTTATAATTTATATTTATTTTACAGAATATTACTTAAATCTAATTTTTAATTTTCAATATATTATATTAAATTAAAAATATCAACCGATATTTATGATTATTATTATCACAATGAAGTCTAATTTACATTTGACTTCTAAATTTATATATATATATATATATATATATATATATATATATATATATATATATAAAAAAATAAAGATAGATAAAATTAGATAATTTTTTTATTTTTATAATATTTATTTTTAAAATCAAATTAATTGTGATTTATAATTGGCTGAAAGTGTAAAATGTGTGTGACTATTGAATTCAAATAATCTTTTGCCTCAAATGATTTAGTTTCATAATTTTTTTTCAATTTTTTATTTAATATAATAAAATATTATTACTATTAAATTTTATTTTAATTTAATGATTTCTTACCATGTACAAGAAACTTAGTTATACATTATAATTATTATTAATCACATATTTGAAGTCTCTGTTGATGTTATTTTTGGATCACCACAACAAGGTTAGAATTAAATTTCGGATACCAAAATTTCCACCACCACAGCGTATTTGTCAATGTTGTTTGTAGTTTGTTTCAGCTTTATTTTTCAAAAATGTATATTAAATTAAACATAAAATAACATGATAATTAATAAAATAAATAATCATGGTGCAAAATATAATAATTACTTTAGTTCTTTCTCAAAAAAGCTATTTACTTAATCATGAATAATAAAGTAAATCCATATTTAATTCTTCGAATGTGTAAAAAGAAATTTCAAGCCAGCAGTTGCATTATATCTTTGAAACGAAATTAATTCTTAATCTAGTAAGCTTTTATTAAAATTATTTATAATTAAATTATTGACTCGAATACATAATTAAAATCATCAGTTCGGGCCAAACAAAATCCTTGAGCTCCATCCAAGGTTAGGATTTGATGATAGAATTATGAAAAAAAATTTTTTTTACGAGTATAATAAGAAAAGTAATATAAGTATATTTAAAGCATAATTTAGTTGTTTCGATTCCCTTTTAACAATAAACACAAAAAAGTAAAACTATATATATATATATATATATATTTTATATATATTTATTTATTTATTTTTTCTTTTTAAAAACCATTTGGATAATTTAAAATGCTTTAATTTAATTTAAAACATCCCGTGAACATAACAAATGACAAAAGGCAAGGGACAGTATGTGGCCGTCGTAGCTGCATACGAGGCAAAGCTTCAGTGCCAAAGAAAAGGTGCTGTCTGAGAAAGTACTAGAAGGTAAAGGATGAATCCACTAAGTTTAGGTGGTTGAAAATTTATTCTAATTTCCATAGGCAAAAATCACCAATTGTCCAAGTGGATGTGTGATAATTATATTTTATCTTAATAATTTTATAGGTATTTTACTTTTTTTATTCACGAAACAAGTATGAAATATTTACTGTGGGAAATAGTTACTGATTTTACAAGGCGGGTAAATATTTATCTTTTGGTATATTTTTTTCTATACTTAAAAGTTAAAATTTGAATACCTTTCCATGAGAAGTTTTTTTTTTATATATAATAATGGAAGTAACTAAATTTACAAAGAAGAGAAGAAAGATTAAAAAAAAGAATAAAATGATTTTTAAGAGAAGTATGTAAATAAAAATAGGATAATAATGTAAACGTTATTATTTGAGATAATGATATAAACATTGTTTTGAGATAATAACGCAAACGTAATTTTTCAAAGTAATGATGTAAATATTATTTTTTGGGATAAAAATCTGAACGTTAATCAGCTCCACCAATCCATGTTTTTGATGAAAGACCATGTAAAAAATTACGGTCACTTGAAATCGGATTTATGGATAAGTTCAATTTTTTTGTTGTTTTTTAAACAAGTAGTTGATCCGAAGTGTTTAACCATTTATCGGTGATTAATATTATTTTCTCGATGATTAATATTTATTGAAAAATATGTCTAATTGTTTTTAATAAAAAAAAGTTTCCGATTTTAAATATATATATTTTAGATATTATTATATTAATTAAATTGAAAGTAAAAAAAATTAAGAAATACAATTATAACATGCAAGAGAGAGAACAAGTAAGATTTGTACTACAGCGGACTTAGTTGACTTTATATCAGGTATGCGTACAAGTCCATGCTTACTATTTACTTGTGTATTTAAAATATGTGGAAATCCAATCCAATAACTTTTTTCTTTATTTTTATTTTGTTTAATTTTCAAATTTTTATATAAATTTTTATTGGATTGGATTGTTTATAGAGACCATCAGAAAAAAAAAAGTAAGATTGATGATTCTTTATAGAGATAACAGTGAAGTGAAACAAGTAGGGGAAATAGTTTTTAGTTATACTCTCTTATATTCTTATTGATATATATGTTAAACGAATATTTATCAATTTTATAAATATTTACAAGTATTCACGGATATTAATAAATATTTGGTAAAATATAAAATTTAAATAAATAAAAAATATTTTTTAAAATATATATTTATATTAAAAGTAATTAATTTTGACACATGTATTTATATTAAAAATAAGTAATTTAAAAATATTTTTATACTAAAAAAATTAAAATAATTTAGTTTATATATGATATAAGTTTTAAATAATCATAAATTATAAATAAAAATACCTTACTATTTACTCTCTTGTCACATTAAAACAAGAACCTACTAAATTATTCATTTTTAACTCTACAAATATTCTCTGGTGCAATTTTTTCATCCCTAATCATTCTCATATGTGGTAGCACTCCAGGAAGAAGGAATGATAAAATCCATATAGTTATAATCCTTCCAAATTTGAGAGAAAGAGGGACAAAAGTTGTTTCATACAATATCATTATTTAACATTTTTATTGATATTATGTCATTATATATATATATATATATATATATATATATATATATATATATATATATATATATATATATATATATATATATATATATATATATATTACACAATTAAATATAGATATTTTTAAATTTTTTTTCAAACAAATTATAAAATTATTTTAGTTTTTTTTATTTTTTCCATTATTTTTTTTCCTTTCCTTTCTTTGACTTTCTTCTTTTACAGTCCAAACATAGAATTAATGATACGCCCAAAGGAGGATAGATTTTAAAGTAAAAAACTTCAATATCAATATAAAATGATTCGTCAAAAGAAATTTAATGTCATACAATTCTTCAACATAATCAACGAGAATATAGTTGTATAGTAACAAATATCATTTCAACAATTTTTTAAAATTATCAGTCGTATATTTTATTTATAAACTGAATCCACGTCTCTCTAAATTAATGTTCAACAATTATTGTATTCTTTTAGAATTAATGTTCAATAAAATTTTAAAATTTTACTTGTTTTTTTCTTAAATAAACATTACAACAACAATATCAAAACAATATAAAATATTACGTATGTTATTCAAACTCCTACAACTAAGTTGACTTTAATGGTTTAAAATATGAAATTTCACTTGTGCAAAGGAGGATAAAGTAAAGGGAGTAATAAATTCTAAATTTTTAATAAAATTATTTAGAATTTGAAATGTATGTCAACTTGATAGTCATTATTTAAGCATATGTTTAATTTTATAGATAATGAATTTCTCCTTTGCTTCTTTTAAGCCTATACCAACTTGGCAACTCCTATGTGTAGCTTGTATGGGTAGTTTTTAAATTTATTTTTTTGGAGAAAGGGAACATGTGTTTGTACTTCGTATTATGAATACTTAAAATTGAAGGGTCAGAAGCGTAATAGTGGAAGGAATTGGGGTTAGTAGTGGAAAAGAGGAATTTTTTTTTTTTTCTAGAATGTGAACCTCGGCTCTGACTCTGTGGAGGGTAATTTAGTAAAAGAAATGCAATTATTTAGAGGTTCTGGGTCGCTCATGGCAGTTGATATTTTGGAGATGACTATGGCCGATTTTTTCAGGAGCCAATCAATGAGGAACGGACACGTGTTGAAACCTACGAGGCATCCCCGCAGTCACAAGTTAATTGTACATTTTTATTTTGTTTCCTTAACCATTCTTCATTTCTGCTGTACGACACCAGTGGTGACCTCCCTCTATTGAGTGGTACATAGAAAACGTTCAAATATTTAATGTTGATTGTCTCGTTGATTTTTTAGTTCATTTTTAAAAATAATGTTTTAAAAATAAATTCAAAATATATTAAAATTTAATTTTAAAAATATTATACAATTATATAAAATGATTATATATACTCGGATTAAGATATTATAAGGCCCAACATGGAATGAGAACTCACGAAGGACATGAAACACAGGAAGACGATAAGATAGTTAGCAGTGAGCACATATAAAATAAGGAATTTAATACAAAAGCATTACTCACATTTCACACATAGTCGCGTAAAAGTACTACTTTAACTTAAAAGACAACTATATAATTAAGTCCGACAAAGTGTCTCCAAAAATCTACAAGTGTCTCAAAAGATTAAGTATTTAGGCATTATTAGAAATTTTAAATAACAAGAAGATCTTATAAAAGTATAATATTTTCCGGTAGATGATGTAAAATATATATTAGATATTTTAGAAATATTCTAATTCTAAATTACTTTACCATCTATTGTATGTAGTGATTTAGCCATCTTTATTTGTCTAAATAATCACACAATTATAAAAATATCATTCCCACCTTATATATATATTTTTTTGATAGTGAGCATTTATAGAATGGTAGATGTTAAAAATGTAATTAAAGTGGAATTTTCACGTTAAATTTTCTTTTCTTTTATAACTTCTCTCACCAAATTTGTTTTAGGCTTATTTGCATATAACAAACATAATGTAAAGAGACTTTGATAATAAAAAAAAATGATTTGATCAAAAAATTGAGTTAATTTGATATAAGTTACTTGGATTGATTTAGTTGGTTAGTGTATAAGAGTTTTCTTACTTTAGACCTACTTTATTAATCTAGTTTCTTTTATTATTTATTATAATAAAAATAATAATTCATCTATAAGTTTCATCATCAACCTGATAATTAAGTCAATATAGTCAAAACATATTTTTTTAGGTCATTGTAATTTAAACATAGTGTTTTTTTATTTGATAGAATGTGTTTGCTTCCTTATAATATTGTGTCAACTTTATTTCTATTAAATATTAAATAAAATTAAGATAGAAGGACCTCATTGTAAATAAAAAAAAACAAAATTAAAGGATCCAATTGACATAAATAAAAAAATTTATAAGACTAAAATTATCTAATCGCAATATCTAAAAGATTAAAAATACAATTAATTAACCAAAAACGCTAAGCATTTTCCTATTCCTTCCATTCTTAATTAATCTTGGGTTGTTTTAGCATTATACTTTTGCTTTTGGCCATCAGCAACGAGGTTTTTATTTCGTTTTTTTTTTTTATTAAGCATTGTTGCTTGATAAGAGACTGTCATTGGAGCTTGTGTTATTTAGCAACTCTCAGGTACTACGTGCTTAAATAAGTACTTGTTCTTTTATTTGTTTTGGTCTTAATAATATTAAAAAAAATTAATAGAAATTGATGTAATAAAATGCAAGAATATGGGATAATTTATGGATTATTACAAGATTTTTTTGATTTTGTTATTAATTTTAGCTACCATTTAAATTAGTAATTAAATCCTAGCTAATTAACTATTAATTAACTAGAATATTATTTTTTTAACTAAATTTAAATTATATTTATTTATACTTCTTATTAATACAAATTAATTAGAAAATAACTACAAATTTTAAAATTTTACAACAAATTAACTAAGATTATTTTCTTAACTAACTTGCTACTTATTTCATACTACCATTAATATTATAGTAATTTTGTAGCTAATTATTTTTGTTAGAAATTAACTACAAAATAATTATTGATTTTAAAATTAGTCACAAAATTATTTGGTAGTAAATTTTAATTTTTTTTAGTAGTGGACCTATTTAATAAAATTTCAAAAGTTTCTGGATTGGAAATAATTGTTTTAGTTATAAAAAGTAAAAAAAATAATGTGTAATGGTAGGATACGTTTAAGATGTATAAAAAGTAAAAAGAGAAGTGTTAGAATGATATGCTTTAAAGATTGTTTTAGAATTCTAATAAGTAATTGTGTTTTTTCCCCTCAATTATACTCTTATAAATAGTGGAGTAATTAAGATTACTTTTTAGTGAAATATTAATAATTTTGATTTTTACAAAATACTTAGGAAACATTTAATGGAAATAAATCTTTTTTATATAAAAAATCATGATTCTTAAGAATCATTATTCTTAAAAATTATAAATTTTATGAATCAGATGATTATTAAGAATAACTAAAATTTGTTTGGTCTTCAAAATATTTACATATATTTTTTTGATAATTAAAATTTTTATGTTTAGTTTTAATATATAATTTTTTTAGGTAGATAAATAATTTTAAAAAATATCATTTTAGATAAATAACTTTGTTAAATACACTTTTGTAAAACTTTATTATTTAAAGTTTTTTAATATTTTATTTATCATATGAGAACTTTTATTATTTAAAATAAGAAAAATTATGAAAACAAATTTTTAAGACGATGAAAGTATTTGCTTACTTGTTTGCATCCTTGATTGTAATGATAAATAAAAGTTACGTACTCTTTTAAAAGACTTTTTTCTTGATTAATTTTAATAAAAATGTTATTTTTATAAAAATATAAAATAAATTTATTCATTTTATTTTGGGTATCATGGTCATTTGTATAATTATACTGTTATCTAATTGCAAATCATTATTAGTATGACGATTAAAATATCTATGATGAACAGTTACAAACTTATTATACATAATGAGTTGTGAGTAGATAACACTTTAAAACTATTTTACATCATTCGTGCATGATTTATTTTTCTTTTTTCTTTAATATTATTAAATTGTTATTATTCAAGGGTTTCAACAGAAGATTCTTATAATAATCAAAGAAAAAGTGAAATTAAAATAATTATTATTGTAACGTATTCTTTTTTAATTTTAAAAATAAAGATTATTAAATTTTCACTACTAAAAAATTTTAAACAAACATTAGTTTTTTTTTATGACAACTAAATAAGAAGTAAATTTAAGATAATTATTACTAAAAATCTATTTTAAAAAAATTAAATTTAATAAGATAATAATTAAATTATTTATAAGACATAAATTTAAGAATGATTAAATCTGTGTAAATTTTATTTTTATTTCTTATATAAATTAATTTGCATTTTCTAATGTAAATTATTTAGTATGATTGTCAAAATAATTTATAAGGATAATATATACAGATAGTAACATTTGTAAATAATTTATTATAATATTTTATTATATGTAAATTATGATAAATTTAACAAAAATAATTTAATCAAATTATTGCTTTGGATAAATTTTATTGTAAAGATTTTTTTTATAAATTTTAAAATTACAAATATGTTGGTATGATTTTAATATTTTTTTATTTAACTTTAACATAACAAAATTTTATTATTTATCACATTTAATAGTATTCTTAAATAATTTTTAATTAATACCTTATAAATAATTAAATATAAAAATATTTAAAAAGTGTAATATTTAATATGTTAAAAATTAAAACAATATTTTATAAAACATTTTTATTTTTAAAATTATAATATGTATACTAAAAATCAAAAAAATAAATATGTATACTAAAAATATTTATTAGTATTTTTTAATTTATATATAATTATTTTTTATATTTAATAATAAATTATTTCTAAATTTATAATTGTATTAAATGACTTAACGAGATAATCATAATTTTATGCATTATTAAAACTTTTCTCTTAACTTGAAAAAATTATATTTCCGCTCCTCCATGATAATATTTGTGTGAGAAGCATAAGTAAAAATTATTCCTAAAAAATAATATTTTTAAAAATATTTTTTAGAGAATATATCAAATATAAAAAATTAATTTTTTAACGTTAAATTTATAGAAAAATTTCTCCAACCAGATTTCGAGCATTAATATTATTTTTAGTAGAATTTGTATTGAAAATGAAACCCATCTACCATTCATTCATATAATTTTGTAAATAATAAATAGGAATATTTATTAATTTGTTTGAAAAACTTTAAACAATTAAAAAAAATTAGAAATGGAGGGATTTTTTATTGGGTAAGAGACTCGTATTATGGTGCAGTGTCGGAAATTGGTACTCACACGTTTAGCACAACATGCTGGTATTCAGTACTGGACTAGAAGACAACTGGCTAAACAATTATTGTTTGTTTGAGAAGCCAATAACTTCAAGTGATATGCACAAAGATTTCAGATAAAACACAAGTTTTTCGCAAAACATAGATAACTATATTTCTATTTTATATTTTTAGGGGAGGGGGAATGAATCCTTTTTTCTTTTGAGGTTACCTTTGCATGAATTATCCTTAGCTACATACTGCAATTTGCAAGGGATATCTTATCTTTGTTCTACTATTTGGCTGACGCCACAAGTATGTAGCAACATTATCATTCAGCTAAACATTCTATTCTAAGGCCTCGTAACAGAATCTTCGATGGCCATATTACTCAAAGTTTATTAACTTCCACATGTAACGATTCATTTGTCCACGTCCGAACCTCCCTTGACATAATATATATATCCTAATGAACCCTGCCAAAAATGGAAGCTCCACCAATCAGTGAATAAAATATAATTGAACATTTTTTGTTTTCAATTGAGACAAGATCATAACAAGATGAATAAGGCAAAGAAAAGTAGTATTTTATTTTGAATGGTTGGTTTAATTTGAATTTGCTTACTTGGAGCAATCCATGCTATCAGAGATGGGAAAGCTGAGGGTGGTGTTGCAGAGAAGGGGAAGATATTGTATGTTGGAGGGGATCAATGCTGGTGTCATTCCCTTAACCATGACCTCAATGCACCAACAAATGGTTCTGGGGCCTGTGGAGTGAAGGGCTAATGTGTTAAGCTTGTCAACATATTTGCAGCATGTTTTCGAGGGCATAGGGTAATCTGGATCACCCACCAGGAATTCTAAGCAATAAGGAAAGTATTCAAATGTAAGATCACAAACAGAGAATGGAGAGGGCCCCGCTGCTTTTGCCTCACCCGTGTGTGATACACAAACCACACACACTGCTAGTATCACTAGGATGCGAATCATAGCCATTGTGCAGGATAGGTTAAGGCTTAATGTTTTTTCTATTAATTTTTAATAACTCCACTCGCTATTGAACTGCTATTTATATAATTGATATATCACTATAATTGCCCCATAAACATGCCGTTTAAGCACGAATAACAATTTTATTTTGATTCTATCAGTATCCAACAAAAACTTTCACAAGCATAAAATTTAATAAAAATATTAGAGGTGGCAAATTGATAAGTTAGACCAATTTTTATATGAGTAAAATTTTGTTAGCTTGAGCTAGTTCAATTTAAAAATACTTAAATTTTTAAAAGATTTTAAAAAAATAATATTGAATCAAATGGATTTAATTCATTTTGAGCTAGCTTTTATAGAGTCCAGCTTAGTTCGGTGACTCAACGAGTTGGGTCAAATTAGTCCAATTCTATCTAGGCCAAATCTTTGGAACCCAGTCCAGTTGTTAGGTTGAACCTATTTTGCGACCTTTAGAATTGAGTGTAGATATAAGTATTATAATACCAAACCCATTAGGGACATTCAATTGAGAAATTCTTAGAATAAAAGAATAAAAACTTTTAATAATAGTCCCTTTCACAATTAAAAAAAATAAAATGAAATTAAAATCCAATTAAACACTTTTTATAGGACTAATATTGTTATCATTATTATCATTACCATTGTTGGCTTGCTACCATTGTCATTGTTACCACCACTGTCACCATAGGTGATAATGGCGTGATAATAGTGGTGGAAAGGATAATGATGGTTGAAGAGATAATATTGATAGTCTCATAAGATATGTTTAACTGAGTTTTAATTTAGTCATAATGTTTCTTAATTCTTAATCAAAGATTATAATTGAAAATTCTTTTATTTTTTTTTATTTTGTATGAGTTTCTCCTTTAAAACACCTCATTAATTATAGTTATAATTACCTATATATATATATATTACTAATTATTAATTTAACTATGAGTTTAATGATTGTCATACACTTGTAATGTAAAGTAAAGTAATTTTACACTGTCATCAATAACAAATTAACATGGGGATAATTTTAAAGTAATTATTGTAAAAGTTAATAAACTTTACATGATAGTTTGTGATTGGATGGTTCAGTAAAATTGTTTTAGTCCATAGCCTATTTTTTCTTTAATTATTAAAATATAGTTTTGAACCTAAATTATTCACCGTCCTCGTTCTTTATTTTCTTGCTATCTAATTATTCTAATGAGTAATACACTTTTATTTACTAGATTGAAAAAAATAAAGAATATAAATAATGATAAACTCTTTTAAAGTTATTCTTGAAATAACTTAATCTCTCAATATATATATATATATATATATATATATATAATATTGTTTAGATAATTTTAAAATATTTTTTTTCAATTTTGTTGTAGTAATTTCTTTAATTAATATTTTTTATTGATTTTACACTTACATAAAATGCAGGTAAGAAGTGTAAGCAAATAGAAGGAAGAAGACTAAAATTATTACTTCAACATGTATGAGCCCAAATATGATTGTTTTTTTCAATCGCAATCATGAAAACAAATATTATTATACAGTATTCATACTTACTCATTATTATTCTACCATTAAGTACGTAATCAAAAATTCAATATTTAAATTTTCGTGTATAGAAAAACATTTGAGAAAATCAATAATTTAAATAGTAAATCTACGTACCTCAAGAAATAAGTCTCATACTCTTGCGAAAAGATACATTGGTCGTAAAAAAAAAAAAAAAACTAAAAATATAAGACATGCCACATCTATGTTCCTTAAAGTCCTGAAAACCGTTGAATTACACACTTCCCCGAACGAAATCAAATACTACAATTGCTTGCACCAAATGCTAGTGGCATTGCAGATTTGGTTAGCCACTGGCTTTCCATGATTTCCTAAACTGGGTGGGGCATAAGGAAGGGGACCACAAAGTCGTGAACTTGTATCACACGGCAGAGGTATGTGCAAAACATGGACTTATCTATATCCCAGAGATTTTGGATCCCAAGCAGTATCATACCAATAATTTAACATTCGTACCCAAGTTGTCTTATTGTTTCACATTCTTTACTAATAATTCAGCATGAAGAGTGAATGATTGAATGCAAGCTAGGCTGATACGATTCATTTAATCAAGCTAACATTATTTCCATCTTCACATGACCAATATTTATATTTTTCTTTTCTTCCCTCTTTCGCCATCACCTATTGGTTGTGCGCAGAAGAACGTGACAATAACCCCTTAACAACTAACTGCATTATGGCTTATATTATAGCGATATGGATACGCCGGTGATGGTCGGTACATGCAATAATTTGAGATTTCTCTATACAAAACAAAAGTATTATTCATTATAATGGTCATGTTGGAAAGGAATATCGTAGTATGTACCATGAGATGAGATGCGAATTCGTTCACTTTAAAGAAACTAATTTGATAACTTTATGGATTACTTTTGGTATGAAATTAATCATACTTGAATATATGTCACTTTCTTGTGGTGCATGTATGTACCGTAAATAGCACATGTAAAATTCAATTAGAATGTCCTTTTTTAACGCATTACATATATTTATTAAATATAAAATCTTACTAATAATATTTTCAATAGGTTTCAAATACAATATTTACTAAATGTTACTAAAATTAATAAATAATATTTTTATATTTTTATAACATTTTTAAAATATGGCTAAAAACTATATGTTGCAGTGATGATGTCACTTGGACAAGTATAGAAGAAGTACACATTTATGAATGCAGACATCAAAACTCATTCATCAATTGATAGGTAGGTATTGTGTCTATAGTCAAATTGTCCATAGCGTTTAGTTGGTAAGCATGGAATCAACATAAGATTTAATTATTGATGAGACACGGAGAGATAAGGCCCGAGATGACTAGTTCAGATGGAGCTAGATACTGTACAATACATTATTCATTGTGAATAGGCCGAAAGGATGATAAATTATTGAAATGAATGACGTAAATTTGTGCCTGAAAAAAATGTCGATAGAACATATAAATGGTGCACATTGGTGTGTTATTTCTCTAGAATGACTCACCATATCAAACATTGCATTCATTGGTTTGACAAAAGTAGCTTAGAAAATTCTCTTGCAGCTGTGATATTTATTCTTATGCTTGGCTTTGTCCATCACCGTTCTTGCATAGTTGCTTGTCATGCAAAATCCTTGTTTTTAGTTTCTACTTTCATGTTTGGATTTAAACAGTGTCCAAGCTCCATTTATTAGTTCATAGCTTCATATATTTAGGTGTAAATAAAATCATATAATAAGCCAACAAAGGTTCAATGAGAATGGATATAAGCTGAAAAAAAAAGCAGAGACTGCATGCAGAGTAACAAATAATATGCAAGTTTGAGATTTGCAGGTGAGGAAGCATTGAAGCAGAAAAGGCAGGAAAAGTTCCCAAAGAGATCTCAAACCTCAATACAAACAGGAAATATCTTGTGGACAAAATAGAACATGATCTGCCTAAGTTCCCATGAATAATGTATTTAAATGACTGCATTATCTAGAAATGAAAAAGAATCCATGTCCTCATCAACATGGAAAATATCTTATAACATGTTTAATTTGACTTCGCTTTTATCAAAATCAATTCAGATTTTCCACGTTGAAGTCAGAGTAACGCATAGTTGCTTCCATTTTTTTACGGTGACACCATGATTTTGGGTTTCTTACTGCTAATTCAAAACATTATTAGTGATTATTGGCACAAATAGATTAGATGCAACTCCGAAGTGCATATTGACTCTTAGGATATTGGGGGAAATATTTTTAAGATATTTGGTATAATTAGGAAAATGTTGGCTATTTGTGTAATTAAGGAAATTTTGTTCTCTTTTCATTAGATAGGTAGATTGATTCTAACTCCTAAATTTATGAAATTAATTATCTCAACTTTGTATATAAATAGGGTCGGGATTCTTTCCCATTATAAACAGGAGAAATTTCAATTTTCATATCTCACCCTTCATGTATGTTTCTCTATGCTCTTATCTCTTTTGTTATTGATTTATGATTGTAAAAATATTATTGATATATTTAGTATAAATAATAAAATATTGTCCATTTATATAATTAGAGAAATTTCCTTCTCTTTTCGTTATGTTTACACGTAAATTGATTCTAATTCTTAAATTTATGGAAATAATTCTCTTGTTCTTGGTAAAAAAAATCCTAAATTTACCTAATTCTGTTAGCTTATATATAAATATAATAATGCTATTATCAAATAAAGATATATATTTTTAATCTCAACATGTATAAATCCCATATAAATCTCAACATGTATAAATCTCAACATGTACAAAAAGTAGAATTTTGTAAAAGTTCGAACAATCTTCCCTTCAGCAGCTAGTTTTTAGGGTTTACATAGACCCCTCCAAAATTTAAGATTGACATCGCAACAAATCACTAGCTATGAGTGCCCGTTGCTTGAGTGTATGTTGATCACAACATGATGTGAGAAATATTGTGCCCATGAACACGTTGGGAAAGATGCTTCAAGGGAAAATACCTTTGGAATGCAAAATTTTAAGCCACAGTTAACAGAAAAAAGAAGTCTTAATGTAAATAAAAAATGATACCACAGAGGAGCGTGCAAAAGAACAATGTCATTGCAAATGCTTGTTAAAGAATTGTTGCCCTAGAGCAGGATCACTCATCTTTTCATAAAAAATGAAGGTATTTACAAGTTCACCTCCAATGTATGCTCCCTCAAGTGTGACTAGAATCTAGCAAACGGGAAGGATTCAAATAAAATGAAATTGTTTTAACCACACTAACGTTCGGCAAGGTTCAACATAACTAGCTACATCAACCTCACTGAACACAAATAACAGTTATCTTCAACAGATCAAGCATGGTGTTTCAATCAAGGCAAGACCTCTGCAGTGCTAATTAAAAACTTTAGACAATGTAATATACAAATATTAAGGGGAGCATTAGTATTATTCACAATCACATATCAACTCCAGATATCCAGCAATTTATTATTTGCTGTACTTGATATATAACAATTAAACTTGCTATTTGCTAATAGCTGTTCTCACTCTTGAGTCTTTCTATGAGTTCCAAACTTGCGCACTTTAATTGGCCATTTACAGACATCAAATTACAATATTTTCCTCCCAGAGCAAATGCTAACTACTACAAACATGAACATTGTTTTCTGAATGAGTTCGGTTTGGTTATGGGGCTGTAAAACGGGCCAACTTTAAGCCCAAACTTTGGAGGCCATGGGCGAAAGTAGCCTGCATTTAAATGGGTTGCAAAATAAGTCCACCTCCTTTCATCTATTTGCAAGTATTTTTTTGTCGTTTAAATTTAGATCAATTTAATTTTAATCTCTTAAATTTATTTACTTTTAGATCTCAAATTTTAAAAATTATTTTGAGTCATTTGACATAGTTATATGTATTTCATACATTACAAATAAATAAAGTTAACGTTATAGTTTGTTTTATTATTTACCGTGTAAACAAAAATCTTATATCTAATTGAAAAATATTTCTAACTATATCTACATCAAAAGATTAAAAATAATATTTTTTGAAATGCATGAGCTAAAAAATTAAAATTAAAAATTAAAATTAAAATTCACCTAAATTTTAAGAACGAAAAATATATTTCAACTTCTTTTTACCATAGAGCACATATTTTTTCAACGGAATTAAAAGTTTGTTTGAATGCAACTATATTCAAGATTCAATTTTAATATTATTAATTAAATTAAAATAATTCGTGTTAAATGATCGTGCATTCTAAAAATATATATAAAAAATGCTTTTGTTTTCTAAACTAAATCTATTTTCGGTTTCTACACTTTTAAATAGATAAAATCAGTCTTTTAGTTAAAAAAAAAATGTGTGTTTTGTCTGTTTAATTTCTACTAATTTGGTCAGCGATGACGCTGATGCGAAAACAGCTTGATACGATTTTTTATGGCAAAAAAAAATAATTACCTTTAATTATTTTGTTCTTTTCAAGACATAATGATTTTGAAATGTGAAGAAACAATGAATAACTGAATCTGTTTACCCTAGCCGCAGTACCAACAAGTGAGCCTGATATTCCTGGAAAAGACATGGTCTTTGTACACCACATTTTCTTCGTGGAATCCATGGTCAAGATTCATGACAAGACAACAATCTGTCACCTTGCCGGTAGGTTCTGGCCACGGCAACGCTTTCATTGCTCGTTGAAAATACGTGTATGGTTTACACATTGTAGCACATATTTTCGTTTCTTCCTTCATATAAATAAAACCAACTTTCGAATTTTAGCATTCAATGCGATCATATCACGAATAAGAAATAATCTACTTACATAATAAAATAATGAAATACAGTTTAAATAATTTCCCCTTACTTGTTATGAACATATATTTTTTATTATTTATTTTGTGACATTTGATACAAAATTATAATTTAAAAAACGTAATAATAATTTGATCATTATTGCAGGGATTTCCGTTGTTCGTTTATCGGTGTTCTGAAATTGGTAATTTTGTGGTAATGACACGTGATCACATTAAACAAATGAATTGCTAGTTGCCAAAAAGGAATGATCATAAAAGATATGTGGCGTGTGAATACGAGTATATGACACCGCGGCATGCTCAATCAATTCGTGTGACAATTATTATATTTTACTTTCTACCATGCCACAACCAACACACATGCATCACATGTACATGACTTCTTTTTATTTTAATTTAAATATTTTATATAAAATAATGTCAGAAATATTAAATACTAACCATCTAATCTCGTACTATAAAAAGAATAGTTTCATACATCCATACTGATTTTTTTATGCCCCTCTCACATTCCATTTTATATTGTCGAATTATATTTTAATTTACACAATTTTATTTTACTATGAAACCAATATGTTGTTTGATGATACACATATAGATTGGACATTCCATCCAGAAAAGAAATATATGCTTATTAGTTTTATAAACTGATAGATAGAAAACAATAACTGTTTCTTTTCCTTGATTATGATATATAGAATAATCATTAATATTTCCATTAAGAAATTTTGATACTTTAATAATGAATGATATATTAAACGAATGATTGGCAAAATAAATTTTTTTTAGAAGTAACCACTTTTTAAAAACCTTTGAAATGCAAGTATAGTATTATATGTTTTAGTCATAAAAATTGAAATAATATTTCAATCAAGTTATTTATTTAGATTATGTTATAAGTTGCATATACTAGTTATAACTTTATGATATACTGATTTGAAGATTGAATTATTTACTAATTTAGTTTATAATTGAATGATTTTTTGATAAATAATAATTGACTAATTTTCTACGTCAGAATGTATTACGAATCTCAACAAATTTAAAATATTTGACTTAACATGGGTAGATCAGTTCGCTTAATTAGTCAATTTTGCATTTGAATAATTCGTTAAAAAAAAATGCAGTTGAATAAAAATTTGATTGAACTATTTGTTTCTACCACATAATAATAGTACGGTGATTGAAGTCACATCTGGTATGAATTTATCGCTGAATAACTTTATTATTACTTTTTTCTTTTTATTACGGCAATAAGTTGTTTATTTGTTAAGAGTCAAAATAGCATACATAATTATAAAAGAAGCGAAATTTTAGTTAAATAATTATTAATAAAAATTATGTATATGGGGGGAAATTGTTTCTTTTAAATATTATTTTTGGGCATATTCTTTTAGATATAAGTGACTCCATTTTATTGATTGCGTATTTAATATAATTTCAAAATATATATTATAATGTCTATATTATATTTGTACTTATGTTAATAAACAAAAGGTAAAAGTACTAATTTACGCTACTGGGAAAATAATATGACTTTTATACTGTATTAACCTTAATTGTTAATTAAGTACTTTACCAAAAAAAACCCTTAATTGTTAAGTTATTAATCAATACACGCAATAAATAATGTAATGAGCTAATCTAACATAATATAATAATAGGTTATTAGGGTTATACATAAGAGCTTACGTTATATAAAAACAATGTCGGTTGATGTCATCTTTATTTTTCATTTCAAATTCAACACAATCACGGGGACACCAGAAGCAACACACTCGACACATTTTTTTCGTTGTTACTTTTGCACATATAGGTAGCTTGAAAGAGTTTTTTTTTTTTTTTTAATGAAATTTACATAAAATTTATAAATAAAAATTTAAAATATATAAGTAAGATCGACTATAAATTTAAAACAATAATTTTTTGACAAAAAAATATAAGAATTTTATTAACGAGTATTTTAACAAATTGTTCGAGAAATTAAGATTTAATCTATTTTATTGAATATTTAATTTTTTAAAATAAATATTAAATAACTTTTATAGTTTGAATATAATAAATATTTTACATTAAATAATTTTTAATTAGTGTTCTATGTGTGTTGGTGCCTCTCAAAAATTGGGCATAAACCTCACTTCTCCATGCCTTGAGTTACAAAATAAATTCTTTTAATCTTTAAGTTCATATTGTGTAAAATGATATTAAATTCATATTTAAAAAAATGATAAATAACTTAATAAAATAAAAATAAAAGGCAGCTCTTGATTGCAAAAATGTTGATTACAATATTTTTTTCGTTTCCTTATATATATATATTTGGCAAATAAATAAGAACTAATAAAAACTACATATCCAATTCCATCCAGCTATACATTGTTTTAGTGTAAATATATTCCCTAATATACAATTCTTTTAACACATTTTTTATTGAGTAGAATTTATTAAAAACTACAAAATATATTTATATGTTTTATACATGTTAACAATTAATTATTTAACATGTTGTTTTGAGCACACTTTTTATTTATTGAAATTTATTAAAAATAACAGTTTTATAAATCTCACTTTTTATTTAAAAATACTTCTTTATAATTTTATCATTTTTAATAAATATTAATTAATAATAAAAAATCTTATAAAAAGTATATTACCAGTTCTCTTTGGCTCCAAAACACACGTACGTGTTGCTAGGCATACAGGGGTTAGGTATTTATTAAGAACAACTACTATTTGGATTCCTTTCTTTAATTTTGAGAAGATTAACGTGCCTTTAAAAATATTATTCAATTTCCCCACAAAATTTTAAACAACTCCAAATCCATTGCAACTCTGTTAACCAGGGGACAAAAAACACATCAAATTTGCACTATGAGTTCTTATTTATTTATTTACAGTTTTTTTTTTTAAATTCTATTTTCTAAAAATTGTCTATTTTTTAATATATTTAAAAATATTTATTCTTTGAATAATTTTTATTTTCTAAAAGTTTGTTTCTTGAACATCAAAACAGAATACTTGAAGAAAATAAAACAAGAGAGTAAATAACATCTCTCAGCTATTTTTTATTTTATTTTTACAAACACTTTTAAAAATAATTTTTAAAAATGATTAAATTTTAGATGGGAAATTACAAAGTGAAATTATTTTAATAAACAAAATTTAAAACCAAAAAAATGAGAAAAAGAACCCATCAAGCTATAAGCCTGATGATTTATTTATTTTCCTTTCAAGGCAATATACTTCTTATTAAAGAATCATTCTTCATGTTCATTTGGTTAGGAACTTGACTTCGAAGTATATGTATATGATAATATTTATGGAGATATATCAAATTTTAAATAAATTTTAGTACTCTAAAGAGTAAGTTTTTAGCTTTCAGTGAGAGACAAAAACCAAGTTGAAGCTCTTTCTCAAAAAAAGCTCTCTCACACACGTATACATGCAATTCAAATTATTATTTCAATATTTTTATGAGAAACAGGAATTTATGAATATAATTTTTGGTCTAATTATATGAAACTTTTTAAAATATATTAATTGTTATTTTTTATATTATTAATTTATTTTAAAATTTATTAATCAAACACCCACTCATTTCTAATGCAAGTAAAAATTGGCATATTAATAAATATAAATCACACTTATTAATAAAAGATATTTTTTAATTACGAGTAATGATTTTTAATATAATTATCACTTAAACTATTTAATTTACAAATATTTTTAAATAAAATTTAAATTTATAATATCATTAATTAAAATTAATTAATTTAATTACTTTTATTAAACTTAATAAATTAATTATTTATTTCTTATATAAATGACTAAATTAATATTTTATAGATAAATATTAAAACAAAACCCAAAATAATTGAAATGTGTACCAAAAATAAATAAGGAGTTCCATATTCAGGTCTAAGTATATAGAAACTGCGGAGAAGTTAACTTCTTAAATAAATTGCAATATTTTAAAAAAATAGTTTTTGACTTGGAAGGATACCTCATGTTAGAAAAAAAACATATTTTTCTACGTGTGTCGACATAATTTTTTTATCAAATTTAAATTTTATATATTTATTCACTTGTTAGATATCTTATTAAAAAATTATTAATAAAATAACACAAAATAATTGTAAACATTTTTATTTATTATATATATATAATTAAATACTTTTAATTTTATTTATTTTTTATCATTATTTCTAATTAACATTACATAAATAAACAAAGAAAACTTAAAAGTAACTACGACTTTTACTTTGAAAAAAATGAAGGACAATATTACAAAGTTAAATAAAATTAAAAAAAATAAAGAGCTTAAACTAAAATAACAATAATTCCATTCAATAATGTTTTTTTTTTTTTTTTACGATTACCGTATGAAAACCTTTTTCACGTTTTTTTAATTCTCCTCTCACCTAATTTTCCAAATATAAAAAGGAAACTTGGTTTTTTAGCAGACAAGTAACGTTAACACTCTCTCTATCTCCACTCCACAAATTCCTATATCTTTCACGTGACCCTTCTCGCTCTGCATCAACCTCGCTCTCGAGCTTAAACTCCGGTCATGGCATCTGTACCGTCGGGTCGCGATAACGGTGGTTCCAAGGGCTTTGATTTTGGTTCCGACGACATCCTTTGTTCGTACGAGGAGGACAATACCAACCGCGATTCCTCTAATGGCACTCACATCGATCCCGCCAAGGTAACATACATACCCATGACGGCTTTCCTCGTTGACTTCGTGTTTTTCACCCTTTAAAGGCGAATTCCGAATCTGGGTCTCAACAAATGGCTAGGGTTTGGGAAAGTTTTTCATTTTGGCATTATTTTTTTTATCATGGGTGGACGAATGTTTCGTTGGTATGTTTATTTTTTGTTGGGTTTTTAGAAGCTTCTTTCATCGTCGCTGCAAAGGAAATTTGGTTATGTTTTGTTCTTAGTATGTTAGTGAAATGAAGGTCTTATTTTTGTTGAGTGGATTGGGTTGGTTCTGCATGGATGCACCAGCTAGTTAATTAACAGCACGAAGTAAAAATATATCAATGGCTTGGCCGGGAACAGAATGAAGTATGCGTGTTTGTAATATATTTTGAGTTTGGGAACGGTGGATTTTCCATATTCATGTACATCTGCTGGAATTTTCTTCAGGAATGGTGTTTTAGGCATTGATGCAAGATTGATAGGCTAATTGGTTAACTGCAAGAAGAATGAAAGAGGAGTTGTGTTCAAGTTTAGAAAGAGGAGATTAATATGACTATTTTTTTTAACCTCATTAATTGGTCAATAAGGTGTCCAGTGTTCCATGTAACCGACCTTACCTGGTGGGATAAAGCTTTTGTTGTTGTATTGATTGGTCAATAGAAAATGTAGTTTGCTTCTGGCTCATTTGAATGTTAATAGGAGGTCAATAAAACTTAATTATATCAAGCAAATTTATTGGCCAAGATCAAAGTAGGAACGAAGAAAACATAGGGAGACTTATGCCAACATGCTTATTTTATGTGTTTGAAGTAGATGAACTTCTTCAGCAATGATTGACAAGCATTAATTGTTTTCCTTCAGAAAAACAAATTGTCATAGGTTCATTGTGTTTAAATTGTTGTTGTGGGTAACTTGAATTTCTATTAACTTGGAATTGTTCTACTTGTTTTATTCTAAATTATTTTGACCATTCTCAAGCTTAACATTTCTTAGATGCTTTTTTGTGCTTTCAATCATAATGGACCACATGTACTTTTTATACCTATCATTCTATCAAGTGCTTCTGGATTTCAAATCCTCAAATTCTACCTTTTTGCAGGATTTTCATGTATCAAGGATGGGAAGAACATCAATAGTTCCTGCTATTGCCTATAGTTCGCCTGAACATTCTTTGAGCCAGGATGTGATTGCAACTGTTGAGAAGAGTATGAAAACATATGCTGACAACCTTATGCGATTTCTTGAGGGACTTAGTTCAAGGCTGTCACAGTTGGAATTATATTGTTACAATCTTGACAAGTCAATTGGAGCAATGCGATCTGATTTAAATAGTGACCATGAGGAGGCAGATTCAAAACTCAAATCTCTTGATAAACACCTTCAGGAAGTAAGTCTTATTTTAAATTGATAGAATCTGCAATGTCCTTCAAGTTAGCTTTGATTTTGCCTTTTCTTGATGTGCTTAATTTAATAGTTCAATCTTTAAGAAATTATCTCTCTGGTGGACGTGTAGCCGGAAGATAATGTTTTCCTCTTGTATGGTAAAAATTAAAAAATGAAGTCCAAGGCTGCTGGTTTTTTTTTAGTCAGTACTAGAAGCTATTGGAGAATGTCCTCTCTGAATCTGTTAACAAAAATGTTCATCTTGTGTGTTTTCATAAATCTTTCCAATATTAATACTTTTCATTTCAAGGTTGTCAATTACAAAACTAATTTTTATTCAGTGTTGTCACTGCTAAATTAAGAATCTGTTATTTGCTAGAATAATCTGATTTTCCTTGCTGCTATTCCTATCAACATAAAAACTATGCTGTTCAGGTAGGCAGCAGTGTACTCAGTTATAAACAGTGAGCTCAGAGCTGTCATTTACTAACATGTTGCATGAAGCTGTTCACTTTTTGGCTGGTCACATATACTTCGATAGTAGACATCTTTTTGCCATGTATATAATTTTCTTGTGTTGCTTATGTAGGTACGCAGGTCTGTGCAAATTTTGAGAGACAAGCAAGAGCTGGCCGAGACTCAGAAAGAATTAGCCAAACTTCAACTTGTTCGGAAAGAATCATCTTCCTCAAGCCATTCACAGTCAAATGAGGAGAGATCTTCACCTTCCATGGATCCAAAAAGAATGGATAATGCATCTGACAAACAGAACCAGGAGTTAGCCCTTGCCTTACCTCATCAAGTTGCCCCCCGGCAACAGCCTGTGGCAGTGGCATCATCCTATCAAGCGGCAGCCCCAAATGTGAGCCAAGCCACTCAACAACCTCATTATTATATTATGCCAACCCCTTTGCCCAATCCACAAATGGTGGCCCAGCTTCCTCAGAATCAGTATTTGCCTTCAGATCCACAATTTCGAATTCCACAATCAACATCATCATCTCAGGTAACCCAATCCCCACCAGTGCAACAATTTCCTCAGTATCAGCAGCAGCTACAGCACCACAACCAACAGCAATGGCCTCAACAGTTACCACAGCAGGTACAACCTCCACAACCACCCTCAATGCAGTCTCAAATGAGACCCCCCTTGACAAATATTCACACTCCATATTCTACCAGCCAAGCTACCAATCCTCTTCCCACAGAAACACCGCCGAACAGCATGCCGATGCAAATGCCTTATTCAGGGATTCCACCCCGAGGTGATGCCATGCCATATGGATATGGCGGTGCTGGTAGAACAGTTCAACAGCAGCCTCTGCTCCAGCACATGAAGGGCTCTTTTTCAGCACAGCCAGGTGATGTGTATGGAACTAGCAGGGCCCATGGCACGCCTCCTCCTGCTAGTTCGTACATGGTATATGATGGTGAGAGTGGCAGAGCACATTATCCACCCCAATCTTCTCATTATGGTCAATCTGGATATCCTCCAACTAGTGCTTCCGTTCAGAACCCTGCACCACATAATCTTATGATCAGGAGTCCTAGCCAGTCACAATTTGTTCGTAGCCATCCCTACAATGAATTGATAGAGAAATTTGTGAGCATGGGATTTAGAGGCGATCATGTGGTAAGCATCATCCAGAGGATGGAAGAAACCAGGCAGCCTGTAGATTTTAACTCTGTACTTGACCGGTTGAACGTGCATAATCCACAGAGGGGTTGGTCAGGATAAAGAACTTGTAGTGCTTATACCGTTTGAACAATGGTGTGCACCAATTTCGGTTTGAACAGTGTTATCCAGCATGTCCTGTATGAACAATGTTGTCCAGGACCGGGATGCTCCGATCAAACCCACAAATCATTGCGTGTTTTATTATGCATGTAATAATAATATACTTCGACGTAGTGCACGGTATTATTGTATACAGAAATTTATACAAGCTTGAAGCTTTAGTGTTGATTCACTGAATGGAATTATATATGTTAAATTAAGTTAAATCGTTTGAAATCATCCTGTGCAAAGTAACACTTGTCTACAGCGATTTAATATTGTTCCGTGGAACAACTAACAAGGGCTTGTCATTCATCACCATTTTCTTTTATTCTATTGGTTACTACGTTTTGGTTGTTTTACATAACATTTGATTCAACCGGTATAGTCGGGTCTTACATCAGCAAATCAATCAAGAGTTTAATGTTATTTATTTGTTAATTAATTATAAATGACTTTAAATATAATTTTTAAAATCATTATTCTACATCTATAGCTTTTGATTAAGTACATTAGTAATATATGAAATATAATTAACTAATAATCTAACTTATCTTTTAATTTTTATTAATCTGATTTGGATGTTGGAATGTTTTTGTATGTATCACTTATTTGAATATTTTTTAGTATTAACCTCTATAACTAAAAAAGATATTTATTTAAGAACAATTATAAATAAATTTATTATATATAAATTTTATAATTAGATGATGGGATGAAAATTTCTAATACATTTTAATTAAATTCTAATTTTTTATGATATATTTTTTTTTCTTTATTTGCTGTTTTTCTTGTTATTCCTATTTATTGAAAACAAATTGTGTATATTTAATAATTTATCGTATAAGTAATTTTCTATTTATAAAATTAAATTAATAGAATGTGACAGTCGCATGTCGGTGCTAAGCTCTAACTAACTACAGCAAGACATAGGCACTGAAAAGGAAAAAAAAAAAAAACAATTCAACATCCTAACTAACTAACTAACCCGCCTTTTGTTCTTTCCCGCTAACCATTACACAGCCGAAGCGAAGAATCAGAATCAGAAGAGATCCCAAAGGCAGCGCAGTCTTCTCTGCTGTTCTGGATCCTTATGACATGCCTATCACTCGTGGCGACGATCTCGTTGAGCCCTACAACATCATCCCCCTCCACACCCACACCCCCGTCGCCGATCACCCTTCCCTCCGCTTCCCCGAGGTCCGCGCGGCCTCCGCAGCCCTCCGCTCCATTGGAGGCCTCCGTCGCCCCCCTTCCCCGCGATGGCACCTAGGGATGGACCTTCTGGACTGGCTCGCCCTCTTCTTCGGGTTCCAAAACGACAACGTCCGCAACCAGCGCGAGCACCTTGTCCTCCACCTCGCCAACGCCCAGATGCGCCTCTCCCCTCCCCCGGACACCCTCGACCCCACCGTCCTCCACTCCTTCCGCACCAAACTCCTCCGCAACTACACCGCCTGGTGCTCCTACCTCCACGTCAAACCCAACGTCTTGGTCTCCGACCACCGTCAAGAACTCCTCTACGTCGCCCTCTACCTCCTCATCTGGGGCGAGGCCGCCAACCTTCGCTTCCTCCCCGAATGCATCTCCTACATCTTCCACCACATGGCCATGGACCTCAACCGAATCCTGCACGACCACGATAGCCTCCATGAACCCTCACCTCACGACGAAACTAACTTCCTCGAGCGCGTCGTCAAACCGATTTACCAAACCCTGCTCTCCGAGGTTGAGAGTAGCAGGGATGGAACTGTGGCTCACTGTAAATGGAGAAATTACGATGACATAAACGAGTTCTTCTGGAGTAAGCGCTGCTTCAAAAATCTTAAGTGGCCCATTGATGTTGGAAGCGACTTCTTCACCAAGCGCGTGGGGAAGACTGGGTTCGTGGAACGGCGGTCGTTTTGGAACTTATTTAGGAGTTTCGATAGGCTTTGGGTGATGCTGGTTTTGTTCCTTCAAGTTGCTATAATTGTTGCTTTGGAGGACAGGGCTTATCCTTGGCACGCATTGCAGGATCGTGATGTACAGGTTCGGCTTTTAACCATTTTCTTGACGTGGAGTGCTCTGAGGTTTCTGCAGTCTTTGCTTGATCTACTCATGCAATGCAGGTTGGGTATGAAACACCAAATCACCTATACTTCCATTTGTTTCACATGTATCTCATACATATACATATATGCTACCTATACCCATTTGTAAAATATCCCAATATCTCAACCTTTAAATAAAGTTATATATTTTTATTTCTATATAATAGAAAGTGATTTATAATGATAATAATTTATAATTTTTATTTTATTTACCGTAATATCTAAAAAAGAAAGAATGTTTTTAAGTCGAATTTAAATTTATAAAATTGTAATTATAAATTTATTATGTTTGGTGAATTTTTACATACACATCTATATATATATTTTACATATATCATATCGTATCTGATAGTATTGTATCGTATCATAGCAGGTTGGTTTCCTCGAAGACAATTGGGGTTGGAGTGAGGATGGTGCTGAAAATCATCGTTGCCGTGGCATGGTTCTCTGTGTTTTTTGTTTTTTATCTAAAGATATGGGAGCAGAGGAACCGTGATGGAAAGTGGTCTGTTAAAGCAAATAGGCGGTTGCTGATTTTTCTTGAGGTTGCTTTTGTTTTCGTGATTCCGGAGCTTCTGGATTTGGTCCTTTTTATACTTCCTTGGGTTAGGAATTTTTTTGAGAATAGGGATTGGAGAATTTTTCACGTGTTCTCGTGGTGGTCTCAGAGCAGGACTTTTGTTGGTCGTGGGTTGAGAGAAGATCTTTTGGACAACATTAAGTACACCTTGTTCTGGGTTGTGGTGCTGGCCTCGAAGTTTTGTTTCAGCTATTTTTTACAGATTAAGCCAATGGTTGGCCCATCGAGGGCAGTTTTGAACCTTAAGGATGTTGATTATCAGTGGCATGAGTTTACTAAAAACGGTAACGGGTTTGCTCTCGGGTTACTGTGGCTTCCGGTTGTTTTGATTTATCTGATGGATATTCAGATATGGTATTCGATATATTCATCTTTGGTTGGGGCGAGTGTGGGGTTGTTTGCACACTTGGGTGAGATTCGGAGTATGAAGCAGCTGAAGTTGAGGTTTCAATTTTTCGCTAGTGCGGTTCTGTTTAATCTAATGCCAGAGGAGCAGTTGTTGAATGCAAGGGGAACATTGAGTAGCAAAATTAAGGATGTCGTTCGTAGGATGAGGCTAAGGTACGGGTTTGGTCAGCCCTATATGAAGCTTGAGTCTAACCAGGGTGAGGCCAACAAGTTTGCATTGATATGGAACGAGATAGTTATGTGTTTTAGGGAGGAGGATATCATATCTGACCGAGAGGTTGAGCTTCTGGAGCTGCCAAAGAACTCTTGGAATGTAAGGGTTATTCGTTGGCCATGTTTTCTTCTCTGCAATGAGTTGTTACTGGCTCTCAGTCAGGCCAAAGAACTAGTTGATGCTCCTGACAAGAGAATTTGGGGGAAGATCTGCAAGAATGAGTTTAGGCGATGTGCTGTCATTGAAACATATGACTGCATCAAGCACTTGCTTCTTGAGATTATCAAACCTAACAGTGAGGAGCATTCCATTGTGATGGTTCTGTTTGAAGAAATTGATCACTCTCTCGAGATCGGGAAATTCACTAAAGTATTTAAAATGACTGCACTTCCCCAGCTCCACAACAAGTTGATAAAACTGGTGGAGTTATTGAACAGTAAAAAAGTAGATCATAACCAATTTGTTAACACCCTTCAGGCCCTTTATGAGATTGTTATCCGAGATTTTTTCAGGGAGAAAAGGAATACTGAACAGCTGAGGGAGAACGGTTTGGCTCCACAAAATCCAGCTTCTTCTGAGGTTCTACTTTTCGAGAATGGCATTCAGTTGCCTGAGACTATCAATGAGAACTTCTATAGACAGATTCGGCGCTTGCATACTATTCTTACCTCCAGAGATTCAATGGAAAACATACCAGTTAATCTTGAAGCCAGACGAAGGATTGCTTTCTTCACTAATTCACTTTTTATGAACATGCCCCATGCCCCCCAAGTTGAGAAAATGATGGCTTTCAGTGTTCTAACCCCTTACTATAGTGAAGAAGTAGTTTACAGTAAAGAACAGCTAAGAGTTGGGAATGAAGATGGGATATCAACTCTGTACTATTTGCAGACTATATATGATGACGAGTGGAAGAATTTTATGGAGAGGATGAGGCGGGAGGGGATGAAAAATGAAAGTGATATATGGACTGATAAACTTGGAGATTTGAGGTCATGGGCATCTTATAGAGGCCAGACACTATCGCGGACTGTTAGAGGAATGATGTACTATTATAAGGCCCTCAAGCTTTTGGCTTTTCTGGAATCTGCATCAGAAGTAGAGATTCAAGAAGGCGCACGTGAACTTGTTTCAATGAAGCAAGACAATTCAGATGGTTTTAACTCAGAAAGGTCACCTTCCCCTATGAGTTTAAGTAGAGCAAGCAGTTCAGCAAGTTTGTTATTCAAAGGCCATGAATATGGGACTGCTTTAATGAAATTCACATATGTGATTGCTTGCCAGATATATGGAGTTCAGAAGGCAAGAAAGGACCCCCATGCAGATGAAATTTTGTATCTAATGAAAAACAATGAAGCCCTTCGAGTTGCCTATGTTGATGAGGTTCCCATTGGGAGGAATGAGAAAGAGTATTACTCAGTTCTTGTTAAATATGACCAACAATTGGAGAGGGAGGTGGAAATTTACCGTGTGAAGTTGCCAGGTCCCATAAAACTAGGAGAAGGAAAGCCAGAAAATCAAAACCATGCCATCATCTTCACTCGTGGGGATGCAGTTCAGACCATTGATATGAACCAGGACAACTACTTCGAGGAGGCACTTAAAATGCGGAATCTCTTGGAAGAATACAAGCAATACTATGGTATTCGGAAACCTACTATTTTGGGAGTGAGGGAACACATTTTTACCGGTTCTGTTTCCTCTCTTGCGTGGTTCATGTCAGCTCAGGAAACGAGTTTTGTCACCTTGGGACAGAGGGTTTTGGCAAACCCTCTGAAAATTAGAATGCATTATGGCCACCCTGATGTGTTTGACAGGTTTTGGTTCATAACTAGAGGTGGCATCAGCAAAGCCTCCAGAGTGATCAACATAAGCGAGGACATCTTTGCCGGCTTTAACTGTACACTTCGTGGGGGTAATGTCACACATCATGAATACATTCAGGTTGGAAAGGGAAGGGATGTTGGGTTGAACCAAATATCAATGTTTGAAGCGAAGGTTGCCAGTGGGAATGGGGAGCAAGTCCTAAGCAGAGATGTGTACAGATTAGGTCAAAGGCTTGATTTTTTGCGGATGTTGTCATTCTTCTACACTACAGTGGGGTTCTTTTTCAACACAATGATGGTGGTTCTTACGGTATATGCATTTTTATGGGGCAGATTATTGCTTGCTCTTAGTGGTATTGAAGCTGCTATGCAAAGTAACAGCAATAATAACAAAGCACTTGGTATCATCTTGAATCAGCAGTTTATTGTCCAAATTGGACTTTTCACTGCCCTACCAATGATTGTGGAGAATTCCATTGAACAAGGGTTCCTTCAAGCTGTTTGGGATTTCTTGACGATGCAGCTCCAGCTTTCATCAGTTTTTTACACATTCTCTATGGGTACACGTAGCCACTTCTTTGGAAGAACTATCCTGCATGGAGGGGCAAAATATCGAGCTACAGGTCGTGGTTTTGTTGTGGAGCACAAGAGTTTTGCAGAAAACTATAGACTCTATGCTCGCAGTCATTTTGTGAAAGCAATTGAACTGGCGCTAATACTAATAGTTTATGCAACACAAAGTACTGTAGCAACTGACACGTTTGTTTATATAGGCATGACAATCTCTAGTTGGTTCTTAGTTGCATCATGGATTATGTCACCGTTTGTGTTCAATCCTTCTGGTTTTGACTGGTTGAAAACTGTGTATGATTTTGACGACTTTATGAACTGGATTTGGCACCGTCAAAGGTTGTTTGCTAAAGCTGAACAGAGCTGGGAAAAGTGGTGGTACGAAGAGCAGGACCATCTAAAGGTAACTGGCTTTTGGGGAAAGCTTTTGGAGATACTTTTAGACCTTCGGTTCTTCGTCTTCCAGTATGGTATTGTCTATCAGCTAGGCATAGCTGCTGGAGATACCAGTATTGTTGTTTACTTGCTATCTTGGGTTTATGTATTTGTTGTATTTGGGATTTATGTGGTGGTAGCTTGTGCCCAGAACAAATATGAAGCAAAACACCACATCTATTATCGGTTGGTCCAGTCCTTGATCATAGTTCTTGCCATACTTGTGATGGTTGTCTTGATGGAATTCACTGAATTCAAATTCATGGACATTTTTACTAGCTTGTTGGCATTCATTCCCACAGGCTGGGGCATGATATTGATTGCTCAAGTATTCAGGCCAGTTTTGCAAAACACCATAATTTGGAGTTTTGTTGTTTCCTTGGCTCGTGTATATGATATATTATTTGGGGTCCTTGTTATGGTTCCTGTGGCTATACTATCATGGTTGCCTGGGTTTCAGTCTATGCAAACTAGGACGCTCTTCAACGAAGCATTCAGTAGGGGCCTTCGGATATTCCAGATTGTTACAGAAAAGAAGTCCTTAGGTTGATTGTGATTAGAGGTATTTTTCTTTTATGTGTTGTATGGGCTTAATAGGTTTTGTATGCCAATCTTTTACTGATAGACAGGTTTAACGAGACAAACATAAACCATTTATTTTCTGCAGTTGAATGAACATGAATCTTTTGTTTGTTACTTTAATTTGAATTTGTCTGTCTTGTTTTTCTGGGTATTTAACTAGCTGAACCGGAATGTTTGGTTGTTGATGTATATATATATATTTTTATGTAATCGATAATGATAATATTTAATGAGTCAATATTTGGGAAGTGTCCTCCTTTCTCAATTTTCATAGCTATGTCGAAGAAATTATTAACTAGTACAAAATCACCATCTATAATCCAATATTACATGATATATATTTAAAATTTTTAATTTACAAAAATTTTTAGTTTGATTCTTTTTCCTTCATCTAGTTAAACGAGAACAACTAGTCTGATTGATTTAAAAACCTTTTTCCTATATCCTATTCTCTTTAATATAAGAAGAAAAAATATTTTAATTAAATAAGTTAATTAAGTATTATTTAATTATATTAATCCCATTTAATAGTATTTTTTTCTTAAATTTCCCTTCATTATCAATAATAAAAAAGTCACTAGAGATAAAATTTCTAATAAATGAAGGGTATATTAGAAATAACTAGAATTTTTATTTTTTATATTTTAGATAGGAAGAATTATTATTATTGCTATAGTGTATGGATAATTTAAAATATATATATATATATACTTCTAAGAAAATTGTAAAAAATTAAATATAAAAAATGTATTTTAAATTACAAATAAAAGCATTTAAAGGATAAGAAGAAATTTCAATTTAGTAATTGTTTACTTATTGCAATTTAAAATAAATTAAAAAATCATGTGAATACCATTACATAAGAAAGAATTCAAATCTTTGTAATATTATTTTTTAATACATTTGAAATAAATAAATGATATGAATAACACTAAATATTTTTTTTTTATTAAGAACAACTTTTAAATAATTTTGATTATAAATTTTATAGTTTAAAATTTTAAATTAAATTAAAATATAAAGGTAATGTAAAGATAAAGAGAACAAAGAAAAACTTATCTACTCCACCTATTACGAATAAAAGTCACACACAAAATAATAAACTAAATAAGAAAGTAAAAAAAAAAAAAAATCACTACCTCTAAATTGTATGCTCTAATTTGACTAATAAAATTATCGACATTTTATAAATCTTATAATAAAATAAACTATCTTTTTATGATGGCAGGTCAGAACCTTAATTTTTTTTTTACAACAAATAAATAAGTTAAATTTAGACTATCTTTTTAATGAAATCAAACTTAGATTTACAAAAGCCTATTTCTACTCTTACTTGAAAATATTTTTATTTATAAAATAAAATTAAAATCTATGTAAAATTATTTATTTATATATTTTATATTTATCAATTTTTAATAAATAATTTTATGAATCACTTATAATTAAATAAACTAAAATTTTTTATTTAGCTTTGAGATTGTCTATCGAATTCAAGTTTATCAAAATTTGATGTGACTTGTTTATTTATATTCTTATTCAAATACTTTTATCTATAAAATAAAACTAAAATTTTTATATAAAAATAATTATTTATATCATTTTTACTACTAAAAATGTATTATTTTTTATGAATTTTGCTCAAAACAGCATGTTGTTGACACAATTTGCTGATTCAATTCTATAGTTATGAATTATGATACATTTAACTAATAAGTAATAAGGAAAAGTTTATTGCCAAGTGAGCATCAAGAGGAGAAGGATAGTTGTTAGCTACGGTGTCAATCGGACTGAATGTCATATTGTGATAACCATGACTTGCCAAACATGCTCCGGGTATACTCCCATGTTGTAGTGGAGTTAAATTTTGAATGTATTCTGGATGCAGGGGAAGCAAGGCTATCTGTGGATTGGAACTATCTTTAAGAGCCAATTCCTACCATTCGTCCCATGGAATTGCCACTATGATTTCTTCACCCTACACAAAGACACATTAAGCTGTCATGATCAATTATAATTGAATAGTAAAGAACTTACAAAATTCTTATTCAACAGGGATGACATGATTAATTCCTGGTGCTTTAATATTAAATACACATCCTTCGTTGCATGACTTTAGATTCAAACCTTGGCAATAAGACTTTCTGCAATCCAACAACAAACAATTTAGATCAAAATTCTATCTATCTATTTCGCATAGAAAAATAAGCAGACATAAGTATTGAGGGGTAGAAAGGGAGAAACGAAACTTCGTTTAGGGTTTGAGAATGCATGAAATGAGATGAAAATTTAATCTCCTTCAATGTCTCCTTTCACTACCAGTAACACACCGAATGGAAAGTTGAGAATGCTAAAATGGAATTTGAAATCAAGAATACGATAATGGAACATGTAATTGAGAATTCGAGAATAACTTCTACTACCTTTCAAATGTGAAGTCGAGAATGCAAGAATACGAAAATGGAATTTGAAATTGAGAATGCGAGAATGGAACGCGTAATCGAGATCGGAAGTGTAGTGGAGAATGTGTAATGAAAAATACAAGAAAAAGAGAATGAGCATGAGATACCGATAGAGACACCAGAAAATAGAGAGTAAAATGTGTAGGAGTCAAGAATGGTAACTACAATTAGTAAAGTCTAAGTTCCTACTCACTTGTAGTTAATAATTAAATTCCTGTCAAATATTTTAAAAAGTCTAAGTTCTTACTTACTTGTATCAAACCTTATTATTAACTACAACCTCTTTTTCTGTGAAAAAATTCGCAAGTATTATTTTCTGCAGATTTTAAATTTTTATGAAATATTTTTTATAATTATTTATTTTCAAATAAATTTGTAGGAAACAAAAAAAAAATTTACGAAATTTTCTACCATTTTTTATATGCAAAAAAAATTTCCTATAATTATTGAAATGGTAGCAAAATTTGCAAGAAATTTTTACGGATATCTTTTAGTAACAAAATCTACAAGAATTTCTTTCAAATTATATTTCACAACAAAATTCACAGAAAGTTCCTGTAAATTATTTTTTTAGGAAAATTTGCAGGTAAATCACATATTTTTAGTAGTGTTTATATGTATAAATTACTTTAGGAAATAATTTTTTCAGCTTATACTAGGTTTTTAGTTACTTAATTTTCTGAAAACAGCCTTGATTTTAATACAGTGACAGCAGCGGCAATTTAACCAGCCATGTTGACGCCCATGCAAATGAGAGCATGGCCTGTTCACTTGCAGCCCTTTCTATCTTTGTTTCGTCTTCTTGCCCCTCTTCCAATTAATATACCTTTGTCTTCTCTATATATACATACTATTGCAGACACATCACAGCTTAAATGTCTCTCTCTTTGTTTTACTTGTCATTGTTAGCTACGCTACGCTTTCGTCCCTTCCAAATATATCATAATTGTTCATACATGTCAAATATCTTTAAGCAGAAATTTCACTTCAAGAATGTAAGGCTTTCCCTTTCAACAACTTCTGCCCATTTGGAGACTGGACACAAGTTGAGACTTCATGCATCTTTTTTTTTATTATTTTTCTTCAATCTCACATCCTCTGCTACAATAAAACAAATACCTCCTCTTTAAATCGTGCCCACAACTTTAATAAAATATTTAAAAACAATTGAAAATGTTCACATCAACCCTTAATTTTAAAATATCTTTATTTTGGAAGATTAATTTTAGTTACAAATTTAAAATCAAATAATTTATATTAAAAAATTACACACGAAAATTTATATTTCCATTCCAACGTGCATTCAAAAGTAAACTTAAGTTTAACAAAACACAATATATATGATTTACAAAATATCGTTTATAATTTCATTTACGTTCAAACGTGTAGTTATGTAAACTTCATACTCAGAAATTTTCGTGAAGAGATGCATGAATGACATGTAATGAAAGTCGTATTTCCCCACTCCTATTTATTATGTAATTAATTTCTGACATACACTGCCGACAGTACTTGGATCTGGTAGAAGAGTCACAATATTGCTATTAAAAAATGTTTATTGTTAGTAATTTAGTATTTTAAATAGAATTCTCTTCCAAAACCAAACTTTTTTTTTTATGACATACACTAATTAAATACACTTTCTAATTAATAATTTCATCTAGTCGGTGAAAAACTCCTGAAATTTACTTTCCAAGTGTCATGCGTTCAATATCCATCTACTTAGTTTCGAACATGTGTCTCCCTTCATCAATCAACACCCAACAACTATCATTACAATGACGCCGGCCATTCTGATAATTAAAGACAGACAGTTTTAAAACAAAAGGATGAACTTATAATTAGTACTTAATACGGAGTAAAAATTAATAGAACTACCAAAATATTAAAAAATTAATATCCGAAATTTAGCAAAATATTTTTACTAGTAAGTTTGTATAATAAATATAGCAATAAAAATTCAAATATACTAATAAATGGCCAAAACAAGTGGACAGGGAAGATGTGAAGTTAATGAGAGGCAATAAAAGGTGGGAAGCACTGTCTTTGACTTTGTAATGTATCATATGGAGTATTGATGCAGGCAAATGATACGTGGGTATCGGAATCAAGGGTGTGGTCACATCACAATCACATCATCACTTTTTGATATACTAAAAAATAGTAGAATTTTCTTCCTTTCACTCCAGAGTCGTTATTTCGTTGGGCCATTTCTTTCCGTGTGGAAAGAGCGTGATCCTAAAGCCTTCTTCAACTGAATGAACAATATCAGTAGTATAATTAAAATGATATCGTTGTAATAGTGTTTTCACTTTTCAGCGCTCATTTCTCTTTCACCTTTCTCTCTCTTCTCTCTGGAAGATGGATCAGTCTCTGCTGCGAGGCGAAAGCAGTGGCCAGAGGTTCCGGGGAATATTCCGCCGCTCCGACGCTATCACCTACGGCTCCAACTACGAGAAAGCCGCTGCGTTTGTCGATCTGGTTCGTTCAACACTTTCTCTTTCTCTTTTGCCTTTTTCTGAAGCTATTTGTGTGAACTCATAGTGCGTCTTCGCTTCTATTTTCTCTCTTCGCAATCCGTTTATTGTTGTGCTTTAATTTAGCTCTTAACTGTTAAGCTTTGCAATTGCGCGCGAGTTTTGTAGCAGGCATTGTGTTGGAATCTATTCTCGAATATAAAGATAGGTAGATCTTGTCATTAGTGTCCAAATTTCTGTGATGGACTCATTATCGAAGGTATTTTAAGAATCACCGATTGAATCTGTTCTGGCGACAATGTGAAAATGGAGAAGATGGTGAAAAATTGCAAAAGTAGATGAAGTAAAGTTAAAAAAAAAAGTGTCTTTGAGTAATGATGTTTTCTGGTGGTATAATTTACTAAAAAACGAATGCTAGTAACACCGTCTGTAACACACTTTCTAATAAAGTACACTATTTCTAATACATTTTATTATTGGTTAAAATTTATTGAAAACTATAAAATAAGCATAGAGACTTATTAATAAGAAATGAGGTCTACAAAAATTTATGATTTTCAATAAATTTCAGCCAATAGTACAGTGTATTTAAAATAGTGTGTTATTAGCATTTTTCTTGGTTAAAGTTTATTGAAAATTACAAAATTTGGAAGAGACTTGTTAAATAAGAAGTGAGACCTACATAAAATTGTGATTTCCAACAAATTTAAGCAAATAGTAGAGAGTATTCAAAACAGTGTGTGCTAGCATTTCTCTTTATTAAAGTATTTAACTTAGATATAGGAGTACTCTATTAGTTTCCTCCTTACGTTATTGATATGTATTTATTCATGTTCTTTCTTTCGGGTCAGTTAACTACTTGTTATTCTGGTTGGAAATCTTTATGCAGGCTGAGGATGGTATTGGTCTCCCTGAGCAAATTCTTGATTCATCAAATTTCCAAAGTTACGCAAGATTCTATTTTATATTCACTAAATTCAATCTCATCTGGTCTCTTAGTTATTTTGCTTTGGTAGTCCTGAATTTCCTGGAGGTTAGTAGTGGCAAGCTCCCTATGAACTTTAGTTTCTGTTAATTGTATTTGAGGCTTTCAGGCTAAAGAAATTGAAAATAGAATAGAAAGAAGATATTTCATAATGTACTCTACTTGGTACAGAAACCTCTATGGTGTAAAAAGCTTAGCACACATTCTTGCAATGATCGAGAGTATTTCTTTTTGGGACAATTGCCATATCTAACTGATGCAGAATGTCTTATTTATGAGGTAAGAGTTCAGTACCTCAGATACCATTATTTTTTATTGGTAAATAATTGGTGAACCTTTTAGTAGTGTCACTTTGAAAATAGTGATTACCTTTGGAAATATTTGTCATTCCCATGTTGAAATTAAGTTATTTATATAGCTACATTTTGAAATTAAAGTGAAGCGGTGAATGCTACCTGTCTGTCTATGTCAGTATCTTATTTACTGAATATCTGATTTTGGATATTTGGTATCTGTTAAGCAAGCATTTTGGAGTGATAAAGCAAGTGTAGCCTCCAAATTATCCTTCCACTGTGTACATGATACATACTACATCACTTTGTTGTGTTGATGTTTTTCTTTTGTTATTTATGCATATTTGCCGAGAGTTTCTTTTTTCTTTGGTGCTTTGTTAGTAGTTATTTCAATGGGATTTGTATTAGTGACTTGCAAACACTTTTTTCACATTTTTTAGCCAATTTGGCTTGATGTGTCATTTTACCCCCTTCTTTTTGAGAAGGGTTTCTTTTCCTCTCATCAGGTGTACATTCTATCTTTCCTTTTTAATAATTTTTTCTTCTTATATTAAAAAAATGTGTCTTATACCATTAGGAATGGTATTGGGATATTGGTTGATCTGTTGGGTTGTTAGTGTCCTTGTATTCATGTCTCGACTATATGCATAGTATTTTTTCTTACGTGAGCTTTTTCTATGTAATGCAGGGAATAACTGTTGTTTTGCTAGTCATACATACTTTCTTCCCACTGTCATACGAAGGATCTGGTATATATTGGAAAAATACTATTAATCAATTGAAGGTATGTTGCTTCAAGATCCTACTAAAGAATATAATATGTAGGAGACAACAAAGCTTTATCAGCTCTACATGTCAATCTATCCTAGTTCTCCTTGTGGATAAATAGGAATGTCAGGATTTTATGATTCAAAATAAATTAGGAAGATAAAATCCTAGGATTAAGTATAAAATTAGTTAATCCTGAATTCATGGGATTTTTCCCTTCCTGTAATCTTTCCTTTTCTGTTTTAAAGGATTCTTGCTTCCCATGATTAAGGAATCAGATTCCCTTCTTTTTCTATTTAAGTTGTACTCCTCAGTTACTGTGAAACAATCAATAAGAGAATACATTTCTATATATTTCTACATATTTCTACACTCCTATTAATTTTGGAAGACAAATTAGTAGAATCAAATGTAAAAAAAAACACCAATATTGGTTGACACAAGTGGTAGCTACTTGTATCCCTTAATCAAGATGTCCAGGGTTTGAACCTGACTTTTGGTATGGAAAAAATTGTTAGGAGGGGAATACCCACCCTAAGAAGGCCTAATAGAACTATATCCCTGAGAGAATAAGAAATCAATGTTTCAAATTGCAGTCACAGTTTTAACTTTTAACTATCATTACTCATATTCAATATCTCACATCTCCTACCCCTCCCTCTCAATTCTCAGATGTCCTTCATCACCAACTCACTCCCATCCTAAAATCCCCTAACTCATCATAATTCTCTCTAAATCTATTAAGTAAAGAGAAAGAATGGAAAACAATTTGTGAGAGGACCTAATGCCTGATGTGGTCTGTTGCAGACATAGCATCAGTTGTATTTTGGCCATTGCAATGTTGTGGATATTTTTGGTGATTTTTCAAACACACCACTGTGATGCAGTAGTGGACACTGCTACAACTGCAATATTGTAGCTGGATCATGTGATGTGGTCAACAATTTAAAGGACTGGGAGAGGGGAATGATTGCAAATGCGATTGACCAACTTGATAAATTTCCTTCCTATATGTGTTTATATGGAGAATAAGGGCAAGTACAGTGCATAAACTAGCCTAACCTATACTAAGATAAGCCCCCAAACACACATTCACTTATTCTAACAGCATCTAATGGTGCTAATTTACAACCTACTGTGACAAGAAAGAAGCCTTGGATTCCAAGGAGAAATGCTATAGGTGGTTATGGGCAAAGCAATACTTATGGCACCAAATTACCAAGGTCTAAACCCTCGTTTATCTTGGGTCTAAAACAAGATGAAAGATAATAGTTTGATGTCATGAAGGTTAAATTTATTGTTTAGAAGGAAAGCAATATCTATGTAACTGAAGATTTGTTTGGTAAAATGAGTAAAAGCTCTTTGGAGTTCCTTTGCAACAATATTTTAATTGATTAGGACATTAACAGTGGAGAAAATAATTATGTCATAATGAGTAACAACTAACAAGAAGAAGCTACTGATATGCTGAAATGCATGCTTCATTCCTCTGTTTGTGTTAGGATACATTTTTTTTTTCATTGAATCTTGATTTTGTGTGTGAGCATTCATTATGTAATTAAGCTGGAGAAGGTGGGGACTATCTTGCATTATGAAGGGCAAAACCACATCATTTTCATTTATCCTAAATTTAAAATCCATTTTTGCATATATACTATAGTTTTACTAATAAATTAACTTGTTGGTATTTCCAGGTTTTCTGTCTATTAGTTCTTGTTGCTGATATGCTGGTCTATGCCCTTTATTTGTCTCCACTGGCTTTTGATTTTCTACCTTTCAGAATTGCACCTTATATCAGAGTTGTTCTTTTCGTTCTGAATATTAGGTATTGCCTGACCTACCTCAACTTTTCGTTTTCCTTTGGAGTAAATATACTGTTGCAGATTATATCTTTTGGACTTGTGCTTGAAAATTTTAATAATCATTGTTGTACTGCTTCAAATTTAGAAATTATAGTTATTATTATTTGCAAAGACAGGACTGGAAGATAATTGAAAGGGATAGAGATAGCATTGAGTAGGATACAACATATCTTTCATGTACTCTATCTGTTATGTTGATAATTAAATGTGCACTTCCACCTTGTGGGTGTTAACTGGCAACAATGTACTGTTGTTTATGATATTGAACATCTTTTGGTCTATCAAACATTTTTGATATTGAACATTTAAAGGATTCCTGTTACTGAAAATTTATTTTCTAAAATGGAGGGACATTTTTTACATGATCACCACAAAAACTTAAGCTGTTTTGTGGAGGCTTAATGGGAAGTTGATATCTCTGTTTTATGGAGACCAAGTGATCAAGAGTTTGATCCTTTCCACTTTTATTATTTAAACTATAATTTTAGGTTAAATTGTGCTTTGTACATGCTTCAGTCCTTAAGGGCTTTCATCATTTCATGTGAGGTGGCAGGTTAAGCTTTAGGTTGATTTGGTTCTCTTCTCAACACTAATGTTTAATAATTTATGACTTGATGTTACTTGCCATGGTTCACATGTCTTGCAATGTAAAATTCATGTATGTTCATTTTTCAGCCAAAGCAAATTCCAGTATAACCTATTTTTGATAGTCGAATTTTGCATTTGAATTTGATGTCAGGGAGCTAAGAGAAACCATCATTATCTTGGTTGGGATGCTTGACACATACTTAAATGTCTTGGTTAGTTCACTTTCATGTTGTTCCTCCTTGGCCTTGCTCTTTGCGGTTCCTGTTTGCAACTCTTACAACAAAGTGCATGTCATTTTACATTCAAAATCTATTGAGTTTCACCTGACTGCTACATTTGGATTATTTCAATTTTTATAATCAACACTCTTACTGAACAGTGTGCTGTCAAATTCTCATGCATTGCAGGCTTTGGGGCTTCTGTTTCTTCTTTTTTCAAGTTGGGTGGCATATGTGTTTTTTGAGGACACAATACAGGGGAAAACAGTATTCACTTCCTATGGTACTACCTTATATCAGATGTTCCTTTTATTTACCACGTCCAATAATCCAGATGTTTGGGTTCCTGCATACAAGTAAGAGTTTGAATTTTATAGTTTGAATCTGCCTGGTTAGATGACTTTTGTCCTTTCAATTTCGATATCATCAACCATCAATGCTTATAATTTGTTTTTGGCTTTTAAGGTCTTCACGTTGGTATTGCCTATTTTTTGTACTCTTTGTGCTGCTGGGGGTTTACTTTGTTACGAACTTGATCCTTGCTGTTGTTTATGACAGTTTCAAGAGTGAGGTAAATTCTTTTCATACAATTACTCTCTATATAGATCTGATGATAAAGTTGAAACTTTTTCTTATTTAGCTTCCCAACCTAGAATATATAGAAGAATTTTGATGTATATCATGTACTCTAGGATGGATATTCAAACAAATAGTAACAATGCTCAAATATTCTTTTGTTGTAGCTTGTAAAACAAGTTTTTGAGATGGATCGTATGAGAAGAACTATGTTGGAGAAAGCTTTTGATCTCTTAGATACACATGTAAGTGTGATTTTCCATGTTTTAGTTTACGGTTTCATTGTCAGACATAGCTACTCTGTTGACATCAAACAACTATGTTTTATTTTTTCCGTGATTTTAATATGTGATTAGTGGTAGCTATATAAACATGAAAATTCTTTACTTTCCAATCTTTCTTCTAGTGAGTTTTGCTTTGATATTCTTTGATAACCAGTAGAAAGTTTGTTTTTACTCCCTTTATGTTAAAAGAGAAGACAATATAATGTATATATACACATAAGCTATTCATGGGAGCACAAATTATATTTATGAAATTAAGATTGACCTTTATCTTTAATTATGTTGAAAATATTTTGTGAGAAATATTGGAACTTGCAGAGTAAATGAGAGATTAAAGTTGAAGAAGAAAATTTGACATTAAATTCATAAAAGAGAATGTCTATAAATAGGCTTACAACCAATTTGAAAATCCTAATAAATCTCAACTATCATCACATTTATTGGGATTCTATTAACTGACTAAAAACAGAACATAAAAGATAAAATCTGCAACAATAATAGAATCTAAAATAAACTTGTTCATATTTTAAATAAGGAAAAATCTCATAACTCTAACACTCCTCCTTGAGATTTGCCATGAACATGCCAAACTTTTGCTTAAAGAACTTCAAATTTGATTTCGGAAGTGCTTTAGTCATTATGTTAGCAAATTGCACATCAATTTCTTGACCTAAATTGTTGTCATCATAACCATTTAATTTAACTCCTCTTGTCTTCAAATACCATATGCCAAGATTTGTTATCTCAAATACATCTTGCATGAACTTTAATGACTTTGAGTTGGTGTGACCAAATCTAGAGTGCAAAGAACATCGGTGACAATTATCGTACCTTTCTTAGTTGATATAGAAATTGTCCCTTTTCTTTTGGCTTGCACAATTTAACAATTTCCCAACTTAACTTTTGGTTGAATGAATCTATTAATGGAGGTAAAAAATGAAAGGAATTTGGTCATGTGGCTGCTACAACCACTATCGATGAGCTAAGTATTCAATTCATGTGAATTGAGTTCTTGTGATGCCATAAACAAATACTCATCTTCATTGTTATTTTCTTCAATCACATTTGCTTATTTTTTTGTGGCTGCTAAGACTGTTTCTTTTTTACTCTGCAATACTTTCCACTATGACCATGTTTATTGCAAAATTTACAATAAAAAAGGTTTATCTTTGTACTAACAATCTTCTTCAGCATGGTTGGTTCTTTGGCAATGAGAACAAGGCTAAAACTTTCCTTTTATCTTCAACTTTCCCTTTGTTTGAAAACTATAGGTTTTCAGAATGCCTTCCATTGTGCTTCTTCAATAGCTTCATTACTTCTCATTGAGACTCGTACATGAAGCTTGCTAGTTAACTCTGTAATTGTGAGAGTTTGCATATCACAAGACTCTTCAGTCGCAGATATCTTGGCTTCAAACTTTTCACGCATTGAAACCATGATATTTCTTACAACTTTTTGATTTGTAAATGCCTTGCCAAGAAGCCGCATTTCATTTACAACAACTATTGGTCGTAGAGAATAATCTTTGATAGATTCATTGTCCTTCACTTTATTAACTCAAATTCTCTCTTCAATGTGAGGAGCCTAACAGACTTGACTCAGTTACTACTCTTTGACAGATTCATTGTCCTTCACTTTATTGTTAGACTTGACTCTGTTACTACTCTTTGACAGATTCATTGTCTTTCACTTTATTAACTTAAATTCTCTCCACAATGTGAGGAGCCTAACAGACTTGACTCTGTTACTACCCTCAAATTCATCTTGGATCTTGTGTCATACCTGTTTAAATGTTTCCAAGTCTATGATTTTGGAGAAAATGTGATCTGGTGTGGGAAAGTGATGGCTTTGTCTTTTTTCAGCTTGTCCTCTTCATAAGCTTTCATATGAGCAATAGTAGGATTTTCTCTCAATAGCGGTGGATCAGCTTCAGAGATCACAACATTCCATAAACCTTGAGACCTTTAGAACAATTTCATCTTGATCGCTCAAATAGGACAGTTTTCACCATTAAACATTGGAATCATAGATGAATAATTGCTGGAAGTAGACATTTTTGCACTACGATTGCTTGAAAAATAAATTGCTCAACCTGAATAGTGTTTGCACTCAAACTCAATGTGTTTTAACACAGTAAAATTTTGCCTCACAACCCATAAGAAGCAAGCTCTTGATATTTTGGAAATATTTTGTGAGATATATTGGAACTTGCATAGTAAATGAGAGATTAAAATCGAAGGAAATTTGACATTAAAATTTATAAAAGAGAATGCCAATAAATAGGCATACAATCAATTTGAAAATCTTAAGAAATCTCAGCTACCATCACGTTTATTTGGGATTCTATTAACTAACTAAAAACAAAACATAAACGATAAAATCTGCAATAATAATAAAATCTAAAGTAAAACTTATTCAAATTTTAAATAAGGCAAAATCTCATAACTCTAACAAATTAAAACAACATATTGTCTAATCTTTCTGGTGAGGAGCATCAATTTGTGTCAGTAATAGTATAATAGGCAATAACTGAGATATGTCTCAAGGAGGTTACAAAAATTAACAGAGAGAAGATTGGAAATTATGACCTCTAATGAGAGCAGTAATGGAAATTGAAGACATAATGGGAACTCTCTAGAACTTTAGAAAGATTGGAAGTGAGCTCATGATACTTCAGAGGTGTTATTTCTTCTTTCTAATAGCTAATAAAAGAGAAGGCTTCAGAATGTTTCGTTTTCTGTGAAGGCATATATGCAGCTTTTCAATATCTATTAGGATATAAGTGCATTATCAATAAGTGATAAAAATCTTTTAAAGATTGCTTGAAAGTTAATATGCTGCTTCCATGTTGGCTACTTATTAGCCATTGGGTAAGCAAGGTGTTAATTAATTGCTTGAAAGAGTTGGAGGCTAGTGGGTTACAACAACTTTAAAATGATCTTGCTTGGTGGACAGATTCCATATTACAACTTGTAAACTGATAACTGTAAATACTTTCATCTTAAATGACATGGAACTTAGAGGCATTTATTTGATTTCTGCCCATTCAATTCTGAATAAATATCACAAGAGTTTTTAAAATGATTTGAAACTTGGGACTTTTATATTTGTTATCATTTGGAGGAGTGAATTTGGGTTTAGATTATAAAATGTCTAGAATAAAAGTGGTAAATAGTTTTTTCTTTAGTTGATTGAGAAACTAAACATTGTGGAAATGTTCTGTTTTTTTAATTTAGGAGCCAGGATATTTTGTCTGCTGAGTGATGAATATCAAGTTGGCATCTACTTTTTTTCTTTCAAAGAACCGCTGGAATTATAAGTATAAATTGTTGAGAGAAGGCTGAGGGAATGCTTTTGTATGAACACAGTTTATTAAAAGGTTAATAAAAGTCACTCCCTATACGAAGTGCCATTTTTTGTTTTAGTCCCTACATAAAAGCTCAACATTTTGGTCTTAACATGAAAAGTTGTGTGTGAATTTGTCCTTGTCATTTGCTGACATTACAAGTCTTAAATTTAGCCCCTATACTCGATAAGATTTTCATTTTAGTCCCTGTATGAAACAAATTTACCCTGTTTTATGATCCCTATATAAAACAAACTCTACACTTTAGACCTTACACCTGATACACCTTTTTTTTATTTTAGCACCTACAGAAAAAATACTCAACACCATTACAATGTTGACAAACTGTGGGGACTAATTTGTAAATACTTTTTCATGTAGGAATCAATATGTAGATTTTTTCATGTAAGGACTACAACAAAAAACAATGTCAAGTCTAAGGACCAAAATTTTAATTTAATCCTATCTTAATGATAATTGTTTAGATGCTAATGTCTCTACTATTAAATTGATTGATTTATTTTTATCTGCTCTATTGTTAAATTGATTAAGTGCGCTAGCATGCTTATAGTACTCAATATAGTGTTAAATGGGACTATGCTATTAGTGTAGTGTCAAGAATAAACATTGTTCTAAATAAACATTTAATTCTATTGTACGAGGATGTAATGTAATTGTTCTTATTCTGGTCTTCTTTTGTTCTGGACTTATGACTATATCTATTGATTCTTATTCTTTGATATAGGTTTCTTTTGTGACTGAGCAACTTGTTTCTGTTGATTCTAAAGCTGTTTGAGATTGTTTTGTGGTTACAGAATGTTGGATTTCTCAACAAAGATCAATGCATTAGGCTGTTTGAGGAGCTGAACAAGTACAGGTATTACTTTTTCCCCCAATGTTCATTATGCTTTCAGATATATCATATTATTAGTTCGCCATGCGATCATAATAATATTAAAAAAGATGATTTTGGTATTTGGGAAATTTTATTTGTATTTCTAGATGAGAGTGATGAATCTTTTTAGTATGAATCTGTCAGTTTTTCATGGCTCACCCTTATATAGGCTTTGTTCATATTCCTTTCAAATTTGGAGAGCACATGCATGGCAGGTTCTCCAGAATAACATAGTTTTTGACTTAGTTGATATATGTATGTCATCAGAATTTAACACATGTTGTTTATCTGAGTTAAGATGGGTAAACAGGGCATTGAGGCTTTGAGGGAAATTAGGAACATTGAATATTTCTATTAGCTTCCCATGCAAACTACTAGGATGACAACTAGCAGATGGAACCCTTCTTTTAAGCAAATCTTACATTGTTTGAGGCTAGAGAAATTCCATGGTTGACTGGGTTTTACGATGTAATTGTTGGAGTATAGGTGTGGCTTGTGGGTAAGAAGTGTTACATTGGATAGAGATAGACATGTTGAACAACATATAAGTGACAAGAACCTATTTAGGTTGGATATGGTATCAAGTTCACTTGTATGGTTTGTCCGTGACCCATTGATAAAGATCTCTCAAGTGTTTTATTCCCTTCATATTTCATATCAATTGGTATCAGAGCTGATGGTGTCACTCAGTGACCAACTCGAATGAGTATTGTTGATATGAGTTAACAACAATGCAAGTATGCCAAGTGTATTGGCGGCAATGGTTAAGCTCTAATGTCACCATTGAATACTCATGAATGGAAAGACTTTTGCATGGAGGGGAGCAGACCATGTGAAAGAGATTCCCTCTTGAGGGGAAGATTATTGGAGTGAAAGTGTGAGTAAAAAGTCTCATATTGGATAGAAATGGACATGTTGAGCAACATATAAGTGACAATGATCCATATATCTAATGCCTTGAGGTTTTGGGTAAGATGTAGTGTCAAGTTAACTTGTGTGGATTGCTTGTGGCCCATTGATGGAGATTGTTCTAGTGTTTTACCCTTTCATATTTCCTAATAGTAATATTTCTATCCCTTTTTCCATTATTCCCTCTCTTGAATCAAACATGTGCACACAACAATTCAAATCAGTCCCAGAACAATGTTGGAAGGGAGCAATTTATTTTAATGATTAAAAGAAAGAGTCCTAAAGGATGTATTGCTTGATTTGCTTCCATTCGCAGCTTCACAGTATTGCTCATGAAATTTAAAGAGTTACTCGGTAAGCCACTTGTTTGGCTTTCTGTATATTTGTTATTAGTGTTGCTTATAGCTCATCACTGTGACTTCTGTTTTGGTTAATTGGTAATGAATTTTGTTTTCTCAATAAACTGGTACTACTATGTATTTTGTGACACTAGAAGTAACAGTTACTCTTTCACTTGTGGTTCTAAACTTTGTAGCTTTCCATAATCTTCCTCCTGCTTTATGAAGGTTGAAGCATAAATTGTGTTTTCTTTAGGACTTTGCCAAAAATCTCCAGGGAAGAATTTGAGTTGATATTTGATGAGCTGGATGATAGTCATGATATAAAGGTAATATTTGTTCTTGTGTTTTGGTTATCTTTTATGCACATACTGATGTTTATGTGTGTAGATGCATGTTTTAATGTAAATGTATTTTTACTTTCAGATCAACAAGGACGAATTTGCTGATATTTGCAATGCCATTGCTTTAAAATTTCAGAAGGAAGATGTTGTAAGTTCAAAGACTCCAAATTTAAAACATTTGGAAGTCATCTAAGTGTACTGTAACTAGGAAGGTAAAGATTTGTAGCATCTGTAATGCTTTCCAATTTTGGTTGCAGATGTCTTACTTTGAGTACTTAGCATTCTACCATTCACCCAGCTCAAAGAGATTAAAAGCATTTGTGAAGACTCCTATGTTTGGATACCTAGTGTCCTTTGTTCTCATACTAAATCTGGTTGCTGTTATTATTGAGACAACGGTATGGCATGTTTTCCAATGAAAATATATATTCAGTTTTCCCTGCTAAGAAATTTATTAATTCATGTTATTGGCAGCCTGTAGTTCCATTTGATGTGACTATATTCTAGATATTCTTGAATTTTTCAATAATGTTGTATTTAGGTGCTATTTTTCTTAAAAATAATTTAAGAATGGTGTTTAATGAATTCATTAAGTAATGCTGCTTTAAATGTGGCCACAGCTCAAATGGCTGATTGTTCTACTGACAGCCTGATATCAATATTACCTTTTCCAGCTTTAGTGGTCATGGGAAAATTGTGAACTTTGCTATTCTCTACTTACGAAACATATTTTGCTTTGAAAAGATCATTATAGAGAATATTTCTTCTGTTGAGTATTTGTTTCAACAAGTACAGATAAAATATTTATTTATATGTGGTCTGGCCATAACTCATAGATAGTACTATATTCATGTGGATTGTGGGCTTTGGAGTTTGAGATGTTGGTTCCTAAGATTCCACATTTCAAATAATAGACTCCTTCGGAGTAGTTATAGATATAAAGAGAGGAATGAATAAAGACTAAGGGCCTGTTTTGATAAAATTCTCCATGAACACTTGTAAAGAGGAAAATAGGAAAGAAAAATGAAATAACCTTCTCCATAAGCTAAAAATTGACTTATGCATTAGCTAATTTGTAGAAGTTCTCTCATATTAGCTTCTCTAAAAAGAGAAAGTTTCTATAAATTAGCTTATTCATAAACTAATTTTATCTTATGGAAAAACTTATTTTTTTTTCTCCTATAAGTGCTTATAGAGAAGTTTATCCAAATAGGTACTAAATACTCTGAAATTGATAATAACTTGATGTATTATGATGTGGTACATGTGTTACAAAATATAAAGTACTAATCCTTATTTATATTTATATTAGATCATAATCCTAACTAAGTTAGAAAACAAATCTTGAAATATTAGAGGAAACATGAAAACTAAATCCGAAGATAATTTAAGATACTCTAAATTACTCTATAAGATATAAACAAGATATTGTTAGATATTTTCATATATTTAGAGCTCAAGGTTCTGGAAAGATTGACAAGACAGTCCCACCAACTTTTCATACTAAAACAGGCTGAATGTTCTTTTATAAATTATTTGACACCAACACAGTGTGTAATTTAAATATAAATGCCACATTGGAAGGACCAACCTGTATTGCTTTGACGCAAGTATGGTTCCCCTGCATTTTCAAGCACAAAAGGGGGGAGATCACACGATTTCTTTAATAATTGAGTCTTAGCCTTTTTGATGGAAGTATAATGTGTGAGGTGAGTTAATCCTATCCTATCCTATCTATCTATCTATATTGATTAATAGATAGATAGATAATCCTCCTCACACAAATATCAGTGTCCATGAATCAAAATGTTGAATAAGAAGCTTAAGCTGTTGTGTCTATTCAAGACAGTTTATTCTGGATAAAAGTAATTTATAAATTAAAGAGTGGAAGGTTAGTCTCAAAACATTTTCTTGTACTACTGCATCTGTAATTTGACCATAATTTTTTGGTAACTTCTTATCTCTTGCTTCTTTTCTGATTATACCATCACTTCACTGTGATATTCAGGCAGATTATGTTTGATAAATTTAGTGATAGCTTATATGGACTCTGGAAACTAAAGAATTGATGGTTTGAGTAAACATAACAAATGTTGTCTAAGTATGGTTATCAAAGATAATGACACTCTTAATAGATATTCAAATATATACCTTGGTCTTGTGAGTTTGAAGCATGATATTATATTCTATAGCAGATTTTTTTTTTTTTGTGGTGTGTGTGCACTTGTGTGTAAAGGCCTCATCTTGCTACTCCTAGGTTATGTATGCTGTTACTGATTCAAATTTTTGAAGGCATGTGTATCTACATGTTGATAATTTTGTATTTTTTCACAATTGCAGCTTGATATAGAAAACAATTCTGCTCAAAAAGTGTGGCAAGTGGTTGAGTTCGTTTTTGGTAAAGGACATCCAAAAGTGTATTTTCTTGTTATGCCTTGATGTTGCTGTGTGAATTCCTTTTTGTACTGTACAAGATGTTGCTGATTATTTAAGCAAAAAGAACATTTTTTGATAGATTGAATTGAGCATTTAAGCTCTTCTGACTAAGTTCCTCTGCTTCACTATTTTCATATGCAGTGGCAGTTTAATTATAAAAATAAAGAATTATATCATTTTGAATATTTAAGTAAGAGTTTTATATTAGGGCCAAGAGATATTTTAGAGCCACGATCTGCAGTATAGTTTCGTGGAACTTTTTTCAAAAGAAAATGCTAGAAACACACTTTCTAACTAACTCTACTATTGACTGAAATTTATTGAAAATCACAAAATTTTGTGAGTCCCATTTCTTATTTAATGAGTCTCATTCATGATATTGTAGTTTTCAATAAATTTTTACCAATAATAGTATATTAGAAAATATGTTGCTAGCACTCATCTTTTTCAAAATTACAGAGTTAAGAAGAGACTAGAGAAAATAAGAATTCCAAATTTTGTTGATTGAGAGCAATGAACACATTTTTATTGGTTTGATTGCGAGAATGAACTATTTTGGCTAAACTAAGTGAATCTCATTTCTTTTACTTTGTCATACTTTCTATGAGAATGCATCTCATAGGTATTAGCTTCCGCTGAGATTCTTTTTATATTTTTTCATTTTTACATGGTATGTGTTTTTGTGCTTTCATGAACAAAATAATTGTAGCTCAGAATTTTAGTCTGCAGCTTGATTTTTTTCAATTTATCAACACTATCTTATTGGATGTGAAATAAAATCAAATATGAGAATCTGTTATCCCTTCTATTCTTGTAGCTCAGAATTTTAGTCTGCAGCTTGATTTTTTTCAATTTATCAACACTATCTTATTGCATGTGAAATAAAATCAAATATGAGAATCTGTTGTCCCTTCTATTCTTGTTGATTGGTCAATAAGACTCCAAAATACTGCTGAGTACTTTGGTGATTCTTTATTTTTCTTTGGTGCATTTTATTTTATTGTAATGCACAAAATGTTGTACTTTTAATCTCTCAGTTGATCATTCCTTGCGGTTTTTCAGGGTGGATATATGTAATAGAAATGGTTTTGAAGATTTATTCGTATGGATTTGAGAACTATTGGCGAGATGGTCAAAATCGCTTTGATTTTATTATCACGGTGATAATTGGTAACTAATTTATGCTGCCTGTTATTTTCTATTCTTTAAACAACATATGGTTCAATGCATGTTCTTTTTTTTGCTTTTCCCATGAAAAGGGATATTTGCAGTTTTGTTTGAATCAGTTTGAATACAACATCAAATCCGATCCAATCCAATACAACTAAAAGCAATTTGGATTAGTTTGGATGATTTGGTTTCTTAATTTTATTTATTTATTTATTTTCATTTTGTTAATATTATTTTAAATACTACGTCAAATATCAACACTTTCTAAATAACACAATTTTACCCGTATTTTTTTTCCTTTTTTCCTTTAGTCTAAATATTTTTGCATATTTTTCTCAAAGCATTAGCTACTTTATTGACTAGTTTGTTTTCTATACCACTTAAATATATGAAAGTAATTGAGTGTAAAGTCTTGAGTTTGCTTATTGTGGGTAATGCCGTAATGGTGAGATATTGATCTTTGAGAACCTAAACAACTTAAAGGTTTCAAGCATTCTTAGCATTATTGCAATTATATTCTTACTGTCACTTCCATTAACTATAAGGGGTGGTTACTTGGTTTTACATGGTAGTAAAAAAGGAAAAGTATAATAATATTATAAGGGATGTGGTTAGATTTAGTTCGGTTTTAAAAATAGAATTAAAAATCTGATCCGAACTGAGTCAAAACAAGCAGGTTTTTTGGTTTTGGATTTTTTTCAGTTAACGGTTTAATCGGTTTTTAGTTTTCTTAGTTTGGTTTAGCATTTTGGAGTGATTTGGGTTGGATTTGAAAACCCCTACCATGAAATATTAGTGATAATTTTAGGTGTGTATATGGAAATAGAGGAAAATGTAAACCATGAGATTTAGTCAGGGTGAATTAAATAGAGTACTTGAATGTTATTTATATATGACAGAAAGGTATTGCTCAAGCTTAAGGGAAAATTTTATTACTCAATTATAAGACCTGTGATATTGTATGATATTGAATGTTGGGTGGTAAAAGGTCAACAAGAGAATAAACATAATGTAGCAAAAATGAGAATGTTACATTAGGTGAATAAACATCTAGACAAAAATATATTAGGAATGAATGTATTAGAAAGTAAGTAGAGGTAGCACCTAATATTGAAAAAAGTTGTAGAACTTGCCTTAGTGAGCATGTCTGGAGAAGCCCAGTAGAAGCCCCTAGTTAATCAAGTGGAAAAAAATACGGCAAAACCACTAAGAAGGAATTTGAGGTTGGTAGTTTTTTTATTGTCATGATTTACTATAAAATATTATAATGTCACTTGATTCATGTAGTCGACCCCACCTAAAGGGAAAAGGTTTTGTTGTTGCTGTTGTATAATCTTTTAGGTGTCTAGCATCTGCTATTCTAGTTCATAAAATGTTGCATTCATTTTAGGCCCTGGATTTGTATTTTATATGGAAACTTCAGTTTTTAAAGCCATCCCATGCGGCTATGCTGCACTGACTGATAATTCTATATTTTGCAGTCATTGGAGAAACTGTTACTTTTGCTGTACCTGATGATGCTCTTCCTTTTATCTCAAATGGAGAATGGTATGAACTTTTACTATGAATGTTTGTATGTTTAATGTTTCTGTTTTTGGTTCATAATTCCAAATTACTGCATGAAACATAATGCTTAATGTTACATATTTTGGGATTTATTTCACCAAACACTCCTTCAATCACATTGGTGGCCTGTTTTCATTTCAGCTGTTATATTCAATTATTGTTAATGAGTTATTGACTTATGTTGGAGAGATATTATCTGTGCGTTTCCTAAAATTGAAGCTTTAAACAACTTCTCTATAATAGTTTAATACCATATAAAACATATAAAGCTGAATTTTGGACATCATCTTTTGTCCACTTGTCAAATAGTGTGAATTCTAAATGGTATGGAAATATATGTTAGTGCATTTAATCTTGGTGGAATTATTTTTTGAAAATTGTTCGTATATTGACTTTTTATCATGATTGTGTAGTGTTTAGCTGTTATAATTTTAGGGTTTTGCATTTAATTGTACAGATTTGATTTGTAATGTATTTCCTTTATTTGGATAGATAATTAGGATAGATTTATTCCCATAGTTTGGCTTTATTCTGGGAAACTAATTAAGAATGTTTATACTTGTTATACAAAGAGCTATTCAAAAATAAGATTTTAGGTTATTCCTTTCATCTTAGTATCGGATTTTCCAATTTGGGAGTCTCTTTTATTCTTCTGCTGCATCAGCCTTAATTTCTTAGTAATCCTTGGTGCCCAGCCTCTATTTTGAGCCAGTCCAAGCTTCATTGCAGGTCCGATTTCTTCCTTTGACTCTCCATCATTGTGCACCCTCACTCCATAGAAGCCATCTTGCCTGAATCAAGCCACCAACCACCACATAAATCACTGACTGTCAATCTATCAGAGACTAAATGCCAGAAGATGACCCACCAGAGAGGGAAACCAATTTATTAAATAATCAGCAATTATAACTGCTTCATCCTAATATAAATTAGGAACCAACAGTTGGAATAATAGTGCCATGGAATTATAAGGGGTACTCTGCCCATATATCCTATTCCCAATGCTTGGTCATCCACATATTAACAAGGTCTAGTACAGTTTGTAGATAGATAAATAGCTTCCATAAGCATGGTTCAGGAGTTCGATTTAGAGAAGACTTTGTTGAGAAAGACAAAATTCATTTTAGTAATCTTTATGCATAGAAAGGAATTAGTTTCCAACTATCGGTTGAGAGATAATCTTGGTGCAAACAAAAAAAATATGCTTGGCCATCCACATATATTTTATTTTCCAAACTTAATGTTTTAAGTGTCCAGTTCTCAAGTGTGGAGTGTTGTTAGGATTCCACATCAGCTGGGTATTTGGACAAAGCATCCCTTATATAAGTTGAGCAATCCTCCTTACTTGAGCTATCTTGTGTTTGAGTTAAGCCTAATCCGGTCTTAATTGTGATTATGTTGGTGTTTATGTTGCCTTCATTATCATAGTATAGTAGCGAATTAAATATAATTTTCCATGTCATCATTATTAATTATCTCATGGGAAAGAGGCATTGTTTTCAAGTTCTCATTATTGATCCAACTTCACTATTAATTTCTCATTGTGGATTGTTATTATTATTATTATTTGTACTTTCCTAAAAGGACAAAATGTTACTTCTGGTTTGTGTAAATGTAATAGATGCCAACGAATTTATTTTAGTGTGTCAGATCAAGTTTCATTTTCTTCAAAAAAGATGTAATGGTCCTTGTTAAAATTAGAATTAAAAAAAAAGAAGTTTGATACAGGACCCATTTTCTTTCCTAGCATGTCTGTTGGATAGTATATTCATTTGAAGATGGGAACTTGTGCCAATAATGTTTGTCTGCCGGTTTTGTAGCATTTATTTGATGATGCTATTACACATTGCTTTTCCTGTCCCCTTACAGGATTCGTTACCTTCTTCTTGCAAGAATGTTGAGATTAATAAGGCTCCTAATGCATGTCAAGCGATATCGAGCCTTTGTGGCAACTTTCTTGACTCTCATACCGAGTTTGATGCCATACCTAGGGATCATATTTTGTGTCTTATGTATTTATTGCTCACTTGGTGTACAGGTGAGTGAAATGCTAGTAGTGGTTGATCATTTTCTACTTATTACAAGTTAGATTGAGGATTCATTTTCCTTTTCTATGCTATGATCCAATTCTTTTTTCTAATAAAATTACTTCTCTCTTCTATCTTTGTATCTGCAGATTTTTGGTGGAATCGTTAATGCTGGAAACCCCGAATTGGAATTAACAGATCTTGCTAATAGCGAGTATCCTTTGATAATCTATAAAACTATCTCCTTTAAGCCTGTAGTGGTTGATTTGATCCAGTAATAATTATGTATCTTCCTTCACATTCACACAAATTTCAAGCTCATGTAATTTCATTATGTTCACTAAACATGACATTTTTTTCTTGGGAGTGAAGTTGGGGTTTGGTCAACGTCCCGGTCTGATTTTAATACTGGCACATACGTTGCTTCTGAAATGGAATTATTGCTAGGGTAAATGTTGTTTTCTTGGAGTATCATTCTTGACAGAAAATAGCTATTTGCTTTTCAATTTCAATGATTACCCAAATGGAATGGTGACACTTTTCAATTTTCTTGTCACGGCAACGTGGGATGAAGTGATGACGGTATGTGTGCTGTCACCTATCCTTTTTTACTTACACTCTGATCTTTTTGGTTCATGATAATGTAATGAGTGTAATAGTTGTTGCTAGGCACCATTGTTATGTGATATATATTTTTATGTATGTATAGTAATTTGTCTCGGTTAGATTTCTGGTCCCAGTATTATTCATGAAAATATGACAAGATAATTATTTTTAGATCTATGCCAAATATTTGAATTTAATCCTTGTGTATGTGATAGATAAAAGTCACTCAAGAAACCTACGGTCAGCATTGCATGTATAATGATAGAAACTGGAAATCAATATAGTACTATTGAATGCAACCTATGGAACATGGACACCACAGCTAATGTCTAAAATATAAGACACCAGGATACCACATATTAGATAGAGAAGAAAAGCTCTAATGAAATGAAATAGGAGTAGCATAACAAAAAATCTGAATTGATAATCAATATTTGCATACTCTTTTATATTCACTTTTTCTTATAATAATGAATCCCATAAAAGAATATTGAGAGACATTATTTTATAGCGAAAGAACTTGATTTTTTTTTACAAAAATTCCCAAAATAAAAAAAAATAGTTATATCTTTTAAAAAAGTTATATTCACCGTGTTAAACCAACTTTTAAAACTTTTTTTATGATAACAAGTCTCACAAAAAAGGTTAGAGACATTACTTTCTAATATTTTATGTTATATTTTAAAGATTAAAAAATAAATATTTTTTTAACAATATTTCTGCGGATTCACCCATATGGAAGTGTAAGCTCAAGTGTCTAACTTGTATAAAATTGTCGGATAAAGTGTCTAAGCCAACAAAAAATAATTTTTTAGTTGGACACTTAATGAGAAGTGTCTTAACACAAGTCAGACAAGTGTCAGGTAAGTGTGAGTGTCAAAAATGTGTCCAACACTGCGACACTTTAAAAAGAAGAGGTTGTGCTTCATAGAATGTAACTGAGTCCACTCTTCTCCCATTTATTGATTCAGAAGATCGGTTCAGAGGAGATATATACAAGGACTACTCAGAACAAAACTTAGAAAGAAAAAATAAAAAGGAAAGAAAATGTTGAGGGGCTGCAACTTCCTAATCTTCTCACTTGATCTCCACCTACCCCTCACTCTCTTTATTTAGTCTCTTTTTAACCAAATTCACTCCTTTCTCCCACGTGGGAATTTTCCTATTCCTGTAGTGGATATTCTCATTAGCTATAATACTGCTCATGTGATGATCCGGAGCCGTGTAGTCCTTGTTTTCTCTTTTAATATACTTTTTTAAAAGAAGGTTTAATATATTAAATTGTTACATATCTGCTGACAGAAGTTCTTGATGGGCTAGTCGTCAGCTGGCTATATGTGGGAAACATGATGTGCTAACTAAAGTACTTGTGAAGCATGATGCCTGCTGGCATGTGTTGATTGTGTTCTGCAACATAATCAACTTACAACCTGCCTATGTTATCGACCTGTTACTTTAGGTTGCATGCTAGGTCAAGTTTAGAATAGTCTATATGAATTCATCATACAAGTTGTCTTCAAGCTACCATATAACTTGGTTGACATGCATGACAATCAAGCAGTTTCAGTAAAAAAGTAGGGCAGATTGAGTTTTGTACTATGGTTCTAAGGTTTGGTACTTTAGTATGACAAAATTAAACTGATATAAGCTGAATTAGAAAAAATACTATGTAAGTTTCTTGTATACAACATATCTTGGACCATTTTTTATACCTTGAGAGTATGATCTGGTCTCAGTGTATGTGCAGTCAGTTCCCCCTTATTGGCTGTGTTTGAAGTTATGATGTTTGACAAAATGATGGATTCATCTATCTTTCATGCTAACATGGGATTGAAAATTGTTGTCTATGTTTTTTGTTAGGGGATAAGTCTCTCTTTAGAGAGTTCAGTCAATGGACAGGTCCCATCTTTGTTGAATGAACCTAATGATCAAGTAAAGATAAATTGGATAATATTATAATTAGCAGCATTTTGTGCATTGATCATTCAATGCTGAGTTGTTTGTAAAGCACCATTATTGAAATTAACAATAATACATCTAAAATATGCCTAAATTACTTGCTGCATGTGAGTAGTGTCATATTGTACGATGTTTATTCACATCCGTTGGTTGTTGCAATCAATTGTTATATGAAATCTTCATCTATGATATTGTTAAATTGTGACTTTAATATCTGCTTACTGCATAGGTCTTGTGGTTTTCTATTTCAGAGCTACAAGGAATTAACTGGGACTTCTTGGACCTATTTGTACTTCATTAGCTTCTACTTAATTACTGTTTTGCTGCTTTTGAATTTGGTATGGTTTACTCTGTCCTTATTTAATACCTTATAATTCTTTTGTCAAATTTATGGAATATAAATTATATCTCAGGAATGAGAACATTGAGAAGTTACAGTCTTTCTCATACGGATATGTACAATTCTAATTTTTTACAATTAAATACAACTAAAATTTATTTAATAGAAAACAGTAATAAGAAATCATTTTTGTTGAGATCCTACATCGACTATATATATGACCAATTAGAGCTTATAAAGCTTAGACAATCCTTACTTCATAAACTAGATTTTAGGATTGAGTTAAGCTTAATTCAAACTCATGATGGCATATCATAAATTTGATATTGAGCCACCCTTAACTGTCCAAAATTCCTCCTAACCCCGTGACTAATCAAAGGGGATGAAGTTGCCTGGAGTTTTATACCATTGCCTAAATTGTACCATCTTAACACATTGTTTATGTTTAAAAAGTTAGAAATGATTCTGTCTTTCCTGTATTTCAGATTATTGCTTTTGTCTTGGAGGCATTCTTTGCCGAAATGGATCTTGAGTCATCAGAAACCTGTGAAGGAAATGACAAGGTTTGTATTTAATCGTGAACTCTTACCAATAAGTAATTATAAGTTGCTTAGTCTTTCAAATTGCCATGTCTAAGCATTAACTAATAAATGATATGCAGTTCAGTTAGAAAATAAAATTTTAAACAGTTGCAGCAAATTTGTAGAGTGATTCATATTAAATTCAATGATTGGGAACAAATAATGTAACTTATTGTAATTCCGACATTGTTTTAAATCAGTGATGACTACTCCTGGAAAATAGCAAAACTTACTTAGTTGTGACCACAAAAAAATCCAACACTTAGGAGTAATGGTACTCACACATGATCGCAGACTTCTGTCAGCCACATGAAAACAAACTGAGTCTCACTGCAACTTTTTCTGAATAGTTGTAATTATCCACACACCTCACTGTATGCAACAATCATGATCCTAATATTATCAATGGATCTGTGTGAGAGATGTGTTATTAATTTCTATGAGTAATGGGTATCATTGAAACTTGAATTTGAACCTGGAATATTTTTCCCCGTACTTCGAATCTGCTTATAACGTTATTCTGAAGTGAACATCCACATTAAAAACTCAGTGCTCCAAAGATAATTTTGTACAGTCTCTTATTGAGTTTAAAAGTAAATTTTTTATTTCTACATGATTTGTTTCTGATGGGAACTGAGATCCAAGTAGTTTAGGAAGGATCCATTGATGGATTGGAGGCAATTATTGTTTGGAGTATGTGACAGATAATAACTTATTCATAGAAAATAACTGATGACAGTTATGTATTAGGATTATATCTTATAGTAGGGTGTGTAATTAGGCAAGTGTGGTTATTTGCAGTTTGTGGGTGGAGAATACTATTTGTAGGAGACTTTTGTCTCTCGGACAGCAAGCGTATTGCTGTATTATATGTGATTTCTGTGTTTAGTATTATATTTTCTTAGTTTATTAATTGGAGTTTCATCAGTTTCTGATTGTTCTTAACTCCATTAGTACATAATATGTTACAGATTGTTTGTTAACTTTACATATATAGCTTTAATTAGATATCCTAAATCTCACTTTGTATTTGCCATCTCTATACAGGAAGTTGAAGGAGATAAATATAGAAGGCGATCTATTGGGTACGTATAACTGTCAATATTTCTGTGTTTCTTCAGGCACACAATAAGCTGCTTCTTATATATTGATCAAAGGCCAACTCATCCTAAAAGCTTTTAGTTGTTAGGTGAAGGCACATGAATAGTTTTACATCCCTAACATGCTGCCTGAAACAAAAGCCCTTTGGCCTGAAGTGTATACAATGCACAGGCTCATTATACCTATGGTGAAATTTAATTTAATTTAATTTTGAGGAATGAAAAGGGTAATGATTGAATTCCTAACCACTTAATCATGATCTAGTACCTTGTGAAAGACCAATTCAACCTAGAAGCTATGTTGAAGGAACATTGATGGTGGTCTTATACTCTTAACAATATTGGTTTGCTGCAGCACAAAATCACGAAGCCAGAGGGTTGATGTTCTTCTTCATCATATGTTGAGTGCAGAGTTGTGTCAATCTCAGCCTTCCAATACATAAACTTGACAAAATCCTTTCGCAGGTAATACAGTTGAACTTCACAAAACACATAGATTTCAGTATTTCCTTTGCAAGGAATATAATTCATTCATAGCCTCTAGTAGATTATCCTCCAATTGAATGTGATTAGTAAGTGTTTTGGTTCTTTCTGGAGGATTCCTCATCCTATGTTTTTAGGTGAAGCAAGAAAGCTGCCATGCTGCATGTCTAGAATTGTTGGACTTGGATGCCATGTGTGCTGCTTTGTGAGCGTGATTATGTATATGGATTCTAATGTTGACCGTGTCTTTCATGGTTGGAAAAAAACAGTAAAGTAAAATAAAGGAGAGAAGAAAGAATGAAAAAACATGTTAGTTTTAAGACTGCAACACGCCTTGGTTATTGATGAATATTTAGTAATTACTCCTGCTTGTGCAACATCTACTATGCTCATGGAAAATGTTGTGATAACATTGATAGTCAACAGACTATACTCTCAAGTTATACGTTCATATTGTTGTTCATTTTATGCCAAGAATCCTCTATTTTGTTGAGCTTCCTTGTATTTATTCAGGTTGTTGACCAGTGCCTATGCAGTACCCTATATAAATGTGAATCTGTAATCTTAATTGTTACAGGATGCACAAAGGAGCCTACCTCATTCTGATTTTTCGTGTGCTTTTTATATCTCGTGTTGCTATACAGTACGATAGACCAGAAAGCATGGAACTATATGGGAAGAAATGCATACATACAGTAATTTGCAGGTCAGGTGAAAACATGATTTTCCCTTATTTGTGGAAAAAGTACGTGATCAATTTGTTGATGAACTTGTGTTGAATAGGAGTAAATCATAGTGTGGCAGGATACTATTATAATGGCAACCTTTAAATTATTTTTATTTGAATCCTGCATGGGTTTGATATTTCTATTTGTACTATTAATACAGTTTGGTAGGAGTGTAAATTGTTTGTAGTTATCTTGTGTTCCATTAATGTAATTGTTTGGTTTAACTAAGGAAATATGTGCTTGAATTTGACTTTTCTAATGTAAATAATATAGAGTGAGAAAGCTAAAGTGCTTGTTGATTTATAGTTGAAATTATAAAATACTTATTAATTATAAAATTATAAAATAACACTCTGATTTGGTTACATAGTATATTAATTTTAATATTATATATAATTAAAATTATAAAATTACACTTAAGATATATTTTATATTTTAATTAATAATAAAGTATATATTAAAAAAAGGTATTATCAGACCTTCTCTCTCACTAGTATATTTCAACCTTTCACTAATGTACAAAATATATGTAAAGAACTGTACTAATTATGTATAAAATCTATTTCAAAAAAATGATTTTCATTAATTAATACAATTTTAAATAAAGTATACTTAAAAAATATAAAATGTCAAACTGAATTGAAACAAATTAAAATATAATCTAAATTCATTTTCAAATACATCATATCTAAATTCTAAATTCTAAATCTCGAAATAACTTTGACAGATCTAGGTTAGTCGAAGCTATATAGTAAAAGAAAAAAATTTATTTTTTCGTTTTAAGACAAATGGACCTGCAGATATAGCAGCCCACTAAACAAAATCCTTTCTAGGAATGGTATTGATCGTCCTCTTTTTCATCTTCTTATCTCTATTTTAAAAATAAAAAAAATTCTATTCTACTACTTTTTTCTCACCTGCCTTCCCTCTCACCCCTCTTCCTTTTTTTCTAATTTTTTTATTCTCATCTTCTTCGTCGCCCAAACACCTCTTCCTTCCTCGCAACATGTGTTAATTTTTCAAAAAGAATATTTAATACAACGAAAATAAATTTTTATTTTATATTAGAAAATAACAATATAAAAAAAATCGTTGTGGTCAAATATTATACAATAAAATTAACACAAGACAAACAAGTTTTGCAGTATTAATTTTTTTACAAAAAAATCATCGGCCGAATCCCGAAGAAAAGGCGCTAAATTTTCAGCCTTATTGGAGCGCCAACTTGTCCCGCCATCACAACCTCCTCTTTTTATTCCTATTTAACACAGAGCTAAAGGCCACGTTCACTCCATCAACTTCATCTTCTCTTTCTGATTTCACAAACACAAACACCACCATTCACTAAGCATCTCAAGCAATGGTAGTCTCTCTGGGCCTCGGCAAGTTCTACGGCACAAGCCTCCCCCGCCCTCGCATCTACACCGACGTCAAGTTCAACGACCACCGCGTCGACCCACCCGCTCCCGTCAACGAGCACCTCATGTCATGGGCCCAAGAAGCCCACTGGTCCATGGGCGGCCTCAGCTTCAAGCGCCTCCGCCTCCAGGGCAAGATCGAGGGCAACGTTCAGAAACTCCGCTCCCAGCGCGATAAGGCCCAGGCCCAAACCCCAACCCCAATCCGCCCGGCCCGCTCCGATCTCTGCGGATCCAAAAGGCCCGTCTCGCCTTCGCCACCACCGGCTCCGATTGTGACTAAGCGCCGAAGGTTGATGGATTTGATCCAGGAAGAAAAGGAAGAGGAAGAAGATGCTGAGGCTCCAATTAGCGGGGTTCCGAGGAGGCGCTTAGTGAAAAAGCTTGGCGATGATTTTGATAGGGTGGCTGCTTTGGAGAACGAGGGATCTGATGCGACGTTGTTGAAGACTCGTAGTCGTAGATTGGTTAAGGGTGGCGAGCCTCTGAAGAAGACGGTGGTCGAAGAGGCACAGAAATCAAAACCCAAAGGAAAGACAAGTACAAGCGAAGCTGAGGAAAGCCCTGTTTCTGGTAACAGGGTTAGGACTTCACCAAGATTGGCTAAGAGTGCCCAATTAGCAATTTTGTAGTTATATATTAGGTAAGGATTAAAATGCAAGATATTTTAGTGAGAAAGACATAAATGTAAGTATTGTGTGATAATAATAAAAATAGAACTAAATCAGTGTTGTTTGTATGAGTACGAGTGAAGCACCAAATTCGTCTCTGGAAGTCTAAGGTGCTAGTAAGTTAGTAATGGAAATTGAAAGTTCTTAAATATGCATTTTGGCTTGTCACCTAAGTCCAAACCTAAATTGCTTCACTCATCCTTGTTTCATAATAGTTTAGAGATTCAATTCCTATTAGTTAGATATTCCAGTGGAAGTGGAAGTGCAACAAGGTTTTAATTAAAGCTCAAATTCGGCATAATTCTTTTCAAAATCTGATATGCTTCTTTACCTTTCCTGGTTTTAAAGCTCACAAAACCTGCAACCTTGATTCGGGCAGGATTTTCTTCAAACACCATACGGGCATTTTCAATTCGCCAACTTTAAAATACAAGCTTATAAACCCGGCTTCACAGAACTCATTAGATTGCATTTCAATCTTGATATCAACTGAATGAACCTGTCAGTTCAATCTTCACAGTGCTTTGATCGTATTGGTTTTTCTAGAGGTATTTTTGAGGCATTCCAGGGAGCACGAGTTAGAATGTGGATGAGTCTGCTTGCTAATTATGATACATTTTCTTGTTATATGAAAAAGCTGTTTCTTTATTAGAAGGCATAAACACATAACGTGGAGCTTGCGGTACTTGATGATGGTGTGTTTTAGGTTAACAGGAACAAGGTTGAAGAAGAGTGAGGAAGAACAAAAAGAGAGAAAAGGAGAAGAAATTTAATTTTGAATTATAGTCCCATCTGTAATCTGTTATCGGGTCTTATAGTGAAATAGCAAAGTGGGACTATACTAGAACGTCAGTGATTGGAGATTGATCTACCAACATGCTATGGTTGAGCATCTTTGAAGGGGCTCAATATTGTAATCAATCGTGGATTCTAAAAGACCCAATTTGAATCTGACTCTAAAATGGCAATTGATTTCATCATGAAGGGTTGTTATGAATCTCATCAGGTTGCTCCTTTGGTTAGAGATATTTAGCAGCTAGCATCTTCCCTTTCTTTGGTCTCCTGGAAACACACTTTTAGAGAAGCTAGTTCTGTGGCTCATGCATCCGCAAACTATGCCAAATCTTTGCCTATTCACATTAGAATTTTTAAATTTCTCCCACCTTTTTTTTACTTTACATTTGCTAACAACAAATCTGTTAACTTTGTTCGGTAGTTCTATTTTTCAATGTAATAATAATATCATTATTAAACAATTTATTAATTAAAACTGTGACAATTTTAAAAAAATTGAAAAATAAAAAATATTTAAAAATATAATGTTTAATATATTAAAAAAATTAAGACAATATATTTTATAAAATAGCTTTGTTTTTAAAATTGTACTAAGAATATTAAAAATATTTATTAGTGTTTATTATTTTTAAATATAATTATTTATCACATTTAATAAGAAATTTTTTCTAAATTTATAATTATATTAAATGAGTGAGAAAGAATAACATTGTATTTTTGTATAATTAAAATTTTTCCTCTTCTCACATAATATTTTTGTAAAAGAAACAGAGGGAAGGACTATTATAAAAAACAATGTTTTTTGAAAATATTTTTATTAATATTGTATACGAAGGTGAGAAAACAATATTTTCACTTTCAAATTTCTAACAAACTAAAAACATTTAATCTACTAAATGTCTCGTTAATTCTTTACTTAATATATTTTCAAGATTTAAAAGAATAAATTTTGTGATCAAGTCACTTGACCATGCATAATTTTTTTTTCCCACCGTGAACTTAGTCCACAGGATAGAGAAATGTCATGAACTCACATCACCACTTGAATCAGAATGTTTTATCCTTATCTTTACTTAACTGAAAATTTTAGTTAATTGTTTATTTAAATAGTTACCTTACCCGATTATGATATAAAATATATGAAAAAGGATTGTCTTAAAAATTGACTAAATACATTAATCTTAATATTATATATATATATATATATATATATATATATATATATATATATATATATATATATATATATATATATATATATATATATATATATATATATATTTATATATTTAAGTCATGAAATTAAAAAATATAAAACTACATTAAAATATATTTTATAATAAATATTTTTAAAATACTAATATCAATATAAATAATATACTATTCATGAATAAAACAATCATTACTAATACTAATACATAATTATTTTTAAAAAAATATTTTTAAGGAATATAATATTCTAAAATGAGTTGAAATTGCTTGAAATATAATTCAAATTTATCTTTAAAATATATCAAATATAAATTTTAAAATTGAATATCGTAAAAATGAACTTTTAACTAAATCAGATTAACGAAGTAAAAGGAGTCATGAAGAATTGTGAGACATGTAGGTGAGGAGGGCAATAGAATAAAAAAGAAAATAAAAGCTTTTATTGAAAGAGAAATGGACCTGCAAATATAAGGCTTTATTTGGATAAAGGCGAGGCCCATAACGAAAAGACGCGAAATTTGAGCCCTGCTGGAGTTGGAGCGCGAACTTGTCCCGCCAAGGGGCGTATTCCCGCCATCAATAGCTCCTCTTCTTCATTCCTATTTAACAAACACAGCCAACAAACATGTTCCCGCCATCACCATCACCATCACCATCACCTTCTTCTCTCTCTCATTCCCATTTCACTAACACAGACACCGTTCCCAACCCATCTCAAACAATGGTAGTCTCTCTGGGCCCCGGCAAGTTCTACGGCACTAGCCTCCCTCGCCCTCGCATCTACACCGACGTCAAGTTCAACGACCACCGTGTCGACCCACCCACTCCCGTCAACGAGCCCCTCATGTCATGGGCCGAAGAAGCCCACTGGTCCATGGGCGGCCTCAGTTTCAAGCGCCTCCGCCTCCAGGGCAAGATAGAGGGCAACGTCCAGAAACTCCGCTCCCAGCGCGATAAGACCCAGGCCGCCCAAAGCCCAAGCCCAATCCACCCGGCCCGCTCCTATCTCCGCGGATCCAAAAGGCCCGCCTCGCCTTCCCCTCCACCGGCCCCAATCGTGACGAAGCGCCGAAGGTTCATGGATCTGATCCAGGAGGAGGAGGAGGAAGAGGAAGAGGAAGAGGAAGAAGATGTAGAGGCTCCGATTAACGAGCTTCGGAGGAGTCGCTTAGTGAAGAAGCTCGGCGATGATTTTGATAGGGTGGCTTTGGAGAACGACGAAACTGATACGATTTCGTTGAAGACTCGTAGTCGTAGATTGGTTAAGGCTGGTGAACCTCTGAAGAAAACGGTGGTTGAAGAGGCGCAAAACTCAAACCCTAAAGGAAAGAAGAGTAAAAGCGAAGCTGAGAAAAGCCCTGTTTCTGGTAATAGGGTTAGAATTTCACCAAGATTGGCCAAGCGCGTGTCCAATTAACCATCTTGTAATTAGCCATTAGATAAATTCTGTTTTTTCCTTTTCCTTTTATTATTGTCCAATTAGCCATGCTGTGTACGTTTCAAGATTTAGGGTTTGTTTAACAATTGGGGGATTTAGGGTTTGTTCAACAATTGGTATTTTCCAGCGTAAACGTACAGAGGTGCGGGAATATAACATGAATGAAAGTAGATGGCAATGTATTTGGATTATTTGCAATGATTTCATAATTCTCCTCATACAACCCACGGAACAAATTGGATTTGAATATTTTAACTTAATTACATATTACATACAAAGCTTTTCCTTCATATCTACATGGGTCTTCCTTGTAGATTTTGTTTATCAGTATGACATAATTTGAATTATACTTTGTTTATAAGAATCAGATGCTAATCAACTAATCACTCGACTCCAATATTTGGTGATGAAGAGTTGAAACCAGAAGGATATTGTACAAAACCCCGCCATGTGACCGACCCCATGGAATAACCATATCTTGAACCGATTTCTATTGCATTATGTAAACTTTGTTTTCCACTGTTTTTGTTAACAATGTTCTTTGAAACTTATATCCAGTTGAGTCCATCCCTTTGCTTTGGCCAATCTGCATGACTGTTCAATAAACACAGAAGGGGTCGACGAACTTTCCCATGGGACCATCCCATATTCATCAGAAAATTCCTTCATTCCCCCAACTAGGAATTGCCAAACTAAAGCACCTGCTCCAGACCTGTTTTTCTTGGCAGATCTATAAATTATGTCTAGAACAGTTCTGTGCATCTTTTCCCGGTCAGACAGGGAAAAGTTCTGATTCGTTTCAGATAATCCATATTCGGAGAACAAGACTGGCTTCTTCAATACTTTGTCACCATCTTCAATGTGGGAAAGCATCCAGTTCGAGACAAATTTCAGTTGATCTTCGAATACTTGCTCATGAAACCTGTGCAAAAATTAACAAATAAATAAACGGCTAAGTACAAAAAATAGCTAACATAAATTTGGATGTATAGTTCTAGATACAAATTGGAAGACAGATTTTAAAGGGCATGCCCATAAATAAATAGATGGTCACATAAACATGACAATCTCATGAGATAAGATAACCTTGAAACCTTCCTTCTGCAGGTTGTGATCTGTGACACTTTAGTTCCTTTTTTTTTTTAAGCAAACCCAAAACTATAAGACATAGCATTCATGGAATGCTTACCAATGATCAGGATAGATATGAACAGAGGCGAAATCAATATGTGATATTTTGGAGTTCCGAATAAAATCAGACCCAAGTCTGGATGCCCAAAGCTCAGGGTTGACAGTTGAACTTTTTGGATCTTTTGGACCATAAAAACCTTCGAGACCCACAGTCAACAGATGGTTCTTGTCAATCAATTTGACAAAAGAAGACATTTCATCTATCCATCCCTGCAATTCAACCACAATTAAGTAAAGTGTATACTTAGATATCTAAATAAAACGGAACGAACACTTCCCTACTACTTTAACCCCTTACTTTTCTACGAATTTGAAGTGAAGCCTTGACGCAACTATTAGAGTTGCTGCCATGTGACTAGGAGGTCACAGATCCAATTTGTGGAATCAGCCTCTTGCAAAGGCAAGGTAAGGCTTTCTATAATGGATCTGTCCCTCCAGTGAGTAAAATATGGCCAAAAATTGGATATAGAATCCTTCATATCAAATTCAGTCATTATTGTAGTTTTTGAAATAGTTATTGAGATGCTAGCATACTTTTTTCATTAATATTTCAAGGAAGCACAGGTAAGGGACTTACTTGTAGAGTGTCACCGGAAGGATCAGACATGCATCGAGGTTCATTAATCAATTCCCAACCAAAAATGGTGGGGTCATTTCTATATTCAATTCTGGTGATAGTATTTTTCCTTGTCAAGACGGTCTGCAGAAAATTTCAAAGGAAACTATTAATTGATCTTAAGAACAGCTTCAAGGGGAGCAAACATGCAACTAAAATTGAAATTCCCAGTACAAAATAATAAATGCCAGTCATACAATTTAGCAGGTAAAGGAAGAGGTAATTTTGATCCAAGGAAGCAGGAGATACAAGCTTCATACAAAGTTATGGATCATGGACTACACAAGTGTAAATCATCCTATATATTTTTAATTTGGTAGATCTCCGGAAACAGAAAGCAGAAGATATTCAATGAGGCCTGAGAAATAAGGTTATTTTTTTGTTGTATTTTAAAAAAAAAAGTTATGCATTGGTCATCTCATTCTTTGCTTCCCAACAAGGCTGCACCACTGTATTGATGACTCAGCAATAGGAGAACCTTTGTAGGGTGGAAAAATCAGAAATTTAATTAGTACAATGGTCAAACAAAATTGTCACAAATCAATTATTTATGTGAAGACACGTGAATGATTTTATTACTTTATAGTAGTATCATATTTCTAAGATACACGCTCATACAAGCTCTATTTCTTTCTTTCTCTCCCTTTCTGTGATACCGTTTCATGAACCAACTATTCCCAAAAGCTTAAGCTATTAGAAGACATAAAAATATTTTATTACTTCATATTATGTTTCTAACAAAAACTACTTGTGTAGGGCAGTGTCTATTGTTACTGCTACTTTTTAATAATTTTTTTATCTAAACTACTATTTCTCTTCTTTGTTAATCAAACTAATTGACTTAGAGAAGAAATTTTATAAATTTTAATTTAATAAGAGTGGTAATAGGCACTTCCCTCGTCTAGCTGTATATAATTCTTAAGATACAAATCATTGAAAAGTTAGGCCTACTAAGTTTAGTTATCATAGGAGACATATCAGTAGAAACATATAATTACTAAGGTTGGCAGAGGATAATTAAGGCCTTTGCTTATGCTAGAATGGCAGGATACTGGGGGGAAAATGAAAAGAAAATGAAAGAGATAGAAATGTCATACCTTGATGTAATTCTTGAAATGAGAACGGATAGATGGATCAAAGAAGAAAGAATCATTCGATGAGCTTAACCCTACCCCTTCTTGCCATGCCCATTTGACATACTGACTCTTCCCACCATATGCTTGCAAATTATTCACTAAGCTAAGGAGGAGCCTAATTCCATGTTCCCTTGCTTCTGCTATGACATAATCCAAGGCCTATCACCAGTCACCCATCAATCCTCCGCATGATTTTCATTCATAAATAATAAACAACTTACTTACCACAAGGACATAAAGAATTCTCAGTAGTAATGCACCATCAAACATTTTTCATTTAATCAGGCATAAAGAAAGGGCAGAATCAGAAAGGCATACATCTACAAGGCAGCCATCATGAACTTCTAAAGGACTATATTGATATGCGTGGCTAGAAAATAAGCATGTATTGCTTCTTTCAGAAACCTTTCAATTTTGTCATGTCTCTTATAAAATGATTATTTGTCCAAAGTCAGAAACACCGCCGACACCATTTCTGGGACAATTTCACAAGTGATTGGTTGATTAAGGATGTTGAAAGGGGACAGAAAAAATAACACAATTCCAACATATTTCATATTGAATCATCTAGCTAATGAAAACAATTTTAGCAGCATAACTAAAAAGGATTGATGTTTCATTTGGTTCTGCTTAGATACTGACCACACACAGAGACTGCGTACCACTTTTTCTCTTTATTCTATCGTTTCCCAGGAAAAAATGGTATCTCCATTAATATTCAGCTCTAAAGACACAACTATGTCATGATTCGTGTCATATTTTACAACTATCACAACCCAAGACATCCACAAATTCTGCAGAGTTTGGCGGTTCCCTCCGCACAATGATTCAATTACAACCACGCGCCAATTCCCAGTTTTGCAAACACCGAAACATACCATCAGAAACATTCACCCTCAATTTCAGGAAACCAGAACAAAAACTGAGAACGCAACAAAAAAATCAAGGAAAACAAAACCCCAAAAACCAAAAGCAATTTCCCACAACACCGCGCCACACGCGCCCGCCCAAAACTAGACTAATTTATGTCGGTAACCGACACAAAACTCAAAAAAAGACACCAAAACACAATTCACGGGGCAACATGTAACAAAACTAGAAAAGCACGAGGTAGACACAAACAAAATTACCTTGAAAGCTTGTTCATCAAAGTGACCAGGGGAAGTTTGAAGGGCATTGTAGTCCCCATCATTGAACGCCCAAGTTCGACACACAGTGAGACCCATCTTAGCACCGGTGTTGAACATTTCACTAACCTTGGATCTCGAATAACCATCCACGGATTGAACCATTAACCAGTAAGAGTTCCACCCATTCACGTAAAACGCTTTTCCATCCAACACAAACTGCGTCCCATTCCTCTCCACAAAGCTCAATTCCGGCCCTTCCTCCAAAAAACTGAACTTTATGCCCCCAAAAGACATGTAAATGAAAACCACAAACGACGCAAAACCCAGAATGGGATAAAACAGGCCATTTCCTGCCACCATTATTTGGGGGCGAAATTCAACCGATTGGGGAGGTTCCCGGTACCCTTTTTGGCCCTTTGATCAAAGGGTAACTAACCACTAATTCAGTGACACTTGATGAAGATTGCTGAACCTCACCACACCCACAAGTTAGTTCGATTGTTCTTCACACCCCAAATGGTTAAAATGTCTAGATCTCTCTCTCAGAGCTGAATGGACTTGAAAGGCATTAACTTTAATGAGTTGCAAAAAAACCCAATGGGAATGCGTAAAGAAACCTTGGTGGGTTTTTAAGTTGCTGTAATTAGGGATTTATATAGGGTGAGCTGCGCAGAGGATAATAACTACTGTGCATGAAATGATGAATTGTTGCGCTCGCACTTCAACCCCATACAAGTTAAGGAGCTGAAAAAGAATAGCATGTTTATCTTCTTTGAAATATAGACCATAGTCCAAGTTAACAGCGTTGATTGGGGTTGAAAAAAATTAAAGTGAGAATGACGGTGAGTGAATGTGTGGTGAAATGTTTGCACCGAGTGAAGGAACCTACGGCATTATGTTATGTCCCACTGTTCTCAACCCAACTTTTATTCGGTATCAGTAACATCCTAATTAAGGAGAAACAATATTCAGTGTGAAGCGTTTACCATGTTTATCATCGTTGCAGTCCATAGAATAGAATAAACTCACAGATTAGATTAAAATATTAACAAAAAAATCTTACTTCTCGTTGGTCCCACGTGTTTGTTGCAAGGTTTTTTTTTTTTTTTAATCTTTTTTAGTTAGGAGATTTCCTCAGTGTATTTATTGAGTCTTAATTCTGCATTAATGTGATATCTCTAAGCTGCTTTAACGTATTCCACTAATTCTTGTACAACCTTGCATATTTACATATTAAATCACTTTTTTTTTTAATTATTAACACACACTAAGGTTTCCTCCAGGTTCACACAGTTTACGGGTGAGGTGAGACTATTGGAAGTTCGAACCATAACATACTCTTTAGTTTTTACTTTTTATTTGACTTTCTGTTTATTTTTAAAAATTTCGTTTAAACAAAGAGTTTAATTTATATATGATGTTAATGTAAAATATTTTTAACAAAATATCGCTATAATATTAATGAATAAGATGACATGCTGAAAGGATCAACATTTTATTAAATTTATGTGTAAAAATTAAAATTTTAAATATAAATTAAAAATATTAAGTTTATTCTCTTCATGTATGAGTGACGTTATTGTTTATTAATATTTTAATATGAGCAGTTATACAAAAAATTTAATTTATATAATGATGTTAATCTAAGATACTTTAACAAATATATATATAAATTCACTTTATCATCACAATATTAATAAATAAACCGGCGTGTTAAAATAATTATATTTTATTAAATATTCGTATAAAAATAAAAATATATTACATTTATATTGTATATAAATTAAATTTTTAACATAAAAAGTATTAAGTTCATTCTCTTCATATACAGCTCTAATAATAAAATAATTCAAAATAAACTCTTTAACTCGTACATAATTATAAGACGCAGTTCTAATAACAAAATATTTCAAAAATAAAATTAGTGTGATTTTAATTTTTATTATACATATTAAAATAATAATTTTTGGTAGGAATTAAAAAAAATCATATATTTTATAGATTAAAATTATGTTTAAGCTTAAAACTTATCTGTAAAAAACTTAATTTACTAATTTGACATAAAACATAGTTGAGTTTTTAATATTCGGATGCTGATGAGGTTAGCATACTTAAATCATAGTTATCTTTTTAAAGTTACATGATAAATAGCAGGAATTTTGCTTGAATGTTTCCTTTTTGGAATGATTATCAAGGGTTCAATTTGAACCGTGTGTATCTTATAAGGAAAAGACATGAAGATAAGTGTACGCAAAAAGCTTTCAATGATATGAATGAATAATTAGTCGAAAGTTTTGGAGTATATGCTATAGCTGAAATGTTTTTGATCCACTTATTTAAATATTTGTTTAATTAGTTTCTGTGTTAGAAATTATGATTGTGCACCTAAAGCGAAAAATGCATTTGTTTTATGATAATACATATTTTATTCAAATGCATATCTGTTTCAACAGAAACAATGCTAGCTCTCGGCAATCTATAAATTTATGAAAATAAATATTCATTTTAATTATAAAATTATAAGTATCAGATAATTTAATTTTTAATTTTAGAATAATGTTATTTTAATGTAGTTTTATAAAAGTGACGTTAATTACTTTAGTTTAATTTAGTATAAATAAATTTTGTAACTTTAAAATTAAAATAAATATTTTATAAAATCAAAGATTAAAATAATCAATTCTTACAATGTCAAGAATAAAAATTCAGTTTACTCAATTATGTATTATAATCCTACAAGGGCAATGTTTTTTTTTTTTTTCCGCACGTTACGTTTTATACCTAAGCCTCCCATAATTATTATGAACTGTAAATAAATCAGAGAATAGTAAAATTTAATTGATGTGAAGGATTGGTTGCGATTTTTTTAAGCACGACTATATTTAGTGTAACTAGTTGAAAATTTAGTTAGTTATAAAAAAAATAGCCAAAAATCTTTAAAAAATATTTAGTTAAAAAGTTAGGAGCTAGCTATAAATTGAAAATTAGTTATTGAATTAAAAATATTGATTAAAATTATTTGATTAATAAGCTGGTACATATAAAATAATTATGTAAAAAATATATTTGTATGTATGCATATATAATAACTAAAATTTTAATAAATTTATATATAAATTTATTATTATTATTAAGTAAAGCATATTTCATAAAAAAATAATGTAAAATAATTAAACATGTATATGTAATTTATTGAAAATAAAGATATTATAATTATTGAAAGGTAAAAATTATTATTAATATATATATATATATATATATATATATATAAAACTTATAAGTCATATATTACTTCTAATAACTTATTAAATCACAACGATTAAACTAATAGTTTTGAAAAAAAAATTTCTAATCAAAATCATCTAGTAGCTTAATATTTTCGTTAAATAACCTACTTAAATAACTTCTAAATAACTAAATTGTCCTACTAAACACACACCAGTCTTGTATGAAATTGTTGTAAACTGCGAGGAACAAAGCTTGTCTTCAAAACTTCGTCAATCTGTTTTCTTCGATTAAATAAACAAGAAAAACTGTATTTGTATTATATATTTGTACAAAAATGAAAGAAATGTTAAAAAATAAAGAATTAAATAAAACATGACAAAAAAAAAAACAATATTATAAAGTGTTATGAAAAATATTATATAAAAAATAATTAAAAAATATGTTTTAACTAAAATCAATTACCAAACACATTAATCAAGTGATTTGTTTTGACTTAATTATTGATATGAAGTTAAAATGATTTAAATTATTGAAATGAGACTTTTATCATTTACAATAATTCTACCGAAGATTTGGGCACGTTATATCTAAAAAATAACTAAAACTCGAACCAGGTTTTATAACAATCAACTGTGCATGGAGAAACCCAATTGTTAGTAAACCATACTCTTTCATATACGACCAAACCATCGTTCTAAACGTGGTCATGCATCACTTTCTTTATTGATTTGGATGAATTCCTTCAAGTTAGCAAGTACCAAACTAATAAAGGTGTAATAATTACCAATATAAGTTAGCAAGTAACATAATATATATAAATAAATAAATAATCCCAGTATAATATAACGAATATCAATAATAGTTTTAATCCTTTTACAGTCATGAGTAGGTTGTAATAATTAGAAAAGCATAACGTAAGTTCTTACCCCTTTATTCCAAAACAAATAAAGAAGAAGAAAAGAAAATGAAGAATGGAAACTAAAATGAGAAGTCAGAGGAGGCTTTCAATAGATAAGGAATATTATTGTAAAGGGGCCGGGGCTTATATGGGAAGCCAGGAATCATTCTCAATCTTTGTCACTTGTTTAGGTACAATTTATTATATATCTAAGCCTGATTTTCAGTTTGAGGTTGAATGCGGGGTACCACTTATGCATCATAAACAAATCATGACCAAAACAATAACAATGATTCAATTTCTTTTTTCTTTTTTCTTTTATACATTTACTTAGGCTAGAAAACTAATTATATTCCTATATAGAATCAACCTTCAGTTCACTGTGATGATATCGTTCATGCACTTACTATGCATCATTCTAATTTCCCTTTACCACTTAATTATGCTGAGGTTTTCTGAATGCATGATGGTTAGCATTTTAGCATTGGTTGAAAACCCCTCTCAACAAGAAAATAAAGAACTATGCTTTTTATTTATTTTTATATATATATATATATATATATATATATATATATATATATATATATATATATATATATATATATATATATTCAAATGAGAAACTTTTTATATTGACAAAATAACAACTTTTAATCATAATTTTTGAATTACAATTAAAAAATCTATAATTTAGATTAAAATTTAATTAAATAGAAATAGAATATAATTCATTTGCTTCTATCAAGAGAGAGAAGTGCATATTTTAAAATAAAAGAAAAAGATAGTATAATATTCATCTCAAAAAAAAATATATAGAAAAATATTTTTATAATAATTTTTAATAAAAATAATTAATAAGATTTTAATAAAATTTTTAAAATAAAATAAAGTATTATATACTCAAATTTATAAAAAAAAATTTAACACAACAGGTAAAAATGATAATATAATATTCATATTTATCATAAGAACGTAATTTACACTAAAATTAATTCACATCGAATAAACTTATTCAATTCATATATAAATCATACCCCAGCGATTAATACAGGTAACTCATACTTTTCCAACATGCTTTGATTAGTTGTTTTGATTATTTTGTAAAAAAATAATAATAGATATCTGCTGTCTTGATATAATGATCAATAGCTCGATTTGGTTGGGAGAAAAGGAAAGTCTTAAACAACCTTTTTTAATGCTCGGGGGTTATTTTAACTTATATAGCATGATTCAAAATTTATTCTTATTTTGTAAATTTGAATCTTTATTTTAAAAATAAAACAAAATTTGCAAGTATTCCTTCTCATGCAAGTGGTGCATCTTTTTCGTTTCGTGACACGTGTCTTATTACCTTTCATATAAAATCGATTCATTTTAATTATCTTCTTGAATTTGTTATACAATCAAAAGATATTTTTAGTTTCTTTAATTATTATAATCAATACTTAATTTTTTGTTAACACCATATAACAATATATTTGTAAATTATTAAAATAATATTTCATCATTTAAATTAGTTTTCAGCATTTTTAAATTAAGAAAATCAAATATTTATATTTTTACATTTTAATTTATTTTAAAATTTATAAAACAATATTTTTAAATTTTATATTTATATTTTTTTCAGATCGTTTGTATTTAATTACAAATAGCTAATATATTTATAATTTGTCAAGCCATTATTTCAATATTCGTTAATTAGGTGTTAGACTAGTTCCTTTAGATATATAGGAATACTTTGTTAATGTAAACTGAAAGTGTCACTAATTATATTTTTTTAGTTAAAAACTATTTTATTCTTAAGACATCATATTGTTTATTAATATTATAAAAATTATTACACTATTAACAAACTAACGTTAAATGAATTTAGTTTAAAGAGTAAAACTTATATATAGTTCTTAAGTGGTAAGTGATGTGACAACAAGTAAAATAGTAGTATTTACTTACTTTTCTTATTATGAGCGGATTTTTTTTTCTTTCAAGAAACTGATATTCGAACACTATTTTAGATATTCAACTAATTTGCATTAATATGGATAAGATTATTATATATAATAAAAACTTATAATTGGATATTACAAATTATGTTATTTAAAAATATTTTTAAAATTATAAATACTAAATGGGATCTATTAGGACAAGGTGTTGACTATAAATCACACAAATTAAAGCATAAAGACTAAAAATACAATTAATTAAATTTATTTTCAAGAAATACATTATGTCTATGTGAATTTAAAAGTAATTTGCCCGATAAATTAGTTTAAAACTTCTGTACTCAGTATTTAATAGATTTTCCTTTTGTCATTAAGGTATTTTTATTGACGTTTGAGTATATATTTTAATTATCTAAAATTAATATTATTATTTTTAAAATAATTTGAATCAATAAAGAAACTTAGTCCTAAGAATCAAATTTTGTTGAAAAACAAAATTTTTTCACACCTTATTTCTCTACATACTATCCATCACACCCCTTTCTACGGTAAAAAGAAAAATAAATAGAAATTCAATTTTAAGTTTCTTTCTCATTCTTTTATCCGGAAAAGAAGAGGTACAATACGATAAGTTGAAAAAGAGTTATTATGAATTTACATTTTTTTCATCTTATTATTATTTTTCTTTCTCTTTCTTTCTTATAACGTCACTCAAGGTTTATTATTTCCAATCTCTATTTTTTAGCCTTCTTATCTCCCTCTTTTATTATTCAAATTTACTCCAAAATAGAAAATACGTTGATATTTTTTCTTTACAAAAATAGAGCATGAATCTTATTACTTAAAAATTTAGGAATAGACTGGGGAGTGCTTTCTAACGTATGTATAATTATTAATTAGCAAGAAGGATGTGTGTTCATATTTATTTATGGCTAGTAAAAATGGATAAGCTAGTCCTAAAAAAAATCCACAAAGGACAAAGTACTGTAGTAGATTAACGTAACAACCCCAGGCAACTATATCTAGAGGTGTAATAATAGTCAGATCATTTTAATTCCAAACCGAAAGGTCAGACTTTTTTTTTTTAATAAAAAAGGCTCAGACTTTATTCAATGAAGAAAAATAACCAATTGTGTAGTTTATTAATTAATAATCGGAATACTTTTCAGGCTTCGGAATCCGATACACTGGTTATATATACAATTGTGTTTTCCCTTTGAAAAATATTTGATGGAAAAGAGTTGTTAGTCTACATCTGGGAAAAAAAAAAAAAAGAAATAATAGATATAATAAATAATATTATGCAGCAAGAAAAGAGAAATAATAAAAAGGTATGAAATATGTAAAAAATATTAGTGTTTGATTTTTCACAAAGACCTAGCAAGTTGAAGTTACTATCAATGGACAGAGGGTAGAGGGTGCAGGTGTGCAGGGGCAGCATATGGTCAGGTTTGCCTGCTCCACTCCGCTATATGATGGTATAATTCCTGCTCGTGCTCGTGCCACTGTCCTTGTAAGGTACCTCCAGTTCAGTGTTTAACAAAAGAATACAACTACTTGTGCAAATTTGCATATTTTTATCTGCTTGACTTTTTGTCAAATAAATAATCTGCACACTTTTATTCCTTCTAGATACGAGTGAGTTTTTGGTTGTAGTTGCGGGTCTGTCTTGCTTGCTTACAGAATAATCAAATCAGAAGAAAATATGTTATCTGGTCGGTTGGAACCTGGAAATGCACAAGAAAATGTCCAATTTCAAATTCCATGTTATTGTAATTGCTTTTTATTTTATTTTCGTACAAACTCTCCTGGTTTCCCGTTATGGATGTCCTCACTCTTCAAAGTTCAAACAAGATTTTATGTCCAGGAAGAATAAACAACTAACAAGTTCCTCCTTTTACAAAAAATAATTAGAGGATTCCATTTTCCTAGTTGTCATTTAATTGGGAGAAATTAATTTAGTGGTAGATATCTTTCAAAATAGACATTAGTTGACCCAATGTCCAGTGAGCTGAACCCTACAGGCAACTTAGGAAAATAAGAAATAGGAAAGAAGAAATTTAAGAAGACAGAAATAGGAATGAAATTTGGTGTTTTATTATTTGGACGGGTTGAAAAAAGTGGGAAGAGAAAATATGAGTTCCACCCATCTCTAGCGCCGATAAATGGGGGAAGGAAATGCTAGCTTTTTTATTTTATTCAAGTTTTAAAAAATAAATAATGTTTTATAGCATAAAAAGTGAAAACATAATAATAAAAATAAATTTATATTAAAATATTGGAGCAGAAAATTAAATTTTCTAGGTTAACTATATATATTTTTTATTTATTTCTATTCTTTCTTTTATTATAATTTTAATTTTTCTTCTTCTTACTTTTATTCATTCAGATAATATATATTTTACTTTTTTTCATCCTCTTTCATTTTTTGTCTAAACCAAGGCTAAAGTGTTTGAGAATAAGTAATTTGATAGCATCATTGGTGAAATCATGGGACTGAGTGGTCAGACTCAGAGGTAGATACTTGTATGCTATGATTGAGTGACTTGGAAGTAGTTCGATTATCAATTTTGCTTTCCTAACACTAGTTCACCTCCAATAGGAACTATTTCTGAATGCTTTATGCTTTATCCTTTATTGGATACAAATACCAAACTTCAGCTTACTGATTTGACTTTTGAAGATTATTATATTAAACTTAGTGCAGCTCATTAATTTCCTTTTTTTTTTATAAATCATTAATTTCTTTTTATTTTATGGCTCAAAGCTTCAAATTTATAAACTTATAGTAACAATTTGCTAAATTCAGTTGGCAGATAAAGAAAGCCAAGCTCCGGAACAAAATACTTAAAGAAACACTACTTATTTGAGACACAGCAAAAGACAAAATGGCTTGTAAAATTAATTAATCATGAAGAGATTACATTAAGTTGAAGATTATCGAGCAGCAGGTAACAAATTCACCTACCTAATCTAATTACCACTCACACAAACGAATGCTAAAACAGAGATCTAACACATTTTAATTACCAAATCACAACAAACAGCTACCTACCCAAATTCTACAAACTAAGCACTGCATCAAAATGAATCACCAAAGTCATGCCACGAATTCAATCAACACTACCTTTACCGTTGGTTGTCCCAAGAAGAAAATAACCCAAAACAGCACAAACAGCAGCCACAATATTCCCTTCTTTGAGCAACACCTTAACCACAAAACTGAAAATCTCGGTCGTAATCTTTCTCCCCTCCACAACCAAAGTCCTCCTAGGCTTACCAAAGAAAGCCAGCAACACCACGATGGCGATCCACGTCACCAGAACCGCAGGCACCACCACAACAAGAGCTGCAACCATCGAAAGCAGACCAAAAACCGCGCCAACAACCACCGATGCATACAGTGCAGGCCACCAAGATGTTGATGACTCAGCTTGCAACTTGTACCATGAAATCATGGACTTGAGGAAATTCCACGAACATGTGAAGAGCAAACCATAAACAAGCACAAAAATGCAAACCCAAGCTCTTCTTTTGCTCATGATTTGAAGCAGTAACACGTAACAAGAAGGTGGGTGAGTTGGTGAAGTGGGTTCCTCTTCCACTTTTGCCATGGACTTGATGACAACCTCGGAAGACCAGTACCAAAACCACCAATCTTGCTTTGCTTCTTGTTTTCTCTCCCAAGTTGAAAACTTTTTCGTACTATTCCATTGCTCTGCGCGTTTTGGTTCTTTTTTTGGAATCTGGGTACCTCTCTGTTGTTACTACGCTATCTCTCGCCCCCTTCGCTCTTGAGACCATGAAAATGATGGCACCGCAACAACATTGTCGGTAATTTACTTTCACGCGCGCGTCTACTGCACTTTCTTCCTGGTTGCGTCACGTAAGCGTTTGATAGAACGTGGTCCCACGCGCTTGGAGACTTGGTGAGTTTCATTCTGATTTTTTGTTTTGGGCTCACCGAGTAAAGCACACGTCGTTTATAGGGCAAGAAGACATCAACGACAGGTGAATTGATTCTCTCTTGTCTATTACCTTTTCTTTATTCAAAAAAATTATGTGAATCGAGTTTGAGACTTCGAAAGCAGATCAAGATTTTAAGAACATTAATGAAAGTACTAAAAACAAAATTAAACACTTACAAAATTCTTTATTATCAACGAATTTAAACTCATGTTTTTTTTTTTTTGGCATACAAGCCCGACTAACCAACCTCTATTGTCTATTGCTTCGGTACTTTTTCTCTCCAGCTTTTTTTATCTTTTCATTGTCCAGCGTATCAATTTTGGAACAACTCAGTTTATATGTTTTGTTGGATAGAAAAAAAAATAAAAATAAAGAAGAAAACAAATAGACTAAATAAAAATAAAAAAGAAAAATAAATTTTAAAAATAATTTTGTTTGAAAAGAATGTAAAAAGTTAAAAAAATCATAAGATGTGACTATTTAAACTGTCAGAAAATAATCCATAAAATCTAACACAGAGTATAGTTATATCAAACTATTTGTCAGAGGAAATGCCAAAATCACCGATAAATGTACCATTATTTTTATTAACTAACCATATAAAAATGCCACAAATGATGTGTTTCTACTCGCCACTCATCCCTTCCACCGAGGTTTGTGCGAAAGCATACTATCTCAACTTTTTATGTTTTATATATATTTTTTCATATTTTCTTCTAAAAAAAATTAAATGTTCTTATTAATTTTCTTATAACATATAGCAGTGGTGATTATGTATTACTAATCATTTGTCCTGCCAAAAACAGTCAAAGATTTGTACAGGCAGAGATAATCATGTTTCCCAGTTCTATATTTGAGGGTTTATGCTACACTACACCGACAGTAATGACATCGAGGCCTGTGCTCGATAGAGTGAAAAAGAAAAAGATGTAGGAATGAAGTAGAATACAAGTAACTTTTTTGTTGTTGTTGGATTCTCTTTTACTACTGTATGCAGCCACAGAAAATTGATTCCCGAAGGCAATACAGGTGAGGCATGGGCTGTGTACTTTATACCGTGAATCTATGATGATTAAAGAAACAGAGAAAAGTATTAAGTTTAGACTCCAATTGATAAACCCATTAATCTATCTATAAGGAACTTAATTGTGTTTATTTGATTGAATGGAAAATCAGTTCCAGATTCGTGAATATAGGTATCTCAAAAGTTGCAATTTGATATATACACTGAATGACAAGGTAAACAATTTTTGTAGTGTAAGGTGCTAGTTAAGTAAAAGTATTAAAATGAATAATGTAAAAATTTCTTACGATATTCTTATTTATGTGCACCAAAAAACCTCTTGAACTTAACAATCTCTTCTCTTTTGACGATCAAAATATAAGATGAAGGGGTATTCTCTCCTTATAAAGACAGATAAAATATAAACAACACTCGCTTAAAATAAAGATAAATTATTTTATAAAAGAAGTAAAACTGCTTGCATTTTCATAGTCTTTAAATCAGAGCAAACATAGTAAAAGATATCATCATTAAGTCAAGTAAATACTCTAAAAATTATAGTAATTGTTTTCACATCAAGTTGATGATGTGTTTTCATCAATATCCAGATAATTCAAAACATAAACAAAATATTTTTTCATAAAGCTTCCCGTGAGTTGGTTTTCTGCTTCTTTTTCTCTTTTCTTTGTCTTATCATTTCTTCTTTTTCTCCTTTCTTCATCTAATAATTTTTCCCCATCTTTTCTTGTTATAATATTGCATTATTTTTTATGATTGTCCATGGTTTGGGTATACATAATTTTTTTGTATCTAATATCATAAATTGATTAATAGATAGAAATATATACTATTTATTTCAACCACTACTGCCTCCTTGTGCCTCTATTTATTATCTTGTGCTTCAACATCAACTTCAGTTTCTCCTGGTTGATTGCTTTCAGCTATTATGTCATCAAAGTATAGTCTCTTATTATTCTTTTCGATGTTCTCCTTCTCCAATGAAAGGCACAATAACGTGTTATTGGATTCCTTAAAAGATGTGTTTTTAGATAGGAAGGTCTTCTTACGTCTTACAAGAATTTGAGTATAAATTATGCAATAAATATAAATATCTTATTAATAGATAATTTATAAATATAAAAGTTTATTTTAATTTAGGTGAATTTTTAAGACTTAACTTACCTAATTTTTTTTATAAAAAATATAAATATATAAATTACTATAAGTTTTTGAAGAAAAATATTCTTGAAAATGCAGTATGTGATTAATTATGATTTATTATCAATCTTGTTATTCTTAACCCATCCAAATCGATTAACTCGATTATAGGGTATGTATACACGTATACATAAATTTTAAATAATAAATAATAAATAATTTTAAATATATATATATATATATATATATATATATATATATATATATATATATATATATATATATATATATATTTTTTTAATAAACTTGACTATCTGGCCGACATAACCCATTATTGATTTGGCGAATTTAGTTTAAATTACACCAAAATTAATTAGTTCTAACCCAACTTAATTAATTTGTTATATTTTAATCGTTTCAATTTTTTTTTCTTAATCCCAACACATGAACAACTTTAAACACACTACTCCTAAAGTAGGGGGGAAAATGATTGGTGTACAAATAATTTTGAAAGTGATAATAACATGTTTCAAATAAAAAATTCTTCTAATTAATTAATTACATCTAAGAATGTTTATTTTGATATATAAATTTTTTTATATATGTTCCTACCAAGAATTCTCACGAGGGAACTTCATTGGAACTTCATTGGAACTTCTCAAGTCGAAGGCGAGGTCTTGTTTCCGTCCATACTATCAAGTATGAGCTGATATTTACTACTTCCTCCTCGACCTAAATTGAGGAACGCGTCTTGGTAAAAAAGATTTGCAAAGATATCTTTTTTACACACGAAAGCAAGTCTTTTAAGAAGAGAAATTATCCGACACAAAGACGAATTCCCTTATTTATAGAAGTTAGACTCGTGTTTAGTTCATGCTCGCCAGTGGTCTATATGACACGATTCTTGAGGCGTATGCTCCAAAATCCCGACATGTATCTCATCTTATACCATATGGAGTAGGCTAAGCTGTGGTTGACCAATATTGAGAAAATCGAACCATGTTAAGGTGTTCTTAACACAACAAATACACTATCTAATATTCATATTATTTAAAAATATAAAATATTATATTATTTAATAAATTTATAAAATATTATATTACTTAATAAATTTATATAACAATACCTTGCTTGACAAAGGTTAATTAACTAGATTAATTTAAAACTATTCTTACATATTTATGAAGTGTGATTCAACTTGTTTTAGGGAAATGTTTGTTTACAACAAAATATTCGCAATAAAACTTTTCCTTTTAAATTTTGGGGGGCATTTTTGAAATATATAAATACAAGAAAGATGAAAAAAATGAACTAGATATAGAGATAATTATATATAATATATTCAAAAACAAAAATATTGATTTAATCATTTTCTTGTCGTGAACGTATAGTTACGAAGGAAAGTAAGAAAATTTTCAATCTGTAATCCTTGTTTAAGACGTGTGCATATATTAATACCAACCGTAGAACTTGGCTCCTACCGTGCGCATGTATTAATATCATTAAAAAATTTAAAATTTATTATCAAATAATTTTGTGACTAATTTTAAAATTAATAATTATTTTATAGTTAATTTCTAATAAAAATAGTTAACTACAAAATTATTATAATATTAATGAAAATATGAAATAAATAACAAATTAGCTAAGAAAATAATCTTAGTTAATTTATAATAAATTTTTAAAATTTGTAATTATTTTTTAACTAATTTATAATAACAAGAAGTATAAATGAATATAACTTAAATTTAGTTAGAAAAATAATATTTTAGTTAATTAATAGTTAATTAGTTAGAATTTAATTATTAATTTAAATGGTAACTAAAATTAATAACAAAATAAAAAAAATTGTGGAAGAGTAGAATTTTGTTGAGTTAACATAAAATATGTTAGAAACAAGTCAGAAAGATTAACTATATGCAAACTGTGGCCTCCGTGTTTTATCTCTCTTATTTTAGAAAAAATAATTATCTGGCGTTTTAACAAAACATAATTGCATTTGAATGATTCAACTTAAACGTGTTAAATACCATTATTTTGTGTATATGAATAACATTCTACTTTGCATGCCAAGAAGAAGCATTCTTTGAAGAAATTTCACGAAGAATAGCCATTGTCTTAACGACCTCATTTCCCTTCATTGCTCTGCGCGAAGCTCCTTGTTGTGTAGTAAGTGCAGAAATCAATATGCAAGTTAATTAGAAGAATACAATATATGTTTATTAGATTTTTGTCTTTAAAAAATTATTTATTTTCATCTTCAAAAATTTTATTTTTGTTAAATAGTCCTTGTAATTCCATAAGGATGACATCATATGCATCAAATTATACTATATTATATGTCAGCTCAAAATAATTATTGTTGACATGCATGATACATTATCTTTAAGTAATTATATAAGGAGATTTTAAAAAAAAAAGTTGCAGAAACGAAAACTATATAAAAAAATTAGGACGAGTTGAAAATGCTCAATTAAAGCAAAGAAATACTACGATTATTTTTACTTTGTTACATTCACTAATTTTACATCATTATTAATTTTATATTATTATTAATTTATGATCGAAGCTACTTAACTTGAGATGTTTAAGGAAAAAGTAGAAAAAGGAAAGAGAATCGTCATCATTGGTGTGTCAACCTTATTGTTGGTGGCTATAGCTGTGGCTGTCATACTTGGTGTCAACATAAGTGTGACTAAAAAAGATTTAGATGATGATATTGAGGAAAACAAGAAGAACCATGTTACTTCTACTATAGAAGCAGTCCAAACCCTTTGCATCCCACTGATGATAAGAAAGAATGTGGAGAAAGCCTCATAACATGGGCTGGAAACACTACAGATCCAAAAGAACAAATCAAAATTGCCTTCAACATCACTATTACAAAATTAGTGATAAATTGAAAAAAAACTAATATTTTGCATGAGGTTGAGAAGGAGCCAAGAGCCAAGATGGCACTTAACACATGTAAGCAACTCATGGATCTTTCAATTGGGGAGTTAACACGGTCACTTGATGGAATAAGCGAGATTGATGACCTAATTAAATCTTGATGAAATCCTCATGAGTTTAAAAGTTTGGCTTAGTATGCAGTTACATACCAAGATACTTGTTTGGATGGGTTTGAGAATACCACTAGTGAAGTTGGTAAAAATATGAAGGATTTGTTAATGACTTGTCATTGTATCAGAATTGGCTGATAGTGTTACAAATTGGAATGTCACAAAGTTACTTGGGTGTCGCCTCCTTTAAGATTTTGAGCTTCCCTCATGGGGTGATCATCCTAGACTCCTTAATGAAAATGCAAGTCCCACAAGCCTAATGTGACTGTAGCCAAAAATGGCAATGGAGATTTCAAAAGCCTCAATGAAGCATTGAAGCAAGTGCTAAAGAAAAATCAAAATCCATTTGTGGTCTACATCAAGGAGGGCATTTACCAAGAGTATGTTAAAGTCAAAAAGGAAATGACCCATGTGGTGTTTATTGGTGAAGGTGGAAAAGAACACGAATAACTGGCAACAAAAACTTCATAGATGGAATTAACACATAAAATTGCCATTGTTGGTATGTCTCATTTCCTATTTACAAACTTAATTAACTTACAACTTGTAGACACCTTTTTGTGTCCAGTGACAGAAAAAGAGAAGAGGACAAAAAGGAGAGAGAAGGTACAAGCAAACTACCTCTCTCAGAAGGAGAAAAGGACAAAAAGTGTGTGTTAGAAAAGCAGCCTAGGAAAGCAGGCTTGACAGCCTTGTGCTCCCTAACACGCCTCGGGTAGGTATTGTCCAGATGGGGAGCCACGCCCTTCAAGTAGAGTCATCTCAAACCTGCCATTCTGTGGGAAAGTAGGGAGCGTGAGACATGTACCACCGTGACAATCAAAGCAAGGGGAGAAGCGATCACCACTACATTTAAGGCAAAGTCGTCGCATTAATGGGGAAGGACACCTTTGAAGGCACTGTGACATTAATTAGACTTTAGGGAGAGTCACCACATTAATGGTGGAAGATCTTCTTGGAAGATCATGAAGGCAGCGGCTGACTTATAAAAGACCCCAAGTTCAAAGGGAAAAGGGTTAAGATTTTGATTACAGAACCCCCCTAAAAGGAATTGGAAAGGAAACAATGTTAAGAAGGTTGAAAGTCAGAGAGTAAGGGAGATTAGAAAAAGGAAAGTTTTATGAAGGAAAGGAAGCATTGAGAAGAGGAAGAGAGTAAGACTTGTTCACTCTTTAAAATACAACAAAGGGAAACACTTGGATACCAAGTAAAAATTCTTAGAACTTCAAACTGTACATATCTACTTAGTAGTATTCAACCCTTAGGTAAACACCTTCTTCAAGTTAAGTAGTTTAGGGACCTACACCTCAATTTATGGGTTGATCCCAAATCAGTCATACCTTGAGCCACATCCGGAGGTCGAGACCGACCAAGAATCAGCACTTATTGGTCAAGTCTAAAAAATCGGCTCCTCACCCTTTGTTTATCCATGTTCGCCGACCTTAGTTAGTACATTAGCCCTACTGACACCTAGTTGACACCTCCACTTGGTCGAGTCGATCTTGACCTTTCCCACCATCCAACCCTTTAAGCCTCGACTAGAACTACGTAAATTTTGACTTCTCAATTGCAATAGGAGATACTTAGGAGCAAGATACGACTCTTGTCAAGTTCACCAACACCCAAAAACCTCCTCACTCCTTCCCCCTATAAATATCCCTCATTCCTTTCCTATAAATATTTATCATTCCACAAAAGGTAAAAGCTGTAATGTAAGAGTCATATTTTATTTCATGCATTTAGTTAGGATAACTATCTTCAAATAGACGTGATGGGTATTGGTGTGATCCTTCCACGTAATTGACTCCCGAACCCAAACTTTGATTCTCAGACCAGCCTTATCCAACCTTAGGTTTCCCGGTATTTATTTTAAAAATACTGGTGGTGACTCCGTCTCCACGTTCCTTTTCCCTGAAAGGAATCTAAATCGTAAACATCTGTCGTTTGTCGACACGCTCGCAGCCTTAGTTGCGACACTACTCCTATGCATATGGGTAAAGAACTTATTCAATAAATTTATTAAATGAAACCTTATTCATAAACTTGACTATGATGCTTAGTAAAATAAGAAAGAAAAATAAAATAAGTTTCCCATAAATTAAAGTTAATTTATACACTAATTTATAAAAGTTTTTTAATATTAATTTCTCCATAAACTAATTTTAATTTATTCATAAACTAATTTTAATTTATTCATAAACTAATTTTAAATTATAAAAATATTTATTTCATTTTTTCTTATAAATAGTTTACCAAAATAAATCTATTATAATAATTGGTATATATAGAACTTGCCTCAGAAGATGCTTACAACAACTATAGATGTTTTGGATTACAGGACATCCAACTGAATTTACGTTAATCTCAATCCACCACTCACATTATTTTTCTGTTTGTACATTTAAAAGTATAAAATTTCTGTTTAATGCTATTTTAACACATTTCTAAACACACATTGCAAGCCAGATGCATACACACACACGTAAACAATGGCAACTCTTACAATATGGTAATTTGAGAATTGGGAATGTGAGAAAAAGGACTAATTCATTCTCTCATGTTGAATAGTGCAGTACACTAACTTAATGAGAAAAAAGAAAAAAGAATTATACTCTAGAAAACCTGCAAATGTGTATCAACAACAATAAATAACAACAAACGTTATGAGACATAACAGTGGAAGGATATATAAGTCTCACAGTTTTAAAAAGGAAAATTCTATTTTGTGCAAATTTGTATTGCATGAAATACTTCTATAAAAATTCTCTTTTCCAAGCACATAACAATCATTCAGTAGTGAGAAAAAAAAAATGGAGTGTTCATGCATCCAATTCAAAATCAATTACAAAGGCTCGGGTGTAACAATCTAAACAAACATTGCTGTAACTATAACCTTTTCCGCCTGGAATACAAAAATAACCCCAATATATATTAAGAAAACTCAAACGTTAAGCATATGCTCTAGTACCCAAGTTACCATACAGAGAAAAAAAAAAAAAACATAATTCATGTCTCAACATCGAGGACTTAAATATAAAACACAACTCAAGTCTATAATATTAGAGGCCTACAAAAAATAATAAACTTGCCTAGCTCGCCCCTAAGAGCTACATACTTGCTCATTCTAGAATATAAAATTTAAGATAAAGAGACAATGTCTTGGTGAGTTACCTATGATCATACATATCATAAAAATATTAGTATTGATATTTATGACATTAAAGCATTTAAATATTTTTTCAATCACATAATCCTATTTAGCATGTTTTATTTATATCTTTTCTTTTATTCATCTTCATAACAAATTTGAACTCATAATTTTTAAGAGGTATCATTTTTGTTTTTTACCACTTTATCTTTCTTTTATCAAAGGATGTTCTTTTATCTCTCTTTGAGATTCAAAGGAGGAAAATACTCATTCTTATCAAAGAAAGTAATATAGTTATACATTTTTATTTTTACTATTTTTTCGTATCTGAAAGATATATGTCTCACATTGTCAAAAGAATATCTTAGTCTTATACATGCATTTCAAAATACAATGTTCTTTATAAGCATAACATTTCCATTCATTGATATATGGGACCAAGAAAAAATATAAAACAATTGGGACAATTATTAAAATACACACATAGTTTTAGCGGTCTTGTACTTAATATTGATGTTGTCACACTTAGCACAATGGATCTTGTGCTTAACGCACTTAAATGATGATTGACACTTAACCATGACCTATAAAATATCAACTTAATTCTATGTTGTTCCCCACTCTTAACGTACTCGAGTTGTGTTTAGCATAAGAAAAAATCATCACACGTAACATGATTTAGGCATGCTTAGAACCTCCATGCAAAGATTCCAATCTCTTATGTGGAGGTCATTATGCTTAGTGCAGCTTAGCATCATTGTAGGGAGCCTTAACCCTAGGTTTTGGATAGAGATGGATCCACTCTCAATACTATTGGGACAATTGCCCCCACCAACTTTTTAATTTTTAATTAATATATATATGAATAATTAAATTTTTTAATTTAAAATATAATAAAAAAAGTCATTCATGATATAAATATTATTCTCACAAATTTATTTTTAGTTTCATTTTTTTAATCTTTTAATTAGATATTTTAAATATTTTTTATAATATATATTTTACACACTATCTTTTTAATTAATAAAAAATATTTCTTAACCATTTTGAATTATTTTTTTATGAGATGAGGAAAAAAAATTAAGAAAGTGAGAGAAAGGTAATTGAGAAAATCACAAGAAAAAAAATTAAAAAAGTGGGAGAGAAACAATGTAAAAATAAATTCCCTAAGTGAGTAATGTGAGTAGTGGGAGTAGAAGTTACCTAATGTTACATTGGATAACCTATATATAACACATAAACAATAAATGTTATAAACAAACCTCAAATACCCGAATGACCCTCCTCAAACCTAGTGGCTGTCCCTCACACAGTGTGTCGTTCATGGGTTGTCACCCATTTGAGGCTCAATTTCCATTGAACAGAGGTCAGGTCAACCAACCAATTGTGCACTACTTGAGGCTAACTTAATTCAATTCAATTATTCACATTAAAGAAATAAAGGACACTACAAGACGTGTTAGCTACTGGTCCGTGAGCTTTAATTTGAACATGGCCTAACCATTAAGTGCCAATGGGGGTAACTTCAAATGGATTTGGGCCATGTAAAGCAATTGAAAATTAATTAATAAATAAATGTATAACACCTCAAAATTTGTCTAGCTTAATAAATCTTCCTCGCACAAGTGAGTTTTAACTGATTACCACTTTATTTTATTCTTTAATATCATGTCACGATATAATATTTTTTTATTAGATATATGTATACAAATATTTTTTTATTAACTATATATACAAAAATTAAACTATACATAAAAGTACTTATGATTTTTATATTTAACCTATTTCAACAAATTATATAATAAAATTATTATATAAACTCTCGTATGATAAAATAATTACTAAATAAATATTTGATTAAGTTTTTTTTTATGTAAATATATCATATAAATTAAATTAAAATTTTAATTAAAGATACTTTTAGAAGATAAAGTAAAATTTATTTATTTTCGTATTATAAATTAAAAATACAAAACTTCTCATTATATTTTTTATTAGATATTCTTAATATTATTTCATTTCAAAATATATTTTATTCATCCTTTTTTAATGATTAATAAAACAATTTCTCTCCCAACTATTTAAAATTATATTTTTATTTTTATTTATATACTTGATTTTTTTACATACTTTATCTTTTTAATCATTTATTTCTTTTAATCTATTATTTTTATTTATTTTTAAATTAAATTTCAAAAATTTAAAAATTATAAACAGTTAAAAGTAATTTTATATTACAAGTTAAATTATTTATTATAAATATAAAAATATAATGTATATATTTTAAAATATTTTTTATTCATAGATTTAATTTTATAAAAATAACATCTATTTGATACATTCAACAAAATTAAATATTGATTAAAAATAAATAACTATAAAAAAAATCATAATAGATATTCTTAAGTCATTAAGGTAAAAAATTCACCGTTATCAATTAATGCCTTTCAAAGTACTAAATTGGTAAATTGCTGCCTAAAGTAAATCATTGACAATTTTTTGTTGAAATTCTTTGAAATTTTAATGCAGTTCCTTAAAACTATGGATAAAATCATGAAATAATTTACCTATATTAAGTATTTCATTAATTTTTACTATAAAAATAAGTATTTTTAAAATAAAACTAAATCAGTCAAAGGTGAGAAAAATTCTTCCTTCCGCCCCGTCAATGGCAGACTCTCGCCGCAGAGAGAGAAGGGTCTGTTTATTGACTGAGCTTAGTCGGCAAAAGCCGTCGTGTTAGGGCCATTTTTCTCTTTAATTTATGAATACGCGTTGAACTTTCCACAACGCTTTCTTTCTTATTAAGCTTATTATTACCTATTCCATTCTTACCCTTCAATCTTAATAGCATTCTAAAGATCCACTCAACTATATATTTATATATATATATACTTTTTTTTCCTCTATTTTTTGGTTTATGAATTTTATGATTCATTGTCTTCCAGTGTTAGGATCATGATCATCCTCTTTTTTTGAATGTTGACAATTGTTGACGTAGTGTTAGTGGAGCATTCTGAATTGCGTCTTTGATTGGAATCGCTGACTCTGTAATTGGGTTAGTTTGAAAATTTCAAAGAAGTTTATTTTTTATTTTTTTTAAGGGTTCAAGGAGGAGAAGTTCCCACCTTTGTTATTGGAGGATTGATTCATGAATATTACTATTAGTTGGTGGCTTGCATGATGGAGTTGTAGCCGGAGGATAGTGATCGTGGTTATTGAAGGATAATAATATTGTATAGTTGAATAATAATTTTGTGGCACAACATGGGGTGCATAATTTCCAAGAAAGCAGCTGTTAATGACAGCAGGGAAGGTGTGGCAAGGGAAAAATTGACTTCATCTAGCAAAAGGGCCTCGAGGATGAGGGTTGCTGCATTGAATTCCAAGAAAAGGGTCGATGGAGTTTTGGGCAAAGATGAGGTTTTAGATGGTGCTGATATGAAAGTTTCATTAATTGACAAGAAATCCGATGGTTCGATTCGGTTGTGTGATGATCAGAATGGGAAGAAGAAGGAGAAGGAGAAGGAGAAAGCTGAATTGACTGTTGTTGATTATCCTGGTCTTGGAAGGGTTTCAAAGGGTTTGGAAGGAGAGCAAGTTGCAGCAGGGTGGCCAACTTGGCTTTCTTCTGTTGCTGGTGAAGCTATCCAAGGGTGGATTCCACGAAGTGCAAATGATTTTGAGAGGTTTAATAAAGTAAGTTACCACCTTGTCTGCTTAGTCTGTGATTGCATTATTGTTCAAATATTGTGTAGTTAACAAACTATTACTACCGTCATGTGTGCACTTGACAAAATGGAAAAGCATTAGTAGCCTAATTTTTGAATTTCAAAATATAATGAATATTGTTAACATGAGATGCTTGAACAGGAATCATGTGGCTGTTATGCAGAGTGGTTTGTATCCACCTTTTTGCCCCATTTTCCGATAGGGAAAGGAAAGAACTCAATAAAGTTAATTGTAGAATATAGCAACTAAGTGAGTGGGTTCTGTGCACTATTCATTTTGCAGTTTTTTGTGTGATGCCTATATGAGTTCAGGACAGGATTGTTTTTCATTTTAGCTTTTGTTAAAAATAGAGAGAGAATGTGAGTTAGGGTGTTTAACTTTTTGTCTTTTTGATGAGTATAAACTTCTTATTTTTGCTGAACAAAGAGTCTTATTCTCTTTTATTCTTAATTTGGTTATTGTCCTCTCTTTTGCTTTTTATGAGTCATGTGATGGCATTGTATTGTACCATGCAGATTGGACAAGGAACCTACAGTACTGTGTATAAGGCACGTGATTTGACTCACCAAAAGATTGTTGCATTGAAGAGGGTACGGTTTGATAATTTTGATGCTGAGAGTGTCAAGTTCATGGCAAGGGAAATCCTTGTTCTGCGTAGGCTTGACCATCCAAATGTAATAAAGTTGGAAGGCTTGATAACATCGCAGACATCTCGCAGCTTGTACCTTATTTTTGAATACATGGAACACGATCTTACAGGACTTGCATCAAGTCCTAACATTAAATTTTCTGAACCACAGGTAGTGACAATATCTTTTTATTCTCGCAGTCTTCTGTTTTACACGGAGTCAAGATTCTTCCTGTTAAAATGTAGTAAAATCATTCATGGGCCTTCACATAACAACTAGAGCTTTAGGGATAATTGGTCATTGACATGGTATTAAAGCTTTCTGAACAAAGTTGCTAGGAATTTGATCCTTGCTGCCCAGATTCTTATAAACTGAAAATTTGAACTTTCGCACATGGTAAAGTGAGTCTGTGCATTGTCATATTCAAGCATGTTAGAGTTGTAATAAAATCAATAATGAGCCTTTGCCTAATAGCTTAAGCTTTTGGGAAATTGGCCACTGACACTTCTGCATACTTATTCAGATTTAATGGTAGGAAGCATTCTCTGTATTAGCTATTTGAGTTCTTTTTGAAATATCTGTTCTTGCTCTCCACTATGCTTAGATGTCTAAAATTCTAACATATGTTTATTATATATCAGATTAAATGCTACATGCAGCAGCTTCTTAGTGGATTGAATCATTGTCATAGACGTGGTGTTCTCCACCGCGACATAAAGGGCTCAAATCTTCTCATTGACAATAATGGCATCTTAAAGATTGCAGACTTTGGTTTGGCAAATTTTATGGACCCACATCACAATGTTCCATTGACCAGTCGTGTAGTAACTCTGTGGTATAGACCACCAGAACTTTTACTTGGAGCATCTAACTATGGGGTTGCTGTGGATTTGTGGAGCACTGGTTGCATACTGGGGGAACTATACTGTGGCAGGCCTATATTGCCTGGAAAAACAGAGGTATGGTGCCTCAGAATCTAGTTTTCACCATTTACTCACCATAAATTCCTTCACTGTTTCACTTGGATTTTTCAAGTGATCTCTTCAGTGATATACGCAATTTCAATTTCCAAAGCAATATATTCCAGCTTAGACTGATTGTCAAAATTCTCAAATTGTTATTGACATATTGTACAGTAATAGAGCTAGGTATCTGGAGTTTAACTTTTGTTCGTTGTAGGTTGAGCAATTGCATAGGATTTTTAAACTCTGTGGCTCACCATCTGAGGACTATTGGCGTAAGCTACGGTCACCGCATTCAACAGTATTCAGGCCTCCCCACCATTATAGGCGTTGTGTTGCTGAAACATTTAAAGAATATCCATCTGTTGCCACAAGACTTATAGAAACACTACTTTCTTTAGATCCCACACTTCGAGGAACAACAGCTACAGCCCTAAAGAGTGAGGTAAGTGGTTTTATGTTTACAACCAGTGGTGTACTTATGTAATCTGGTTGAGATTGGACTTCATCATCCTTCTACAATGTACTTCAACTCCATGTGAGATTTGAGTACCATTTTCTCAGCTTAATATGTGTGCTTGTGATCATGTTATTGAGTAGAAAATATTAATCAAATTTCTTATGCAATGTTGTTATTCATATATTGAAGGAACTCGTTTCCTTTCTAACCTTCTAGGAGGTCCTGCACTCTCCATTTTGATATTTCCCCCCCTTCATTGACAGTTCTTTTCATCGGAACCTCTTCCTTGTGATCCATCAAGTTTACCAAAATATCCTCCAAGTAAAGAGATTGACATTAAATTCGGGGAAGAAGCAACAAGGTACCTTCTGTAGGATGATTTTTTATATAAAAAAAATGTTAAGGAAAAGACAATTTGAGTTGTGTTATGTTCAATTTCTAATATTATGTGACATGATTTTAACTTTTCCTAGGTAATCAAATTCATTTTGTATTGCTTGTTAATTTGAATGTTGAAATCTTCGACATGAACAAAAGCAACATCATTTGGTCACTCTCATAATATGACACAAGAAATATGCATATATTTGATTTCTAAAGCTTTGTAGGACAACTGTGAATATGTGTTTCATGATTAATGTTGAATTTGCTTTCTGCTCCACTTGATTCATCCATTTGTTATAGAGGGGAGCCTTACTTGTTACCTAAGACTATTATTAAAAAGTATAGATTTTTGTTTATCATCTTAGGCAAGGAGCTAATGGGGGAAAGGAGCAAAAATTTGGACCAGGAGTTCCACAAGAGAAAAAACCTCAGACATTTAAATCATCCAAAATCAATGCTGACTCTCGCATATTAATGCAGGTAATCCTAGCAAGGTTAAAATCACAGTTTCAACTTATTCATCTTCTTAGTTGAAATCAAATTATATAACCTGCATCTTTTGGATTTGGGTATAGTGTTGTACCAAATAATGTACATCTAGTGACCATGAAATTGGGGGAAAGATAAGGGAAAATCTGGAAGATTTCTACACCTTTTAATTTGATGTGTAGATCAGTTTGTTAATTTTTGTTCTGTAAAGGTTTAATGCTTTGTTTTTCAGCTCTTTGAGTATGACCTAGCCCTGGCTAATTATACTATGATGATTTTAGTACATAAATCACTGGAGGCTATGTTCAACTTATTTTTGAGTCAAATGGGCCCTTTTCATATTTAAAATTGAGGTGCAGGGGAGAATAATAGCACAAAGAAATTGTGTATTATATTAGAAATGTGATAAAAAAACAGCATAAAGAGATCGAATTTTATTAACTGAACAATAGGGAAAAAAGCCCCCTAGAAAGCAATGCACTGCTCCATATGTTTCAAGGAGTCTGGATCCACTTCTTATTCAATTCTAGCTTTCACAAAAGTTTGTAACTTGCAGAACGAACTTTGAGGGCTGTACCTCCCAATGTCCAAAAGCCCTAATTCTCTCAAAATTTGACTAGACATCTTTCTCTCCACCCCCTCTTATATATAGGCAACATATATTATTTCTTTAACTATCCTGAACTAAATAATGAATATCTATCCAAATTTTTAATGCTCTTTTGACTGGGAAACTGGCTGTGGACTGTGGTTGATATATATGCATCGGCTTTCTGAAGACTGCACTTCATAGGATGACGATTAAAAAGAGTGCATCAGTGCATGAGGCTCCTACCTTGTGGAAGCTGGGGGAGAATAGATGAACGTTGCCTTACCCCTAATAATCAGAGAGGCCATTTTTTTAAGAATTTGAATCCATGGTCTCCAAGTCACAAGGCAACAACCTTCCTGTTGTACTAAGGCCTGCCCTCCATAGGATGACAATTGCACGAAAAAATTAAGACATCAAAGTTTCAGTAGTTCAACTGCTTCTTTGCTAACCATAACAAGATATCGTATCTTTTTGAGAATTGAGATTCCTTTTTTATTTGGGCAATTGAATAAGGCAAAAATGCATCTATCTTTTCCGTTTTGCCTTTTCTACTTCCCTGCATTGGTCTCTTATTCATCTTAGTATATCATAATTTTATTTGATGCAGCAAGAGAAAGGCCTTCCAAACTCAAGGAGTCGGAATGAATTCTTCAACCCTCATAGAGAACTCGTGTCTGGACATTTGGTTTTTCCACAGAAACAGTCAGAGGACCATAAAGAAACGATAAATTATTTCTCCGGGCCTCTTTATCAGAGGCCTATGTATTCAGGTCCATTGGTTCCAGGTTATGGCTTGGAAATGGCTGGAAAAGAAGCTGGTGAGTGGCTTCCTGTTTCAAAAAAAGTCAACCTACCAAAACTTTCTGGGTTAGTATCATCTAGGACTTCTTCGTCTCGAGATCAAAAAGAAAACCCAGTTCCCTTAGGGCCCCGAGAAACAATTCAAGTACAGAAACCTTTGGAGGCAACTAATGGATCAGAGTCAAGAAGAAGGCATGATAAAAAACGCCAGTCTCAGAGAAATGATCTAAGGCAGATAGAAAACGGAAAAGTCTCAACTGAAACATTAATTCAGGTTAGTTTTGTCAGTTATTATTGTTTCCTTCTAAATTTCTAGCGTCTTTTTGCTTTCCTAATCATCAGCATTTGTTAGGGAATGCCTTCGCTAGCCATCAACAATGACAAAAATCTTGCTTTTTTTGTGTCCCTAGCTTGCCACATTTTTCTAAATTTGTATGCATTTGGTATTTATCGTGGGTTTTTGCTGATTATTGATGCTGATCCCTATTTTAGGACGGACATGGATCCAGGGGAAACAATATCTACCTTTCTGGTCCATTACTGGTTTCATCAAACAATATGGATCAGATGCTCAAAGAGCGCGATCGAAAGATCCAAGAACATTCAAGACGAGCACGAATTTACAAGTCAGGTGAGAAAGCTCGTGCAAAGCAAAATTAGGATCATTTATAGTTAGTCAATTACATATATATTTTTTTTCTAATTATGCAGCTAGATACATTTTTTTAATGACAACGTTATTTATCTCAAAATTATAGAGGGGAAGAGGGGAGAGTGTGTTCATGCATGCTCGTCTTGTAAATTACATGTATAGTGTAAATTGCAGGCTTTTATAATAAGAATTTGATGTTCCTTCCATTCTTCATGCATGTTTAGGCAATCTAATTTGAAATATTGAATTACTACAGCTCCAAATCATGTAACTCCAGCAGCATCTATCGATAGAATGAAAAATGAAAAGAGGAAAAATTGATAAATGTGACAAATAATGTGATACGAAATTAAGAAAGATAAGAAAAATGAGATGAAAAGGAAGTGTACGAATAAAATAACTCGTGTTCTTTAAGAGTAAATTGCTTGGCCTAGGGTGAAGAAACTCGTAAATTGCAACGATTGTTTAAGAAATAATTTCTTTTTAAAGTCATTTTAAAAAATTGACAGTATTGCTCATACCCGCTGTGTATTTTCTCTATCAAAAGTCCATTTAACAAATCATATTTAACATTTAAGATTTATCTTGTTCCTTGAATTTCTCTCACTAGCACCCAAAGCTACAAACATCAGCAATTTAATTACAAAAACAACTATGGAGACTTATTCTTTCTTTTTTGGTCCAGGGGAGGGCTTATGGGTGGTGGGAAGTTGAAATGGAGATGGGGAGGGAAGAGGTGTGTGTGTGAGTAAGGGTATTTAGATAAAAACACTTAAAAAAGAAGAGAGGGAGTGTTCAAAATAAAAATTCGGAGAGGGAGTGAATAACAATATTAATTCCATTTTTTTTCTCTTAAACTCGACCCATGAACAACTTTAACTCTTTAGGTGCACTAATCCAAAGCTTAGTAAGAAAATTTTGATTAGCTTTAACAAGTGATAATAGCGTGATTCAAATAAAAAAATTCTAATTAATTGATTACATCTAATAATATTTATTTTGTTGTATAAAAAATAATTACACTTAATATTCACGTTATTTAATATATAAGATATTCAAACGATTCCGTGCAAGTTTAATTTAAAACTCTAGTTACATGTTTTATGAAGCGGGTGTTAACTGTTTTATGGAAATGTTTGGGAACAACAAAATATTCACAATAAAATTTATTTTTTATTTTATTTTAAAAGGGATTTTTGAAATGCATGCATATGAAAAAGATTAAAAAAATAGATATTATTATATATATAATAATATTACACATTAATTATTTGATATAACAATTTTTTTTATCATTTTCTTGTTGTGAAAGTGTAGTACTTGAAAGTAAGACAAATTTCAATTTGTTCCTTGTGTTTGAGACATGTATATTCATTAATACCAACCATAGACTTTGTCTTATACTGTGTTCACTGTTGGTAGAATGTAAAACAAGAGCAAAACTTTAGTATATACTAATACGTTAGAAACAAGTGAGAAAGGTGAACAATATATAATGTGCGATCTTCCCATTCCATTTCTCTCTCTTGCTCTCTCTTTACAAAAGATAAAATTACTTTTCTTCTTAGTTAAACACCAATCGCATGTGAATGATTCAGCTTAATTAGTATTAGAAACCATTATTACGTGTATATAAATAACTATCTATTTTACATGCCAAGCTACGCAAACACATTCTTCAATGGACTTTTGACAAAGAATAGCTCCAATGTTTGTACCCAAAATATTCACAAAAAAAGTTGTTCTTTTTGAATTTTTGAAATGTAGGCATATGAAAAAGTTAAAAGAAAAATAGATATATAGGTAATTATATATATAATGTTATATATGATATTAATTATTTGATATCTAAATAAAAAGTTTTTTTTTTATATTTTTTGTGTGTAATAGTAAAAGAAATATTTTTTTAGTTTGTAACCCGTGTTTGAGACGTGTGCATACATTAATACCAACCATAGACCTTGCCTCACCGTATTCAGTGCTGGCAGAATGTAAATCAAGATTAGAACTTGTTGGTTAGCATAAAATATGTTCGAAACAAGTCAGAAAGTTTAACTATATACGCAATTTCATCTCTCTCGTTTTTCAGAAAAGATTATTACCTGGTATTTTAGAAAAACACCAACTGCATTTGAATGATTCAACTAAATTATTGCCAAATATCATTATTTTGTGTATAAATTAACTATCTACTTTACACGCCAAACTATGAAGACAATTATTTGAAGGACTTTTACGAAGAATAGCCATTGGTGTCTATAGAAATATTTATATTTACCGCTTCAAAGAAACAAGTGAGAGCACGATGTTGCAATCAATCAAATACAAAACTGATCTTACTCCACTCAACTCGATTCTTGAAATTAAGTCATGCATAGACTAAAAGTCATTTTTTGAACCAAAATCATCTACGTCAAGGGTTCTAAATTCAGTCCAAGTCCAACACTAAAGTATAGACAAATTGACCACAAGAGACCACAAAATATACGGTAAATGGATGTAACTCGGCGTGAAAAAATACTACACCATTAAAAGTATTAACTAATTCTTCACTCACTAAATCAGATTAACAAAACTAAAATAAGTCTGCTATAAATCTGCACGACAGAATGCAGAATCGAATTCTATTTGAAGTCTAGATGCGTGATCACTTTTTTTCTTTTTAAATAGGTCCATTCATTCAAGAATTTCATTTCATAGATAATCAAATCAAGCATTTGAATACTCATTCATCTAATTTTTTAATACCAAACCTTTATTTAGCAGAATTTTATATAACAAACTCTAAGAAATAGCACTATAAAGTCATTCATCTTTTGTTTTGTTTCTGTTTTGGTAATTAACACAAGCTCGATCCAAGCAAGCTAGACCTTGAATATTCTCTATTCGTTACAAGAAGATTTGGTAACCTAAAATCTGCAACTAGTAAAAGGGTAAAACATTATCTGTTTTCTCTGATGATTTCTGATTCTGATCCTGGAAAGGTACTTGAGCCACTTCCAGACGTCATAGAATTAAAACTGAACATCTTAATTTCATCAAAAGTAGGGTAGCCACTGTATGGTAAAGTACATTCAGCTCTAGACCACATTGCAGCTGATTTTATTTTTCCAAGCAAACTCATGTCCATGTTTTCTTCATCAGACTCAATGCTCTCCATTTCCCCCTCCAACATTTTCACAACCTGCCTCATCGTTGGTCTAATACTAGGGTCTGAATCTGAACACAACAAACCCAAATGAAGCAATCTCTCAGCTTCCTCTATGGTGTATCCCCCTTTAGCCTTCAACCTTTCATCAACAGCACTGTGCAATTGGCCTTGCACCATTAGGGACATCAACCATTCAATTAGCCCCGGTTTATGTTCTTCATTAGGTCTTCGCCCGCAAATTACTTCCAACACCAATATTCCAAAACCAAACACATCAGACATAGTTGATGCTGTTCCTGTTCGAATCACTTCAGGAGCAATATATCCTACTGTCCCTATTACCCTTGTTGTGCTGGCTACTTGTCCATGATGATCATGCATGAGAGCCAATCCAAAATCTCCTAGCCTAGCATTCATGTCCTTATCAAGAAGAACATTGTTTGCTTTGATGTCCCTATGCAAGACCTTAACTTCCCAACCCTCATGCAGGTATAGAATCCCTGTGGCTACATTTTTCAAAACTTGAATCCTCTCTTCCCATGTCAGCATCATTCTCTCTCCACACTCAAATATCCTTTTGTCTAAACTTCCATTGCTCATGAAGTCATAAACTAGAATCAAATTTCCCCTTTCTTTTTTGCACCAACCTCTCAATCCTACTAAATTTCTGTGCTTCATTCTGCCTAGGCTTGAAACCTCAGCCAAAAACTCTCTCATCCCTTCTTCCCTTTCTTGAGGGATTCTCTTGACTGCAACTTCTACTCCATGCCAAACCCCTTTATATACCTTCCCGTTCCCTCCTACACCAACCACATTCTCTTCAGAGAACCCCCTTGTTGCTGCATCAACCTCATGGAAACTAATCCTATGGGGCCAATACTCCAGTTCCCAATCTTCAACCTCTTCCCCTTCCTTGCTTCCGCGGAGAAAGACAAACACTACATAACTACAACCAATGATGAACACACAAGCAATACTGGTGACACTTACAGCTAAAGCTCGTGCTCCAGAAAACCACCTTCTATGATGAACAAATGAAGGCAAATTTTCTGTGACTAAAGCATCACCAATTGAAAAATTTGAATTGCTAAAACTCCAAGCAAGAATCCTAGTACTGTCTATTATCCTTCCTGTTGATGCACAGAATCCAACGTATGTTTCATCCATAAGAACCCCTGAAAGGTTAACTTTGCTACTGATAAGAGGCACTCTAGGCTTCTTTTTTCCTGCCCGAGCCATAGTAATGTTAAGCTGGGAATGCATAAATTCAATCCATACCTGATAGTTTTCTCCATTTTTTATCTCCAACACCTTAAATTCTTCGTCATCTTTCCCACCCCAATAGCCAGCCTCATGTGAAGCTGAGGAACGAAGCGAGTTTATGTCAACACCAACATGATTGTCACTTATATCGTTGAACTCTTCTTCATTTCTAACTGCATCAAACTCAACTCCAAAAACATGGTTCTGAGGATTTCCTTCATTGCTGAGATTGAAAAGACCGATATACTCGGCTGCGGTCGTGCCATTTACACCTCTTGATGGTGTAAATAGGAAGGCAAAGCCATGGCCAGTGATAAAGTTTTTAACGGGGGCAATTGAGAAAATGAAGGAGGTTGCAAAGGAGAGAAAGGTGGAAGAGTTGGCTAGTTTGGTGGGTATTTTGTGAGGGTAAAAAGCACGGCCTATGGAGAAGAAAGTTTGATTTGTGAGAGTTAGAATGGAGGTCTGAATAGAGGCATTTCCATATAGGATGATATTTGTGGAGTTGAAGTTTGTGTTATAGACAAATTCAGTAGTGGAAACTGAACTCAAAGTGGTTACAGTGTAAAGAAGAATGATAAGGAGCTTCAGTGGAGACATTGACAAGGGACTGAAAATGGAAGAGAAACTTTGCCAAATTGAAATTGGTTAATTCACATATATGAATCTTCAGCTCTTGTTAATCCTCCAAGAGTAAAGAAGAAAGGTAACGGTTGATGCCGGCCCATGCAGGTTATTGTTATTTATTGCAAATCAACCCATCAATTCAAAAACATGTTCTGGCAATTTTGCATTATTTCGTAGGAGGAGGGACTTTAATGTGAACCACATACGCATCACTAACGTCAAAGCAACCTTAGATTTTTGTCTTATATACGTGTGATACTGTAAGACTTAAAATGGAAAAGTTGAAAGTGGTAATGTATTCTCCTAAAATGCTAAATATATTGACATTTTCCAACTCCAATTTTCTTCCCTTCATTTCAGTTTTTCCAACGAGGCAAAGAAAATGAATAGAAAGAAAGTATGTGATAAAAGTGAAGAATCGGAAATTAATTTTTCTTCGGAAGTGGGTTCAATTAGCTTCACTTTTCTCGTTAGGACGGCTTAGATCATGACATTATTTGTCATATCTACAAAATTCTACAAATCATGTGTCTTTCTCGTTGAGAAAAACAATATCGTCTAAAATAAAAGTTACCAAAAATCATTGTATGCTGTCATCATATAGAATTGTGTCAGAATAGAGTGAAATAACAAATATTAGCAAGGAACATTGTTTCAGAAGTAATAAAGAAAAAAAAATAAGATACCACGTATCGAATTAATTTTTATGTTGGATTTATGATTTATCCAAGAACAAACTTTGAACATAAGCAGCATTCAAAGAACTAGAACACCAAAGGAAGAAATTTGAAGAAAAAAAAAATATGGCCCAGAAAGGGAAGAAAAAAACAGCCCAATTTTATGCAAATCTTAGCAGCCTCAATCGTGGAGACTTGAGATCACTATTTTAGAGAAACTCAAGCCTCTGGAGCAACAAGTGCTTGCACTTTACGAATGGAAATGTTTGTCACTTGACAACAGCAACCTTGGCTCTCTGCAGTCTCAATATTAAGATAGTGATTGAATCAATTTCAGGCCTCACCTTCCTTCTGAGACAAAATCTGGCTCTGGCTGTGGGCTGGGACAAGAGATGCTTAAAGATGCTGTAGAATAAAACTTGGTCTGCAAAATTTCATCAAAGGTAGGATAATTTGCACTGGCAGAACTTGTAGAACTCTTAGACCATGATGCTGCTGAGTTTATTTTCCCTAGCAGACCCAAATGGAGGCACTCTTCATTACACTCTGTGCATTTTATTCCCTCCAATGCTTTCACCACCTGCCTCATTGCTGGCCTAACACCAGGGTCAGTACTCACACATAACAAACCCAAATGAAGCAGCCTTTCAGCTTCCTCAGCACTATACCCACTTTGACCCTTCAAACGCTCATCAATAGCACTACTCAATTCCCCTTTCTCCATAAGGGAAAACACCCAATCAACCAATGGTGGCTGGTCTGCAACAATGGGTCTTCTCCCACACACAATTTCTAAAACCAATACTCCAAAACTAAACACATCACACGCAGCCGAGGGTCGCCCAATTCGGACTAGTTCTGGTGCCATGTACCCCAGAGTCCCTATCACTCTTGTTGTGTCGGCCACATGTTCCTGGTGATGCAGCCTTGCAAGCCCAAAATCTCCCAATCTAGCATTCATGTCCTTGTCAAGTAGCACATTACTAGCTTTGATGTCCCTATGCAAGACCTCAACTTCCCAACCCTCATGTAGGTATAGAATTCCATCAGCTACGTTTTGCAAAACTCTAACTCTTTCTTCCCAGCTCAGCAGCATGGTCTCTTCACACTCAAAGATCCTTTTGTCCAAGCTCTCATTCACCATGTAATCATAAACCAGTATCAGTTTTCCTCCTTTTCTTTTGCTCCAACCCCTAAAACCCACTAAATTCCTGTGTTTCATTCTTCCTAGGCTTGATATCTCTGCCAGAAACCCTCTCACACCGTGCTGCGTGTCGTGATTGATATTCTTCACCGCAACTTCTACTCCCTTCAAAACTCCCTTGTAGACTTTCCCACTTGTTCCAATCCCAATCACTTTCTCTTCAGCGAATCCACTTGTAGCATCACAAATCTCCTGATAGCCAATCCTATGCGGCCAATACTCCAATTCCCAGTCTTCAAAATTTTCCTGTTTCTCTTCCCTTCTGGTTCTGAAAAAACTGAAAAGAACCACCAAAGCACAGAAGCCACCCACAAAAAAAGCACCCAAAGTCACACCTATAATGAAACCATTTGATCTAAACACCAACGTCTTTGAATGCACATACAAGGGCAAATGCTTGGTACTCAAAGCATCCCCAATTGAAAAGTTAGAATTGCTAAAACTCCAAGCCAAGATTCTACAAATGTCCACCATTCTCCCCGTTGCTCCAGAAAACCCCACATACATTTCATCCAACAAGACCCAAGAAAGGTTAATAGGCTTACTAATCAAAGGCCTCTGAGGCTTCCTTCTCCCTGCTGGGGCCATAGTAACATTAATGACCGAATTCTCAAACTCAATCCAAACCTGATAGTTTCTACCATTAGCCAGTTTCAAACTCTCCAATTCCTCACCCTCTCTCGCACCCCAGAACGCAGCAGGCTCCGAGTACAACGAAATCATCGAATTCAAGTCCACACCCACATGATTATCATTCTCCTCGTTGAACTCCTCGTTCCTAAAATCATCAAACTCAACCGCAAAAACATGGCTTGAAGAGTTACCTGAAGTGGAGCGGTTAAAGAGACCCAAGTAGTTCCCCGAGAGTGCTCCATTTATGGCCATCACGGGCGAGAAAAAGAAGGCAAAACCGTGAGCAACGGGGAAGTTCTTGCAAGGGGCAATAGAAAAGATGAAAGAGGTTGCAAAGGGAAGAACAGTGGAAGAGTTTGGTGGCTTCGTGGGTATTCTGTGAGGGTAAAAGGCACGCCCTATGGTAAAGAAAGTTTGGTTTGTGAGTCTAAGAATTGAGTTTTCGATGGTGGCATTCCCGTAGAGTTTTATGTTAGATGAGTTGAAGTTTCTGTTGTAGACAAATTCAGTTGTTGACATTGAAGACAGAACTAGAAGAGCTAAGTTAAGGATGCGGAAAAACAAAGTACGAGGAGACATTATAGTTGGCAAGAGAATGAATGAAAAGGGGAATAGATACGTGTAAGCCTAGTTAATGATGCTGCAACGAACAACTGAAATTTCGTGAGATTTAGATTCAATCATTTTCCAGAACACTAGCATCGCACTGGTTGGTTGCTGGCGGCGAGAGTAAAAGCTGAAGTGGATTTGCTGCAAAGTGGAAACTTCGCAGTGGCAACATTAACAAAAATACATAAAAGAAAAATAAAATTAGTGGTGGCCACCATTATCCGGGCTAGTAAAATAGTCAAATATTTTCTATAAGTAAACCACTCAGAAGAAGGAGTATATGGTTCAAATATTGCTCATAAATAATTTAGACGGAAAAATTTATTACTCATAACAATTTTAAACAAATATGTAGCTATGGATTACTCTCTATAAACAAAAATATGGTTCGAATGTTTCTTTTTCCCGACAAAGATCCAACCACGACCGACTTATGAAGTCAGATGGGAGCTTAACAAGTGGGTTAGTTAAGGGAACTTTTATTTTTCCTTTAAAAAAAATGGGACTCGTTTACCCGTTGGATTTGTTTTTGCCTTTGGTCCTATTTTTTAAGTTATTATTTAATAATATATTCACAGATGATTAAAAAATTAATTATTTTAACTATTATTTAAGAAATTTGTCTTTAAATAATATGCCAACGTGTTGATATTGAAAAAAAAGTTTGTATGGTGATTAATTCAATTTAAACGTTTATTTTTTATTTAGAGTTTAAATTTTCATCTCATCATTTTATAATATTTTATTATTACTATTATTTTTTAACCAAAAATGATTTTTTTTTTAAAACATCATAGGAGGTTTGAGCGTTTGATTTTGATTTTAATATATAAAATAATTTATCTGTAGCCCAAAGAAGAAGAAAGTAAATATTCAAACTTCAAAATTGCTATTATTTTGTTTGAAATGTAATAGAATAAAGGGTTTGAATTTCTTTTTTTAAGTTACCAAAGCAATACACGATTCTTCTAGCAACACAACCTAGACGTATTAAAACCTAACTTTCACCAAGAAAAAGGAAAGAGAGAAAAAAAAAATAAAAGAAAGTAAATTTTGATTTTATATAAAGTAAAATTTTCTTTCCCTTTTCTTTTTTCTTTTCTTATTAGCTAAAAAAAGTTATCATTATCTTTATCTTTTTATTTCTTTTTCTTCTCAACTAAACATACTATGAATGATAATAGATTTTCTAATACCTAACTTCAACTCCCACGTTTCCACACACGAGGTATGTTTTATTTTAAAAGTTGATGAATATTTTTATATATACGTCAACGTGACACATGCTTATTTTGATTAATAGAAGAATTAAACTTGTTCAATTACAAACGTTAGGTTAATTATTAATTAATAAGATTAATGGATTCACATTACATGCTATGTCACATTTTATTTTTATTTCATGAGGCCTAATTTCATAATTTTATTGTGTATTTAGAAGGATTGAAACTAAAGTTTTAAATATATTTGAGTAATTAAAATCAAACTTTTCCATGTTTAGTAGGCTAAAAACATTTCATCATGTTAAATACTATAAATGTTAATTTAGTTATTGGGTTGCTTTAGGATTTATTGTTAGATGTCTACGTATGATCTATAGTAAATAATATATTATATGTTATTTATAAGATTTTGTCTCTATTAAAATGTTCTTATAAGGAAAAAATTATTGGGAGTTATAACATTATGAATGATGTGTTTTATTCATAGTGTAAAAATCATTACTTATTTCTATTATTATGATGGGTTAAATATAAATAAAATATATAATCATTATAATTATTTATAAATGTGTATTTTTACTAAAAAGATATTTTGATTACTAATAAAAAAAATTTATAATCATCAAGTTATACACATTAATTTTCTTTTACAACATTTCATCACTTCAGAAGAAAAATAAATATTTGTACATAAAGACTTGAAAGATCAAATAACTCAACTATATCTTCTTCAATTTTTATTTTATGGATATAGATATGTCTTTGTTTCGATCTTACTATTATATTTTTATGTTTTGATATAAAATTTCATGTTTGATAATGTTTGTTATAATATTTATCTTGTTTCTTATTTTCATTTTATAATATTTACCTTTAAAACTAATATTCATTCATCTAAGCATTTTCTTCCAAGTTTTATTCATCTATAATCATTTCTCATAAAGAATTTGTTATATGTGATAATAATAGTGTCAATAAAAAGACAAAAGGTTTAGGCTCTCCTTCATTTTACCACATAATACAGACATTGTTTCATAAAAGATGTCATGATTGTATAATTAGTGGTCTTGAATAAAAAAAATCCTAAATGGTTAACTAAAATAAACAAATGTCAAAGAATAAAATTGTTATGTCACACTAGATTATATCAATTCATAACAGTTATAGGAGATTGAATATTATCTCAAGAAAGTTTGGCTGAGAACTTTCCACTAAGAGCATTTAGTCGCATGATCTTGTATCTAATCACAATTTTGGACTTTCAATTGCTAAATATGTTATTAATGATTTTCTCATGTATTGAGGCGGCTTGATTCGGTACCGGTCATAAATCTTTACTTCATGCCTTAAATTATATAATTAATATAATATTTTACCTTTTTTAAAAAAAAGTTAAGCAAGTGCAATATATTTGAGGATTTCTTTTTAAATTAATTATAATATTACAATATTAATATAATCATGAGTCTTTTATATTTATTCTACCTAAGAATTAATGCATATAATATGATAAAATAGGTTTTGACGTCCCTAAATATATAAAAGTTTGATTTTTATTTATCTAAATATTTTATTTTTTTATTAGTTCCTTTAACCTGGTCCTATTATGCCATATGAAACAAAAATATTACATGACAAACAATTATGTGTCAATCTACTAATACGTAACTATTCAATTTTATTTTTTTAAAACATAAAAATTTAGTTCAGTTCCATTAACCTGGTCTATTATGCCATATGAAACAAAAATATTACATGACAAACAATTATGTGTCAATCTACTAATCATGTAAGCATTTAACCTAATGTCATTAATTAGTTTGAGAAACAAAAACAAACCTATTTCTCAAAATAAAATAAAAGAAATTTGTTACGATTTAAAAGCAGACATTATCGTATTTTTTAGGAAATAAAAATATATTACATGAAATATAACTATTAATAAATAATAAAAAAAAACCACGTTATGAGTAGTGACTGAAATATAATTTTCAATTATAAAACATTATCCTTATCGTTTTGATTATTTCATGTGATGAGGTAAGCTTCGAAGAAACCCTCACATCAATGCCCAATAAATTGTATGTAGCTTTGGAGAAAGTGGTTTCGTCCTCCTGTTTATCACTTGAAACGATATCTGAGTCTGACAGGCACAGCTCATTGATTGGACTTTTGAAATATAATAAATTAACGAAAATATAATATTAAAATTTGGATTTTATGAAAACTAATCAATAATAATAGCACTACATGTGGTCACAACTCCAAGACATTTTTCTTTATCATTTCATTGATAATTTTTTTGTTTTCTTTTTCTTCTTTAAACTGTCTCTTTAGAGTTTTGCTTTTTAAAGAATTATCAACACAAGTATGATTTTCCCCCAGTCCATGCACTTATAATTCATGATTAAAAATCACTTCTCAGAAATTTAGCCGTCCCTTGCAATCTTTTTTTAAGAAAAAACACACAAAATCTAGCTACACGACAAACATGTGGTGTTTACGAAAATTAAGAAAGATGGATCAAAATATGGCTCGATGGAAGTTGACCCAGAATTCCAAAAGCAGAATGTTTGGGTCTTCGCTCTAGAACCCATTCTATTCCTAACAAAAAAAACAGTACATAAATTGCCCTCTGGATGAATTTGAAATAAACGGATTGAGGTGAATTTTGTACTTTTGTTTTTGTTACAATTTTGTACTTTAAACAAAATGTATGAAACTTTTGCTATAAGAAGTGTTTTATTTTGCATTAAAATAAAAACAATAGGTATAATTAGTTTTTTAATCTTTTAATTTTTTATTCTTTGATTTGATCATTGAACTTTTATTTAGTTTATTTTAATTTTTCTACTTTTAAATGTATAACAAATTAATCTTTTGTATTAACTTCGTTTAATTAACTCTCTTATTCCGTCACGTGTTGAATCTCAACATGTTTTTTTTTTATATATAGAAAATCTCAACAATTGGCTCACGCTACATTTTTTTTCTCGCCACTTGTCATTCTATTCCCACCTCATCATCATCGAAACAACCATCACCAATTCTCACTCTTCCCATATCTTTTTATCAACTCCTACAATTTTGTCCGTTCCCAAACATTTAACTAACATTGAATTAAAACTATTATTGATATATCATTAGAAAAGTTTGGTAGTATAGTGAAATAATTGTTGAAATAAAAATAAAAAAATACTGGTACAGTTCTGCCATAATGTCTGGTGCTTAGGTTAATGGAGTTTAATTTGGAGGTTGGGTCTATGGTGTTTGGTATCTCAGCTAGTCTTGCAGCGGTGGTGTCTATGGTTATAGGTTGGAGATGAGGGACTCATTTAGTTGCTAATAAACAATGGAACATTAAGTTAATGATCAAGGGAGTGTACGATAGTGGTGAGATATAAGTTGGGGCTTTCCATGGCTTCACTTGCATGAGAATGAAAATTGGCCTCACATATTAAGAAAGAGGAAGATGAGAAAAAGTAATTCTTGTTAAAGGGAGATTGATGAAGCCATGGTGGTTCTTCAGTAAGTAAAGGAGGGGAAGCCATATGGAGGTGAGGCCACATCACCGCATGGCTAGAGTTATTAATAAAATTGACTAGAGTTAACAATTTTTTTAAAAAAAAAAATTACTAATAACACATTTTTTAACATATTTATTAGATATTTAAAAGTTAGACGAATAGAATAGAATAAAATAAATAAATAAAAAGACTAAAGTAAAAATATAAGTAAGTTAAAGTTAATTCTATCAAAACTATAAATATAACAAAATTCAACCCTTAGATTTTTTTTTTAAAATTCTTTTTTTTAAATTCCGTGGTATCCTAGTCCACAATAATAGTAAATCAACACTTCTTTTTAGCATCGCTTTAGGATTTTTCTACCACTTTTTTCTTTCTATAATATTTTTTCCCTCTACTCCTTTCAAAGTGAATTATATATAAAAATGATAATTATGTAAATGTTTAATAGGTATTCACATAATTTATTATGTAATAGATAGAATATTTTTTCATTAAATGAGTTTATGTTTGAGTTTGATTAATTACCAACAAATTTAAAAAATATATGTGTATATCGGTTGACCATGATAATTTGACCGGTCGGTTAGGGGTGATCGGGTTTGGACTCGTACAAGTCGTACCTTTATATTTATTTACGCTGTAAAAGATCATCTAACGTTAGCGAAAAATAATGGATGTATCAAAAGGTGAAGTCCGGACAGTAACAAGATACAAGTTTGGGTACTATAATACTCAACAAGTTTATAAAACAGTAAGAATTGTGTAAATTTTAAAATATAAAAGATTATGTAAGAAATGAAAAAAAAAGGTTAAAGTAACTTACTAAACCCTAAAAAATCAAAATTGATGTTAAAAGGAAAAAAATGTGAGTTTTTACGGTCATAAGAAATAGAAGTGACATGAAATATTGAAGTAATATTTTGAAGATGTAATATTTCTTAACAGAGTCTACAGTGACAATTTTGATAAAAGTTTAGAAATGATAATTTCAATAGAAGTCAAATATGATCATTTCGATAGAAGTATGAAAGAAAAATATTTTGATAAAAATTCAAGAAATGTGAATTTTGAAGAAAGATAAAAAAAGACTATTTATATAAGATCAAAAAGCAAGTAATCCAAATGTGATTAATCAAAGGATTAGAATTTTTCTCTAAATACGAATTTAGAGTTCTGACACTTCTTCAATATATTGGAAAGAAAACATTCGTGGTGTGATTATTTACTATTATTTTTATATTTAATTATATTTATAGTTTGTTTGCTTATCGTTTACGATATAACTATTAAATGATATGCAAACTTTCAAACATAATTTTCTAGTCTAAAACTCTTGACATTACAAATTATTTTAAATCTTGATTAATTTAGATTAAGTAAACTCATTTAGTTAAAGGAATAAAACTCTTCTAACACTTTTTTTTTTAATTCACTTGGATTTGAAATCTTAATTGGAAGAGATTTGGAGGAATATATATTGTCTTACTGTATCCTTTATTTTTTATTTTATTTTTTTGAGTGGGGGTTCTTTTACTTTAACTTTCTTATTTGCCCTCATAATTTTTTTGTATTTTGGTCCAACCCCTCATAACATTTAACTATGAGGTGTGTGTAACATGATCCACTAACAAAAGGACAATAATGAGGTAACTTATTTTGTATCCATAAATATAATATAAAATAAACATGTGGCTAGTATTCCCCATCGACTTAGTTAGATGGTCGCACTCTAATTTTATTTATTTATAAATTATCCCTTAGAAAAAAGAAAAGGAGTCATTGTTGAAGTTTTATAGAAAATTAGCACGAGAAACATCAAAGCCTCCACACCATTTGATAACAGGCTTCCAGAGGGTCCATAATAAATTTCAAAAATGGATTAAGGCCTTGGGTTGGACCCTTTGAAGTGTCATTATAGCCCACATCCTTCACTTTTGGGTCCAAATACAGAGAAAGAATTAAGAATAAAAAGTAATATTAAAAATTGTACAACTCCGTTGTCAACAATAGCACCAGTGGTCTAGTGGTAGAATAGTACCCTGCCACGGTACAGACCCGGGTTCGATTCCCGGCTGGTGCATATCTTTGCGGGGATAGCTCAGTTGGGAGAGCGTCAGACTGAAGATCTGAAGGTCGCGTGTTCGATCCACGCTCACCGCAATTTCTTTTTTATTTCTTAATAACATTTTAGTTAGAAAGTGGTACTGATGTAACTTTGACGTAGAGAAAGCTGGAATCAATGTATCCAAGTTGGTGGAAAATGTGACGTAGACATTAGTATGGAGCATGATCTTACCATAAAGTGACCTACTTGCTGTGGTCCTGTGGATTTAGCATCATCAAATTGAATTATTTTAACTTTGCTTTCCATAGTCAGCATAGTTTAAAGGCATTTGGCATAGGCTTGTCTTAGTTGATGAATTAAGATGTTAACATAGTACTTGTTACCATTAATGAATGAGAAATTTTGTACTCTCTTATCCATTTTTATATATACTTGAAATTTATTCGAAGTTATAAATTTGTATTTCTTATTTAATAAATTCTCATTCATAATTTTATAGTTTTTAATAAAATTTAATTTATTAAAAAATGTGTTAAAAAATTGTATTAAAGAGAAAGTATAAGCTTCCATTTGTTTAATCAGTAATCCATCAACTAAATGCTTATCCAATTTTCCAAGTAATTAACACGATGCAAAGCAATTCTATACATCATCATTCGCAGGATTTGTTTTTTCAACAATTTTCTGTCGTTTAATATGCATATTTCAATGATGATTTCTTCCTTTAAGTGAGCAATGTGATCGATGAGGCTCTCAACTGGCTATTGGAAAATGACTATTTTGTAATTTTCTAAATGGTTACCGCTAATTATGTAACACGTATGTTTAGACATTATTAGATGGATCAGTTTATTAACCTAATTAATTATTATTTTCTAATGTAAATAATTGTTGTGAACAATGAAATCCACATGTATGTTTAATATTGTTTTTTTATGATTACTTTTCAAGATGAATTAATTATGTTTTGGTTGAGTAACACAACTAGCATATTTTCCCTAAATAATAATTGTCATTTTCTGAATAAGCTCGTCTCGGTTTGGTTACTAGTACTGCAACTATCCAAGTTGAGATAATATTTAAGCCTATTTTAACATAATTAAGTACGTTATGCTCGCTAGACATTCCTAACCTGTTTTTTTTGTAACATATGATCTGAACATGCAGTACATCTAAGGATTGTGGTTTTTATATTTTAAACTATAATTTGTAGAGTATAACTGAGTTTTATCCACAAATAACATATTTAATTAGAAAACTTATGGTTATATTTAGTTAAACATTTTTTAGTCTCAAAAAGTAGAAGTAAAAACTATTTTTTTAATTTGTTAGGTGAAACTATGGTTTGCAAAATATAAAATAAACACAGCAATATTTATATAAGACACACATACAATCAAGATGATATTACTTCTTACCCTATGAAAATGGTTAATATAATATTTTAATAAAAATAAACCCTAAACCTTAAACGTACACAATTTTGAGAAATCAAGATGATATTACGTCTTAATGAAAATGGTTAATATAATATTTTAATAAAAATATAATATTATATATAAAATTTAGCTAACATATTTATATATTATTATTATTATTATTATTATTTTATAATTATAATACATGTAAAGGATAGCTTATTATTGAAATAATAATTTATATATAAAATTTAGCTAACATATTTATATATTATTATTATTATTTTATAATTATAATACACGTCAAGGATAACTTGTTATTGAAATAATAATTCTAATTTGGGTCATGTATATAAGACATTATATATGTGTTGCATAATAAAGATGTTTTTAAAAGAAAATTTAAGATACATTTCTTGGACACATACAGATATAAAAATAAGTGATGGATACAATCTAGCATAATAAAAGATGTTTTTAAAAGAAAATTTAAGATAAATTCCTTGGACAACATATGTCTTTAATTTGATGTAATATGATGCTAAAGAAAAGGAAGTTACCTTCATAACTAGGATACCTAGCTCACACTTAGAAGAGAAAGGAAGAGAGTGCATGCTAGAGAAATTCAAGAGATGTCACTCAACTAAAAACACCATCATTTAACATATGTTCAAGATGAGTAGAACAACATCTTTCTAAATTTCCATAATATTAATTTTTAGATGTGAATTATATGAGATTTTGATAAGAAGATTTGAGGTTTTTTTTGTAACTTAATTGTTATCTTTGATTTAATAGTTTATTGGGGGAAAAGATAATTGTTTAGGATTCTTGATAAGAAAATTGAAAATTTTAGGAAGACTTAATTGTTTGTTCAAATTCAATTGAATATTGTTTGTCTTTGTGAGAATTTTAATTATAACGAGGGGTTTGAGAACTCAATTGTCAAGTCATGAGGATGATAAATTTATTATCATTGGAATTTGTCGTCACCTTTCGTAAAGAAGTGATGATAGACATTCTATAATAAAAAATAGGAGGAGTGATATTACCGTTCAGGATGAAATATCTAATTTATTAAAAATATCAACATATGAGATAATATATGAAATACCATTATTTAGAATAAGAAATTCAGTGAAACATCATTAAATTGATTTCAACTCATAAATCTTCTTAAATCTTAATGAATCTGCGAGTCATACTTCAGTGATTTCTTCCTATCCATAGCTTTATGTTTGGATTTTTAAATTGTAAAGTTATAAGTATTTGTCAATTTGTGTTTGTCTCCTTAACAGGAAACTTGTCAAGGAATATGGTTACTTTTGCCATCAAGAGACTAGTAATTTATTCCGACCAATATTTGCACTTTCACTGTTCTTTAATGTTCTCTTTTATAATAAAATAAATGCAATCTTATCTCTAAACCCAAGAGGTTTTTCACCAAACAATTGCAACTTTTTGAATTTTGTGACTTTTGGCAGACTTGCAGATTCCGGGAGACTAGATATGTCATTTAGAAGATAACTCGAATCTTGTACTGTGCTTGGTTTGATTAGATTTTGAGGATTGACATGTAAAAATAAGGTTATTTTTTAATTTCCAAATTAAAAACATTGAAAATTAAATTGTTTTTATAATAAATAAGAGATAATGGAATAGTAAATTTTGTTTCTTCTATTTAAAAAATATTATAAAAAATAATAATATAAAATAAAATTGTTTTAGCATGTGAATACAGACCTTATTTTCTCTATTTTATTACTTATTTGATTTTTAATACCTCTATGCAATTCATCGAAGCATATAGGAAGGAAAATAATATAAACAATTAAAAGGATAGCAGAGTTTATACTTGATCGTGGACCAAAATCATATAAACGGAATTAAAGATTGAAGGAGCGCAGATGAGCAGTGGGGGGAGATTTCATACGTCTTCCTAATTGATATAAGAAAGTTCATGCTGATGCTGTATTTGTGTTAGTTTATATGTGTCTTTGTCAACCTTCTTGAATTGCAAGCTGGGTGGATGACCTTTGAGAAGGCTCAAGAGTCTAATTTTTCTTGGTTACACTTATCATCTTGCATAAATTATTATCTTGCTTCGGTAGTGGATATCTGAATCAGATATCAGTAAAACACAGCCCTTTTTCATCAACCTTACAGTACTACATACTAGCTTTTCAAAAAGTCGAAATCGTTATATATATATAATCAGATAATGCATACAAATATATATATATATATATATATATATATATATATATATATATATATATATATATATATTAAAAATTATTTATTAAATACATGACCACATAAAAAAATTAGTTTTATTTTTTTTTAATTTAAATCATTTAAATATGAGTTAATAGTTTATATTTAAAATTTTCATTTCTCACGTTACATAAATAAATATATATATATATAGACATAAAATAAAAATAATAAGTTAATATTGGTTTTGCATAAACACACAACAAAAATCTGTTAATTTTGGTTTTGGCTAACACTAAATGGTATTTGGTGTTAACTTTGTGACAAAAATATTTGAATTTAATTGATATGGTTACTAATTTGGTTGATACTAACATGCCATAGGCCAAGTTGATGCTAATGTGAAAATTATATCAAATTAAAATTTGTTAATGCTAATGTTAGAGTCGACCATGTCAACATTAACTTAAATAAAATGTTGATGTTACTTATGTTTATTAACAGAGGCTAACCCTAAATAATATTGATGTTATTTATGTTTATTAATAGAGGCTAATCCTAAATAATGATGATTTGACTAATATTAAAGAACGACTTAATCAATACTAAAAAACAACGAGTTGGACGATGCTAAAAATTAATAAATTGGTTTATATTAAATAACATCACAAATGACACTAAATAGAGATGATAAAATAAAAAACAAATATAATTGATGACAATCTAACTTTATCATCGTCGTGGTGACATTATCATTCCTTTCTTTCTTTGTTGCTTCTACTTTTATTTTCATCGTCACCTTTTTCTATCGTCATTGTCTCTTTTTCTTCTTTAACCTAGTTCATTGGTTGAAAGTGTTGCCATGAGTGATGATGCCCAAGATTGAAGTAAGAGTTGAAGTAGAAGCACTAATTATTACTACAACAAAGAGAATGAGATGAGAGATTGAAAAAAAGAAAAGCTTCACAAAAAACAGAAGGAAGTGAGATGAGAAATGAAAGAGAAGAAGGGAGGAAGATGAAAGGTTTTTAAGAAGAAAATGAAGAAATGAGGGAAAGTTTTGTTTTCATACTAATACTAAGTGTGGGTCATGGTTATTGTCAATAATTTTTTGTTTTCTCGTTTAAATTAAGATTTTAGTATGGCTTAAATGTCACTAATTATATTTTTTAAAATTATGATTTAACATGGATTATTATAATTGTTAATTTTTTTTCTCAAATCAAGAATTAGTGACAACTTGATAATATTAATTATAGAAGTATATATTTTTTAAAATCTATTATTTAGTATTGACCATAGTGATGACTAATTTTTCTCTACTCAACTTAAGAATTAGCATTGGTTTATGTCGCAATTAATTATAAAAAATATTTTTTTACAAAATTTATTATTTAGCATGAATCACTATTATTATTATTTTTTATTTTAGTGTTGACATATATGATGTTATTTAATTTAATATTAATAAAATAAAATCTAAAAGTTTGCGTCAATCTATCGTAGCAGCTTTAATGTTGTGACCGATACAACATTTTGATTCTAAAGTGTGTATTTCTTGTAATGTTAAGAAAGAGGATTTTTATTAGGAAAATTTGTACTTACTTTTTTCAAGGACTTCCTAAATGACCTTCACCCCTTCTAGTTTTTAAACATTCATCTCTCTTGGTTAATATTAAAAAAAGTGTATGCACCAATTTATCAAATAAAATAAGGAATACAAGTGTTATTTTTATTTAAAATATAAGAGATAAGTATTTATTTAAAATTTAGAAGAGTAAATGTCATTTAAGAAAATTTTAAGAGAGATTAGTGTAATTTTTATTTTTATTTTTTTATTAGTCAAAATTTATTGAGGTATTAAGAAATTTACAACACTTATGCCACTTTGTTCACTTGATAAATTTTCCTTTTTATTATAAAAGAGAAGTAAAAGTTAGCCATTAAATAAAATAATAAAAAGTTAATTAAGATTAAATTACAGGTTTATGTAACTTTTTTAAAAGACCATGTATTAAATAATTATTAATCCTATCCATTCGGTAATTCCTTAAATAATCATTAATACTAAAAGTGAAGTCAGATCGAGTAAAATTTATTTTTATATTGCTTTTATTAACTCAAAATTTTTCGTAAAAACTTATAATATTTTTAAAAAATGTTATATTTTATGGAAGCTGTTTAAATCATTTTTAAAAATTTAAAATTTATTGTACTCTTTTTAGATAAATAAATTTGTATTATATTTTAATTTACTATATTATAAATGAATATTTTACCTTTTCTTGTTGTAATACTTGATATTGTTTACAATTTGATTAGAACCTTTATTTTCAGCTCGACGATTTTAGAAGATAATATAAGACAATGGAGCACAACGTGTATTTGTACAGGCAAGACCAAAAATCCCTCCTCTTTATTGTCATACGATAATAGTGTTCCATTAATTCATCCATTAACAACAATAAACATGTTTATTATGACTCTTGTGACCGTTAATATTTATTATTCCGTAACAACTCCTCGTTATCAAGCAATTAACTATAATAATAAGGTAATTATATCAAATATAATTTTTATATGAGCCGCACAATATATTTTCTAACAGACATGTCTAGAATTAAATTAGTGTGGTCTTAAAAATGACTTCTGAATACAAAAGTGTTAGACCAAACATAAAAATTACAAAACATTAACAATACAATATCTTAGAAATTGATCAAAATTCGTATCACGTATTTTCTCCCCATATTACAAGACTACCATTATATTTTTCTACAAATTAAGTTCGCCGATATTAATTGTCGTAATGCTTTATAAAGTTTTAAATAAAAATATATTCAATGTGTTAAAAATAGAAAAGAAATATCATTCAATATTTTTAATCAGGAATATATATATATTAAATACATTCACTAATTTTAGGAATATATACTGTGCTGGAAAAATTATTGTATAGTTAGATACCATATTATGTCGATCGATATTCATATGGAAGAGCATACAATGATTTTTCTACCCACCTCTTGTAGCCATTGCTACCAAGCTCTATTCCACTTAGTCTTTCACAAGCAAAATGTCGTGCACTTTGTACTTAAAATAAAAAAACTTAGCATTTAGAGTAAGAGAGTGAGCTTCGTCTTAGTCCTCATAAGACAATAGAACATCACATGTCTTTTATAGACAAGACCAAGAATCCCGACCTCATCTTTAATTATAACATACCATAACAACTCTTCATTAGTTCCTCCATTAAAAACAATAAGCATGCTTATTATGACTCTTGTAACTGTTAATGTCTATTATTCGGTAACAATTCCTCATTATCAAACAATTATAACTACAATAATTGAGTAATTAAATCAAATTTAATTTTTAAATGAGCACCATAATATTTTTCTCACACATGTCTAGAATTAAATTATAGTTCGGTCTTAAAAATGACTTCTGAATACAAAAGCGTTAGACCGAACATAAGAATTACAGAACATTAACAATACAATTAGAAATTGATCGAAATTGTGTCATCGCATTTTCTCCCCCAGTTTACAAGACCAATTATATTTTTCTATATAAAGTTGGCTTATTAATTTTCGTAATGCTTTATAAAGTATAAAATAAACATATATTTAATATGTGAAAAATAGAAAAGAAATATCATTCAATATTACTTAATCAGTAAGTAAAAAATGAATAGAAAAAGATTATAAGCAGGTTTAGATAGGGTTTATAACCAACCCAATCGATCAATCCATGGATAGGTACTAGAAATTATCACCAGACACAATTGCGGCGTTTGATACGTCCATCTGGAAAGCGGGTCCCACAAACATGTACCCTGTTATTTTGTATAAATTGAAGTAAGTACCAGGTTTCCCACTCACACACAGAATTTCCCATGATTCCCGTTACTGGCCCGAACTCCAATAGGATGGACAAAAACGGCGACGTATTGTTGAGCTTTTCCGACACTATTTTTGGGTTTTGGGAGGATCTCCAGGCCCCACCGGAGAATTCATCGGAATCCGACGACCCTCTTGACGACGACGATGGCGAAGAAGAGGAAGATCAGAGTCTTTGCTTCGTGGAAATAAATAAAGCTTTCTGGGAAGAACAGTACCACCTTCTCCAGGTATAATTTCATACACAAGCGAAATTATTCAACGTAATTTTCGCCAAAATTTATATATATTAAATTAAATACACTCACTAATTTCAGGAATGATACATGTATAAAAAAAACGCCCACGCACGGGTCCAGGAGACTATATAATCTCAATCATTCTTTATATGACAATATCTATATTTTTCAATTTACTAAAAAAGTTATTAATTAAGATGAGAAGGATCGTACAATATTTTCTCCACACTTAGACACAATTTGATTTAAAGTTAATGACATTCTTTTATTTTTATTTTTTCACTTTCATAGGCAACTCTATGCAGGACTAGCTCGATGGAGACAAGAGTTCGGCAAGCTACAAAGGAGGGTCTAAGAGAATTGAATATGTCGGATATGCAGTGCGTTTGCCGGCGAGCGGTGGTTGTTAAGAGCTGCCGGAATTGCTTGAGGAGAGAAATATGTGATCGCTTGTTGAACCTTGGTTACAATTGTACCGTTTGCACATCTAAATGGAGGACTTCACCAGAAATCCAAATATCGGGTATACTAAGTTGCTTCAAATTAAATACTTTTTTTTAATCTCTCTAATTAATTTTTTGTTTCAATTCCCTTAAATTGTTTAGATTAAATTGATTTTTTTCTTAGTTTTTTATTTGATAGATATCCCTCACAATTTGTTATAGGTCACTACTTTGAATAAGTTAGAATGATAAATTGATAGAATAATGAATTTCATCTGATAAAATTACTGTTAAGAGATCAAATTAGAAAAAAATTAAAATTTAGGAAATGAAACTAAAATTAAAAATAAATAAAATAAAGAGAAAATTTGTATTCTAACAACAACAAAATCACTCCATGGTTCAAATTATTAAGTGGACCACGTATATGGAATTATTAGTAACAACTGTTGTTTCAACCTTTTCACAAATCTATGTATGAAAATATTGCATGATATATGATTAACATTTTAGTTGGTAGAATTTACAAGATAAATGTTTATTTTATATAATTAAAATTTATAGTAAATAAATATTTTTGAATTTATAGAATATATTATAATTAAAATTCTTAATAAACAATATTTTAAATATATAAATTATATCTAATTTTACTTAATTGCAATTAGTTATATGCAGTTGTGACTTTGTGCAGCACAAGTAGTATTATATAAATTTTAAAGATAAAAAGATGGTCATAGGTGGGGCAGGTCAATAGGAAAGGCATTAATGAGTTGATTACGTATTAGAAAAAGGAAGTTATAAAATGATCAAGTTGGAATTTAATATTGTTGGTTGTTTTGCACGTAATTAATTCAGGGGAACACACTTATCTGGAAGTGGTGGATAAGTCAAGAACAAAAAGAGAAGTAAAAGTGGTAATTGAATTGAACTTTCGAGGGGAATTTGAGATGGCGCGGGCCAGCGAAGAATACAAGAGATTAATTAGCCGGTTACCCGAAGTATTTGTTGGAAAAGCAGAGAGGTTAGAAGCCATAATTAAGATTATGTGCTCAGCTGCAAAAAAATCCATGAAGGAAAAGAAAATGCACTTAGGACCTTGGAGGAAATACGGGTACATGCAAGCTAAGTGGCTTGGCATCACCGATAGGTCCATAACGGCACCACTTCCTACGCTTTATTCTGCACAACCGCGAAAATCCAAGGCTTCAATGCTTACCTATGATTTACTAGAAAATATTTCTGGTCTTCACTGTGCTGTACTTTGCTGAGGTTGTGTCATTGGACATGGTCAACAATTTTCCCCACTCTTGAGTAGTTCTCATATGGCTATGTCTACGTTTTTGAGAAAATTAATAAGATTTAATTTGGGATAGTGAATTTGCAATTGGAAGTATGATGGAAGCTAGAGAAGTTTTTCTGTCAAACCCTAGACGATGAAAACTTCCCGGTTAACTCTAAAGATCTAATCATAATCATGAATATTAACATCGAATCTGGAATTATGAAGACGGTTTTGTTAATTTGGACAATGTTTTATAAATAAGTCTTTTGATAATACAGATTTTATGAAAATCAGAAGACGTAATTACAATTTTTTTAAAAAAAATAAAAGGTGCTTTAAGTTGTTTAAATGTAAAAATATGTGTTCTTCTACATGTAATTAGAATAAATTACTTAACCAAAAAATTTAATTGGATTTTTAGTCTCTTGTTGTGTGATTTTGTGTCCTAACTCATCATCATGTTATTAAGCTAATTTGGTTTCTCCAATTTTCTCTCATTTTCAATTAGGTCTTACGATCCTGATTTCAATAAATATTTTAAGTTATTAATTTATTTAAAAAAATTCTTTTATTATGCATTATTGTTTTTACCCACAAGGTTAACATAACAACTAAGTCAATACAGCGAAAACATTTTTTTTTAGGTTATTCTTGTTCTAAAATTCTATTTTTTTTAGTTGGTACTTTCCAACTTTATATTTACTTCATCATGTAAGTTAATTCCGTTAAATATTAGATAAAATGACTTAATTATAGAAAACTATGAGAAAACGAGAAGAAACTTATTGACGTAGTTAGAACCTAAAGTTAAAACCCATTATTATTAATAATAAATACTATGATATCTTTAATTTATTTAATATAATTATAAATTTTGAAATGATATCAAATAAAATATGATAAATAACTATTTTTAAAATAACAAATACTAATAAATATTCTTAATATACTTAATATAATTTTAAAAATAAAATTATTTTATAAAATATATTATTTTAATATTTTGTAATATCTTAAATATTATATTTTTTATTTTTAAGTCTTTAAAAATTATCAAGATATTAGTTAACAAATTGTTTAATAATATTATTATTAATCAAATGAATTTTCTTCATTTCTAAAAATTATGAGATTCATAATTTTCAGGAATCATAAAAAGAAAATTCCTCCTACTAAATGTTCCATAGGATTAAAAATACAATTAAACTAAAAAAATACTTTTCATTAAACATGTTTAGATAAAGACATTAAAAGCAATTTCCCTTATAAAATTAAAAAATGACTATACATTTCATATTTTATTAAAAAAAAAGTAATGAAAATGTATGTCCAATTTTTTCCACCTTTTTTTTTTTGCATGCTGTCTGTTATTCTTTTTTAAGTGAAGTGAGAGAAATTGCCAAAGCCCTAAACAAAACACAACTACACCCTGCACACACTTAATCAGAGTGTTTTAGCAGTTCGCATGAATTCAAATAAAAGCTACTGGAACAGAATAAAAAAAAAAAAAATCTAAAGCCTGGGGCAACAGTGAGCCCATACTTTGCTAAACAATCTATTGTCCATCTGGTAGCTAGTATATATTTATTTGATAAAGTCACTTTTTTTTTTTCTTTTTGAATTCAAAGTATCTTTCCAAAGTTAAAAACTAATTCTTTAAATTGCTAAAATTTATTTTAACAAATATATCACCCGAATCCACGGTCCCATGTTTAAAGGACTGTTATGTTTTGATAAAGTAACTTGCAAGAGTTTGATTGTAGTAATCAGATGAATATTGAAGACAAAATATAATCCTTATATTAAAAATTGATAGCAAAAGCCAGAACAGCACGACCATAAAAATATATATGTTCGTGATTGGCAATGCTCGAGATAGTACCACCGGTTATTATTTAATAATCATATGGCCTTAATCTCTAGTTTTTATATGTACTTACTAGTAACCTATAGTTCTTTTGTAAATCATTGTCTTATAATTAATTTAGTAGTATACAAATTAAGCACTTGACTTTCTTTTATACTCGGGACATCATTGCCGTTGTTAACCTAATTTAGATCCTCTCCTGCCATCATTCTCTAGTTAAAAATAAAAAAAAAAAAAAAAAAAGTAGAAGCACAAAGAAAAAGGAGAGGGAGATAAATGATTGAGAAATGAAGAAAAAAAATAGAGAAATAGAGAGGCTGGAAGAGATGGGACTGAAGAGGATCCAAGTAGTGATTAAGTACTCCGAAACTATTACGATATTTATTAATATTCATATTATATTTAATCAAGTTTTATTAATTCTTTTTTTAAATTAAAAAAAATTAAATACGTATCAGTTAAAATCGTAGAAAAGTGATAATTGCATATTGTCCAATAGTATTTTTTTTTAACTCGGGTTTAGTTTTTTTATATATAAAATTGAAAAAGGTATTGTTAGAAAAAGTAAAGTCTTTCGAAATTTTTTCTTTGTTAAAATATTAGTCTTTGGCTGTTTATTACATGATATTTATTAGTAGAATGGATAAAAAAAATCATTCGATTTGATTATTTTTTATGAGGTAGATGAAGCCAGACTCTTTACTTGAATTGTAAAAAGTAATTGAGTCACTTTGATTCAATTTGATAAGTTAGGTTAAACTCGAGAAAAGTAGATTTAATTTTTCATAAAAATATATAAATATTAAAAATAAACTAATTTAACTCGATTTGATAAGTTAATTAAACTAACCATTTAGAAATTGAGCCGGTCTGACTCGCTTTGCTGTGGTTACTCTAGCCTATTCATTTTGTCATATTTATTTATTATGAGTTAAGTTTTGGAAAGAAAGAAAGGAGATTGACAAAATTCTATTTTTAATAAATATTATTAGATATTTTTAAAATAAAAATAAAAGGATAAGTTGGTATAAATTTAATATGTTAATTAATTTTTTTGTTTTATTTTTATAAATATTATACAATTCTATTTACCTAAAAAATATTTTTTTTCTTCTCTTTCACATATACTCTTAATATATGTTATAATAATAATAAAAAGAACTTATACATAAGATTTCGAGTCATAAAAAACTTGGATATATTACTACAAGATTTTTTTTTCTTTTTTCTACAAATTTTAGTTATCATTTAAATTATTAGGTAAATCTTAACTAATTAACTATTAATTAATTAATTAGAATATTATTTTTCTAACTAAATTTGAGTTATATTCATTTATATTTATTATTACAAATTAGTTAGAAAATAACTATAATTTTTAAAAATTTATTACAAATTAACTAAAACTATTTTCTTAACTAATCTGCTAATTATTTTAGATTATCGATCACTAATATTATAATAATTTATAATTAATTATTTTTATTAGAAATTAGGTATAAAATAATTATTGATTTTAAAATAATTGTTTTGTAACAAATTTTAAATTTTATAATAGTGTATAATTATTAAGGTTAACTTCTTTTTGTCGTTACAAATAAGTTAGCAGTGACTTCTTTAACAATCTTTGCAATAACAAAGAAGTTGCTTATTCAAAAGTTAAATCAATAAAAGTGACTTCTCATTATTAGTGATGACTTTTAATAGTTGCTAATTTACAAATTTCTTACTTTAAAGTCACACAAGTTCTTAGTCGAGTATATCTATTATGCATAGTTAACACTAAATTTTTCTTAAGTTTCATGATTACTTGAAATGCATTCATACATGAATGATTTGAAATTTAAAACTTTTAAAATTACATAATTACTTAAAAGAATTATATAAAAAAATTATCTGATTTATATATTTTAATTTATCCTATTTATAATAAAATCTATATTTAAATATATTTTGATTTCTATAAACTGAGTGAGTTTTTATGTAATTCATTATAAAAAATATTCATTTGTTTTCATCCCTTAGAAAGCTAATGTTATTATTTTGGGATATTAATATTATGTGATATGAAGTAATACTTGTTAGTATTTTAGTATTATATTAGAATATAATATATCTTACAAAATTTTTAAATTTTTAAAATAAATGTTATTTATTTATTTAAACAAATATTAAAGGAAAAAAAAGTAATTTTAAATTTTAGAATAATGTAATTAATTTTTTTTTATAATTATTAAAATCTAAATCTTCTTATTTTATAGAGATCAAAAATATTATTTTAATTTTTAGAAAAGTAAAAAAAAAAAACAAAATTTACAATAACAAAAATAAAAACTTAAATATTTCTAAAAGGAGATATTGGTTCCTTTAGTCAAAAGTAAAATAAAATCACTACACTTAAATGTGTTAGCTATATATGTCAAAGTCTTTATATTAATTAAAGTGTGATTTCGGCTGGATTTGATTAATTATAATTTCGGCTGGATTTGATTCCAAAATTTACGTGTTCACTTATTCCCCATCCCCAGTTTTTTTCAAATTAGCAGCCACGTGCAGAAAATGAAAGTGTTGCGCTGAGTTTCCTTCAGCGACACGACTCTTTTTCGGTTGGGGAACCGAAATCTCTCGTATTTCACTTTCATGTATTTCTTTCTCTCACTAAATGTAAAATACCCAGCGAGATGTCTACAAATAATTTGTACTTTGTTAATGTACTTAAAAGCACAAATATACAAAAGTAAAAAAATAATGAGATCACCTCTCATTTACTAAGAATTTGATATAAATGTAATTCTGGTTAGAAATTTATAATTTCTCATATGGACTTTATATTTCAAATACAATTATATCATATATTTATTTAAAATGATTATAATCTTAAGTGATCCAATTAAGTAATCAAAAGACTTCCTGATAATACTTGATATGAACTTAATGAGTGGATATCAGGTTAAATTTAACCGTTAGGGGATAATGGGAACCCTATATGTAGGCTGACACCTAAGGAAAGGTTATGGTCCCTAATACACCAAACCAAAAACACATTCTTTATTCTCCCCATCTAAAAAGAGAAGTTAAGGTCCCATGAAGAATTAAGGCGGTTTAGTTGAGGAAGACCACAAACCAATGGTTCTCAATCAGATGGCTCATCAGTCTCCGACAAATGAATTCAGGTATTTATCCTTATTTATAGTTTTGATGATATGATATAACGGTAAAAGATTATAAAGATCCTAAGGATAGATAAAGATTTAGATAAAGATTTCCAATAAGTGGTATCAAAGCCACTGTTAACATTATAAAATGATTTATCAACGGTACCTAATTACATGAATTTGAGAAATAATATAGATACGACTGCAAATCGTATTTTATTTTTTTTATCAAGAATTAGTACCAAATCCAGTTTTACTGGATTTTCAGTTGTAACACAGTACATATAAATTCCAATTTTTTATTGCAATTTTTTCCTGCATTTTGTCTAGATATTTTTTTCCCACTGCTCGCGGTTTTTTCCCAGCGCGGCTAATTATCGGAAAAATTATTGGAAATTGAGAGCACGTAAGTGCTGAAATTTCGATCAATACGTGGAGCGTGGGCAATTGGATCCAGGATGGAAAACTGCAAAGTTCCGCCGTCCACATTCAGAGTACGCATTCAAGTATTTCCGCAAATCCCGATTAGCAGATACGTAATGTGGATACGTGCATTCAATTTGGTCCAATTTGTGAAGCCTGGCGATTTCAGTTTCAACGGATCTAGTTTCCAGCGTTACCAGTTTCTGTGATTTTTTTTTTTTTTTTCATTTGGAGTCCCGTGGATCCAGCTTTCGATTTCAATTTGGCTGGAATTGGATTCAATTTTCAATTTGGAACCATTCCATGACGTTCATTCGGCGGTTATGGTAAATGAGCATTAGTACGTTTCCAATCTAAAGCTGGGATTTTTTGTTTCCAATCTGAAGCTGGGATTTTTTGTTTCCAATTTGGAGGCTGGATTCAAATTGGATAATTTGGATTTAATGGCGGTTTCGCTTTGGCTTCTGCGGTTCTGCGATTTCGGTTTCAATTGCTGGATTCAATTTGCTGCGGCATTCAATTGCATGCATTTTTATCAATTGGAAAACTGTTACTGTTTTCGGAATATCAATTGCATCCAGGCACGTTTGTTGAATTCCGGTGCCATACGTGGAGGGTTGTAACTCCTGCGCTTCCTGATATTCAACTTCCGCTTCCGCAAGATACGTTCCGCTTCCGCAAAATACGTGGGTAGCCCACATGCTTCAATTGAATTTCCGGTAATACGTGGATAATTACGAGATACGTTTTGGCTAACGGTTAATGAGCATTCACAATTTCCACAATTCTCGATGTGGAATGGGCAGTTTCGCAAGTTTTCATTTGCGGTCAATTGGCAGCATTTAATTACGTTCCATTCAATTTCAGATTATAATTTTCAGTTACTGCATTCAATTTCGGTTTCAAAATTTAATTGATTGGAATTTAATTTGGACTGCCAAATTTTCGGATGCTGGCGTAGGTTGGTTTCCGTTTCAATTCGGAGGAGGATGGATTGCTGGATTCAAATTGGAATTGAATCGATTTCATGGATTCAATTTGAATTAATTGAATTTCCAGCGTTTAGATTTTTGGATTGAATGACAGCGATTTCAATTTGGCTTGGATTCAATTTGGATTTTGGCATATGCTCCTTTAATTGATTTTCCGTTTTAATTTGGATTTTCCGTTTGGCTTGGTGGATTCAATTAATTGAATCCGGTTTCAATTTGGACGTGATCTATGGCTTCTGGAATTCACATTTAATCTGGATCCAATTTCCGCAAACCAAGGGTGGAAATTATAAATGTTAGAAAAGTAAAATGGTGCTTGGATTCATACTCAGGTTATAATTATTATTATTGTTATTTTTTTTATTAATAATAATAATAAGTAAATTATGGTATAAAAGACACATAAAGTACCATATAATTTGATGAATTTTGGACCCTTCTCGTTCATTTGGGTAGTAAGAATTTTAAAAAATTAAATTAATTGTAACAATAAATTCCAACGTAATCCCCTTTTGTGAAAATTGATTTAATTTAAATTACATAGACGCATGAAATTATTTACGTGAACTGTGATCGGCCCAATGGAAGACGCCTTGATTTGGTATAATAACATACGTGTGATAATAAATATGTGACAATTATAAAGTTTTATTGTTCATGAATAATAATCGAACGAAAATATTATTAGGCGTAACTAATCATCAATATTTGATTATTCGGCTGGAGAACCACTTGCAGTTAATTCTATCAATCCAACGATTTGGGATTAATGGTGCGTTACGTATCTTGGTTGGGTCTTTAAATTTATCATAAAGATTAATTGTGTTTGGTACATTCAATATTCTCTTTTCAATTGCTCTGCTCAAATCAATAGTATCCTTGAAAGGGACGAATTTTAAGGTCTGGAAGGAAGTCGTAGAAACAAAGATCTTCGGGTTATGCAGATTCTCGATCTAATAGCTTTGGGTAGAAACCTATTCTTATTCCAGGATAACCTTCAAGGGTTAAAATTAAGAAATGGAAATCTTCTAACCGAACGTAATACCATGATCATGAAGCGCTTGATTTTAAAAGCGTTTCAGGGCTTTATTTTTGAGAGTCAAAGGTAAAGAAAATACTAAGGAAGAGAGGTTGCTGAGAGCTGAGATTGAAAGTACTTATTTTGCTTTGACCTCTCAAAATAAGAAAAGGAAGAACATTAAGGATGTTGCGGAAGGGTCTTCTCAATGAAAGAAAATTAGGTGCCGAAAGAGCTAAGGATGTCTTAGAACTAATATATACAGATATTTGTGGTCCTTTCCCTCCAGCCTCATGGAATGAACAACAATATTTTATTACGTTCATAGATGATTACTCTAGATGCGGTTAGGTTACCTATATCTGATACATGAGAAGTCCCAATCCCTAGACGTTTTCAAGTCTTTTAAAGTTGAAGTTGAACTTCAACTTAGAAAGAAAATTAAAGCCGTCATATCTGATCGTGGTGGTCAATACTATGGTAAATATGACGGATCAGGAGAACAACGTCCAGGACCTTTTGCTCTTTTTCTCAGAGATGTGGAATTGTTCATGATATACCATGAGCAAACCTAGCATGAGCGGTGTGTGTGAATCCACCAAACCGAACTCTTAAGGATATGGTAAGAAGTATGATTAGTCATTCTTCTTTACCGAGTCACTCTGAGGAGAAAACTTTAAAGAACCCATGATTCACATCCTTAATAGGGTGCCAACTAAAGCGATTAACAAAATCTCTTATGAACTTTGGACTGGCAAAAAAGCCAAGCATAAATCATTTTCACATTTGGGGTTGTCCATTTGAAGCGCCTTCTGAGTCGCATGAAAGAAAAAAACTAGATTCAAGAACAATTAGCTGTTATTTTGTTGGCTATGCTTTGGGCGCTCTTGGGGCTATAAGTTTTATGATCCCACTTCAAGATCCTTTTTGAAACAGAAAATGCGAGGATTCTTGAGGAAGTTGAGTTTGGGAAGGAAGAGAACATAAGGAATGTTGTCTTTAAGGAAGAATCCATCAATGACATTGGTCAGGTTCTTGTGCCTATTACTATTCAAGAAACAACTCCAGTAATAGGAGACAATGTTCAAACTATTGTTCTACATTGTTCCCGAACAAGACTGTGATGAAGTTCTTCCTCAACCACCAATAGAGCAACCTCAACAACCTCAACAAGTGCCAAATTAAGGAGATCCATTAGAGAGAGGAGACACGCAATTCAGGATGACTACATTGTCTTTTTTCAAGAACATGAAGATGGCATTGGTTTGACAGAAGATGATCCAATCAACTTCTGTCAAGCTATCTGGTTCTAACTCTCAAAATGGATTGATCTTGTGAAAGATGAGTTGAAGTCTATGTAAGACAATGATGTTTGGGATCTTGTCAAATTACCTGAAGGCATGAAACCTATTGGTTGCAAATGGATATTTAAAACCAAAAAGGATTCTATAGATAATATCAAAAGATATAAGGCTCGTCTAGTTGCTAAAGGCTTTACTCAGAAGGAAGACATTGACTACAAAGAAACCTTTTCTCTAGTATCTTCAAAGGATTCTTTTAGAATCGTAATGGCACTTGTAACTCATTTTGATTTAGAGCTACATCAAATGGATGTTAAGACTGTGTTTATAAATGGCGACATTGATGAAACGATTTATATGATGCAACCTGAAAACTTTGTTTCAAACGAATATAAGTCTATGGTATGCAAACTAAAAAAATCCATCTATGGCCTAAAACAGGCTTCTCGTCAATGGTATCACAAGTTCCATCAAATCATTACCTCATATGGTTTTGAGGCAAATGTAGTTGATGATTGTGTATATCATAAGTTTAGTGGGAGTAAATACATATTTCTAGTACTATATGTCGATGATATACTACTTGCTAGTAGCGATACAGGCTTGTTGCATGAAACCAAGAGATTTTCGACGAAGAATTTCAAGATGAAAGATCTTGGCAAAGCTTCTTTTGTGTTAGGCATTCAGATACTAAGAGATCGTTCTCAAGGTATCCTAAGGTTGTCACAAGAGAACTATATCAGCAAAGTCTTAAAGAGATTCGGCATGAAAGATAGTAAACCAGGAGACATCCTGATAGCTAAGGGAGACAAATTTAGTCTAAAACAGTGCCCCATCAATGACCTTGAAAGAAATGAGATGCAAAAGATTCCCTATGCCTTAGCAGTGGGGAGTCTAATGTACGCTCAAGTTTGTACTCGTCCCGTGTTGCTTTTATGGTAGGAGTTTTGGGCAGATATTTAAGTAATCTTGGAATGCAGCATTGAAAGGCAATTAAACGCGTGATGCGTTACTTAAAGAGAACAAAATGATACATGTTTACTTATCGGTAGTTTGAAGGTTTGGAGATCATCATGTACTCTGACTCCGATTTTGCTGGATGTTAAGATAGCAAACGCTCTATGTCTAGATACATCTGTATGTTGGCTGGAGGAGCTATCTCTTAGAAGTTTATTGAACAAACTCTTATAGCCTCTTTGACCATAGCTATAGAGTTTGTGGCTTGCTTCGAGGCATCCAACCAGAGTTCAAAATAAACAAATTTTTATAAAACATATAGGAACAAGTTTTATGCAAGCTGATCCATTGACTAAAGGGCTAATCCCTAAGGTTCTTTGAGGAGCACGCTGCTCGTATGGGTATTATTCCTTAGGGTACTTTAGTTCAGTGGGAGCCTATATGTTTTATGTTTTAATTTGAACAATTTAATTTTTTTTTATTTTCTACAGAAATAAAGTTGATGGTTTAAATTTATATTTTGAACTCGCTTATGCTTTCTTGTATATAGTAATTATGTTACAAGAATTTGGATTGATCTCCATAAAGATTAGAAATCAGGACCAATTGGAAATAGACATGTTTGAGATCACATTGCATGTAATTTCCATGCCACTTATCCATATTTGATCTATGTCATTGAGTATATTAATATGGTGATCATCGTTATTTAGTCACGCTTGAATAGTGATTAAAGATGCAATGGTTCCATTGTTAATGTACGAGATGGACCAGATTGTATCAAGAGGAAGTCTAAAATAAATAGCATACTGGCGCGCCTAAGGAATTGAGTAATATAATTGTTTGAAGAAAATATGAAGCCCAAAGTGGGAGATTGTTAGAAATTTATAATTTCTTTTAATCATATGGGCTTTATATTTCAAATACAATTATATCAGCTATTTATTTAAAGTTATTATAATCTTAAGTGATCCAATTAAGTAATCAAAAGACTTCTTGATAATACTTGATATGGGCTTAATGAGTGGATACCAGGTTGGCCCGTTAGGGGATAATGGGAACCCTATATGTAGGCTGACACATAAGAAAAGGTTATGGTCCCCAATACACCAAACCAAAAACACATTCTCTATTCTCCCATCTGAAAAGAGAAGTTAAGGTCCCATGAGGAATTAAGGCAGTTTGGTTGAGGAAGACCACAAACCAATGGTTCTCAATTAGATGGAAGACATTGAAGACATTGAAGACATTGAAGACATTGAAGATTCTGCATCAGTCTCCGACAAATGAATTCAGGTATTTAGTTGCTTATACTTCCTTATTTATAATTTTGATGATCTGATATAACGGAAAAAGATTATAAAGAACCTAAGGATAGATAAAGATTTAGATAAAGATTTCCAACAATTCTATCCTGCAAATAAGAATGAGATGGAGCCGCAATTAACTGCAGCTCATATGTTCTCATCACAACACTTAAAAATATCCCACCAAATTCATCACAAGTCAAATTCAACCAAACATGACTAACAGACTGGTGCCACGTATATCCCACCGTCTCTACACAAAGTTGATGATGTAATTTTGTTATTAATGTGGATAAGTAAAAAAAAAAAAAAACAAACATGCATGTTATTCAAGAAGATATTTTAAAATTTAGTGTTTGAATATAAACACAATAAATGGATTTAAAACAATAACTTTTTATTGGTGGCGCTGAAATTATTTTTTTATAAAATATGATAAAATTATACATAGAGAATAAAACTTGTCTTTATATACAATTTAAAAAATTATAACCATTAAACCAAATGACTTATTTGGTTTATAAAGTAATATATATAACATTATTGTGTCATTAATGTGTAAATTAATTTTTATTTAATATTTTATTTTTATTATTTAATTTAAATATTATAATAATTATATTATTTTAGATTAAAATAATAATATTTAGTATTATAAAATTGATAATAAATTATATAAATAATAAAATAAATTATATGTATTCTAAATAAAATTTAATTTAATAATTCAAAATTATATTAGTATAATTTAATAAATAAATAAGTAAAATTTCTTATTTAATACATAGAAGTAGCTCAAAAACGGTCTGTTTAAAGCCTGACTAGTTTAGAAAAAAAAAAATACTATATTTAGACTTTAAAAAAGCTTTTTTTAATTAAATAGGACAGATTATAGGCTTTTAAAAAAGTCTATTAAGTCTAACATGCTTGCTTATGTATCAATAATATTATTTTTAATAAAAATATTAATATTAATATATAATATAATATTATAATTATTTTTAAAAAATTACAAAAATAATACATTTAACTATTGGCTAGTTTTAAAATAGATAATCTTAGTTGAAATTTTTTTACAATAACTTTGATAATTGATCATGTTACTTCAATAGTTTACATAATATTTATTAGTGAAATAGATATGTTATTGGTTTATTAACTTTGAGTTTATTATAAAGTAGGCTAAGCAAGGATTATGCAAAGTCTAGTTAGGTCTAGTCTATTTTCACCATTACCTCTAATCTTTTTTATAAGACTAATAAATTAATTAATTAGTTAAGGTTAAGAAATTTAGTTAGGAGTATTAAATTTGTCCTAATCCTAATTTATATGTCTTTTCAAATTTACTCCTAAGATTAAGTGAGACATATTCTTATTCTTTCATACATATTTTCATTAGTTTTACTTCTTTTAGTCTCTCTCATTATTAATAAATGTATTCCTTTAATTTTTATTGGTTATCTATGTGAAGAATAAAGTAAGAGTTCTAAAGTGTTCTTTTTAAAATATTAATATTTATAAATTTCACTTACTATTTATTGATCTTAAAAAACAATTCATGATTAAGGATATTTTTGTGAAGAAACAATTCATGCATGAAAAACTATAATAAGTTTATGTAAAAAAGATTGTAAAACAAAATTACATATTCACATGTCTTTTATCCTAAGGTTTGAAACAAATAAAACGCATAAAATAAAAGCATGCAGATCAAGATGAGAATATAAAATAGAAGAATGGATAAAATAATTGAAAGCTGCAAATATAAAAAAGAAGCCACTAATTTCACGCATCCAATTATATAGGCTTGACTCTCTAAAAATGTCCTCAGTGGAGTCGCCATCTGTCGTAACTGTAATCGCGACGGGGATAGTGAAAAATAAAAAAAAGAAATTTAAGTTCCTTTTGAGTAAAGAAAAATGAATTTAATGGAGTCGTCACCAATGTTTTTAAGGAAAACGTCAGAAAACCTTGGAAAGGATAAGATTGATTTTTTGGAAACAAATTTAAGGTTTGAGAGTTGATTACATGTAGAGAAGGTATTAACACTCTACGACGTTTGTCTTAAGACAGTTACCTTAATTAGAAGCGTGAAATTTATTAGGATTTCTAAATTGTTATTTTCACCTTTTGAGTGCATACAAGATTAGATGTTGTTATTAGGAGAGGAAAATATTTTTTTTTTGTTTTTTTGTACTTGACAAGAGTTGTCTCTTGTTGCTACGTATCTCCTAGTGCAATGGAGAATTCAAAGTTTACATAGTTTTGGCAGAGACATAGAAGGTGATAAAAAGGGTGGACAGTCCATTGACATCTAAAGATGATTGAAAGTGATTGTACTATCTGTTGGTATCCAATGAAGGCTGAGATAGAGATAGAGTGGACTATCCATTGTCGTCCAAAGAGTTGGATGGATGAACTATTTGTTGGCGTCGAAAGAGTTGGAAGTGATGGACAGTCCACTCTATTCCAGCCTTCTTTGGACGCCAATGGACAGTCCACTCCCCTCCAATCATCTTTGGATGTCAATGGATCGTCCATCCTTTTTATCACCTTCCAAACCTCTACTAAAACTACGTAAACTTTAAATTCTTCATTGCACTAAGAGATACATAGGAGTAAGAGGCAACTCTTGCAAGTTCAGAAAAACCAAACAAATATTTTCCCTCTCCCAATAATAATGTCCAATCCTATATGCACTTGAAAGGTGAAAATAACAATTTATAAGTCATAATAAATTTCATGTGTCTAATTAAGGTAATTGCTTTAGGACAAACGTCGTAGAGTGCTAATACCTTTCCTACGCGTAATTAACTCCCAAACCTTAAATTTGTTTCTAAAAGACCAGTTTTATCGTTTCCAAGATTTTCTAGCGTTTTTCTTAAAACGTTGGTGACGACTTCATTAAATTCATTTTTTTCCTCGAAAGGAACTTAATTTTCTTTTTTCTATTTTTTGTCATCCTCGTTGCGATTACAGTTGCGACAAGGATCAAAGAAAAAATCCAATTTTAGTCTTATAAAAGTGATTGAAAGGGATACTATATAAACTCAAATTGTTACCTATTTAATAATTTATAAATTATATAAATTTATAATTTTATGATAATAAAAAATATTTTATAAAATTATATAATATAATTTAGAATACATAATACATAAAACTTAATTTAATTTATAATTATATAAACAATATATTTCTTTAAAATGTGAAATTTCAATGTCAAATATATCTCAATGCTTTTATAATATTTTTCCATAAAATTTCTTATTAAATAAAGAAAAGTAAATACATTTAATATTTCTAAAATATATATAATTTATATTTTACATTTAGTGATTATAATTTTATATTGGGCAAAAAGATTAGAAGTTCTATAATTTCTATATTCAATTTTATGACATTCTCCAAACTATTTTTTTCACAGTTCTATTCTTGTATTTTAAATTTTTTTCGTTTTTTTTTACCAACCATTTCATTCTTGTTTTTTTTTTTATGATTTGTTGAGTTTACATTTCAAACACGAATTTTGATTAATCTCCTTTGGTGACATCATTTTTTCACTTATGAAAATTTCTAAAATCTTCTATCCCACTGTATTTTATTTCCAATTTATTGTTGAATGATTGAATTAAATATCAAAATATTAATTGCTAAAATTTTTTTAAGTAATACAATTTAGACATATTTAGCTATAGATTATTTTGTTGGCAATGCAGTGACATAATTAATTTTTGAATACAAAGTCATAGAATATTTATTTTAATTCATTTATATTTAACAACTAACTTTGTCACAATCAAGGGTAGAAATAGGTTATGTTAAGCTTTAGCGAGCTTGAGCTTAACATACATAATAAATATTAAAGTTAAGTCTAGTTTGTTTATTTGTTATAAACTATTTTTTAAGATCTATTTTAATATGTTTAAAAGTTTGATCTGATTTAAAAGCTTATTTATATGATATATTCTAAACAAGACTTATAACAAGGTTAATAAGCTTATAGATTTAAAAAGACCAATGAACTAGGTCATTAATTTGTTGTTTGTGCTCTACGATTATATTTTTATTATAGTTCATGCAACATTTATAGAAAAGCAAGTGTCACGCAACCTTTGTTCAAAGTTGCACGAAGGATTGCAAAGAAAGGTGCGTGACGACGATGTGACCCTACTAAAACTGAAATACGATGTATGTTGGATTGTTGTCTATTTTGATTGACTTATATTTCAATAATAAATTAAATATAAATATTTGATATATAATATAGTATAAATATATAACTATTTATATAAACAAACTAACTTATCATGCCTAATAAACTTTTTACATTTGATGTATGACTTTTTTTACTAATATTTTTTAAAAGTTATCATCTAACATTTTTACTAAATAGGTCAAGTCAAGCTACGAGCCTATGAGAGGTGGCTTGATGTAACATTTTAATTTTTATTCTATTTTATTATTAGTTGTAAATATTGTATTTTATTAATTATTATTAATGAGTAGTTTAATTGTTTTATAATTAAATAAATAATATTTTTGGAGAAATAGAGGTTGAATTTTAATTAATTAAATTAAGAAAAATAAGTTATTTAAATATAGTAAAACTGTCTCACGTCAAATAACATAAACTTATGTCTCACCACCTTTTCCTATACAAGGAGTTTTCCTATACAAGGAGTGAGATAATTTAAGTCCTATATTGGACAATATGAGTTCATGTATATAAGGAGTTTGGGTACCGAGCAAAAGAAGGCAATAAAGTAAGTTTCTAAACAAGTTGGAATTGATGCAAAACATCAAATTCATGATTTAAATCTTTCTTATCTCATAAAGCTTTCGCAAGAGGTGAAAGACTCTTTGTTTGGGTTTTACTGAGTTGTTAGAGGAGTTGGAAGGCCCATTTTGGGCTATATAAGGGAGCGACCAAAGGATTTGGATAGACCTCTCCTATTGAGTTCATTTTCCTAAACATATGATTTCAAGTCTATAGAGTTTTGGAAGGAGAACCTTAAGGGGGAAAAATAAGATAGAATTTTTACTTTGAAGATTAGAGGATAAAAGGAGAACCTCTAGAGGAAACCTCAAAGAACAAGAAGAGGAATGCATTTTTTACATCTACGCTTCTCCAAATAGGGGGAGTGAGAAATCTCACTCAAGGGTATAAGCATGACTATGACTATAGCCAAAAGGGTTGGCCCTAGACAACACTTAGTGTTTTTGTTTGACTGTCTTTATCAACCGATAAGGTAATTAGTCATTTTTCTACTTATTTTTTGTATTTCAAATGCTTGTATTTGTCTTTGTCAGTTGATAAAGTATTTAGTTGTTTTCCTCTTGTTTGTTTGTGCTTTCTTGTCTCTATTATTTTGTCTGTCTATAGTGAATTGATAATACAAGACTCTTAACCCTGTGGTCATGGGTTGAGAGTTTCCTTTAACCCCCAAAGTTGTGTGTCTTAGGTTATTTGAAGGGGAGATTGAACTCCCTATATTAGGATCCTTCCCTTTTGTTAAAGGTATTCATAATCATATAATAGATTGTGTCAATTGTTTGTTCTTAGTGTTCTCTGAATGGGACTGAGATCCCTAAATTATACTTTCTTATTTATATTTTTTTGTTTGTGGAATCTCTTGTGTGCAATTGGTTGTATGTACGCAAAACATAGAAGAATCATAAGTTTCATTTTTTATTCAAAATTCTGGGTGAAAATTCAAGAAAATTCGATAACAAACTGTCAAGCGTGACCATGCTCATGAAGAGTAGTTGTGCACGTCCTTGCTAATGGGAACACACTCATGTTGTCCTATCTAGATTGAACGAATGTTGTGTTACAATTGAATTTATTGCTTATCTATTAACCATATACTTGTGCGAATATATTATTGTTGCTATTGTTGAAATTACATTGAGAATGACGATATGTGATATAAAAATGAGTAATGAGTAATACGTATATATGAGAATGGTGACCTAGTATGTGAAAGACGAGAATGGTGCCGAAGGATATTTATTCAGTGAGTGATCTAGCATGGGAAATGGTAGAATGGTACTCATGAATCTGTGATGGGTCATGGATGGGGTACCTAGGCCTAGAGGGATGAGAACGATCCTCATTAGCCTAATTTATAAATAAATCTGTGATGGGTTGTGGATGAGGTATTTAGGCCTAGAGGGACGAGAATGATCCTCATTAGCCCAATTTGCAACAAAGAAAATAATAAATTAATTAAACTACATCATACATCATTTAATGAAATAAGTTCGTAAGAAATGTAAACATAAACCCATCACATATTCGTGAGTACCATTCTGATCTCACGTACTGGATTTGACGATGCAAGCCGAGTAATACCTGACATACTACCAACGAGATATCACTCTAAAGTAATATGACTAACCATAGATGCGGAGATTAGCAAGGTTGTGCTTAACCACCTTCTTCCTAGATTAATGTTGGTATCACATGGTATATGCAGTAATGCTAGGAGTACATTTTGCCAACATTCATGTGCGTAGTTGTTTATTATTGTATGCTAATTGTGCTTGTTTATTGTCTATTAATTGTACATTTGTGTTGTGCTTATTTTCTATATCTTGTAATTAATAGTGTAAATATGTGTTACTTATGGTGTGCTTATACCTGAGCTTGAGTGAGATACATTTCTTACTCCTTTATGTTGTGTATTGTCTATTTTTAGGCTGTTGAATGTCATGTTGCATGTAACGTTAATATTATTAAGTATAAGAGGAAGAACGTGTCACACCTAACATATTTTTACTCCTCACAAGTCAAAACAATGAATGATCACTATTTTGATCCCCAATATATAAGGTAACCATCACTTAAGCAACAAATATATTTGCCACAAATGACAAAAAGTGAGCATATATGCACATTGTGACTACCACATTTTTGTCCCAAGTTCAGTCATTAACATTTCTAATCACCAAAAGTTCTTACAACCAAAATTTTTTGTCGTTAATTAATGCCATACATATTTTTTATTAATGAGTGATATTGCAAAGTGAAAGGACTCAGTGATGGTATAACAGTATCATACTAAAATAATATTACAATATCACCAAGCGAGCCTTAATGGTTTCGCTCAGAAGTTTTCTTTGTAGTCAAGTAGTGCTTCATTTTGAATTGTATCGCTTGACAATCCTCAATCTATTTTGGGCAATGTTTCACTCCAAGAATTCCTACAAAATCTAATTGATAAAAAATAAGAGAAAAATACAACTAAGGTCTTTGTACCGGTCGATAAAACCGGCCGGGTATCCACATCCCCCGAAGTAACCACACCGCCGCAGCCAAAGCTTCGCTGACCCATCCCGTATGAGTTAGGGTCGGATCCAACCGAAGAAGAGCATAGTACATCCGTACTGTACCTGAAGACCACATACTCACTTTATCAGAGTAGAGTGATCTACACCTGACAAGTTAGAGAACCCATCCTGCGGCGCCGTCTTGCTCTTGCGCTATCTGCACGTTTGTTTGGTGACGTGGCTCACTTTTATCACTTTCCCAAATGTACATATTGGCTAAGAGCGAGGAGAAAGGGACCGGTTCTTTTGAAGAGAGAACACTGGCGTCCACCATGGGGGCTGGTAATATTGCTCCCGACAACCACTTGAGGAGAGAATACCCAGTGCCACGATGAGTCTAGGGGATGCCGATAACTAGAAACTAAGCAAGCTCTACCAACGAGGGAGAGGAAGATACTTTGCAGAGGTTGCTCTGGGCTATGGCCTCATTGCAGGCACGCAGTGACGAGCAGTCCAGACTTAGTGCCAAGGTGGAGTAGAGACAAGCAGAAGCAGAGGAGAGGTACTGGTAGGCTAAGGAGCGCCATCTTGATGCCATGAAAATGGCCGAGCTGAAGGAGGAAGAACTTTGTCGCTAAATTGCTAGTCTAATGGCAACAGAGTAGAGGGAAGCGGTTGCTTGTGAAATGACTCTCGTACAACCTTTTTGGGGGCAACCATTCAGCAAAGAGATTAATGAGACTCTGGTCCTTCCAAGTTTCAAGGAGGTGGTGGTGGAACCGTTCGACGGAACGCAGGATCCTCATGCACATTTGCAGGCCTTCCAAATGTAAATGTATATAAGCAAAGGGAGCGACCAGCTCAGCTACAAGCTTTTTCTAGGCACTTTGAGAGGTGTGGCCATGCATTGGATGGCGATGCTCCCAGCTCGGTCTATCCGAACGTTCAGTGAATTAGCCGGATCCTTCGTGTCTCAGTTCGCTGTGAACAAGGTCAAAAAACTTGAGGTGGTCGATTTGTTCGACATTAAGCAAGGCAGGGGAGAGAGCTTGAAAAGTTACCTAGCTCGATTCAACAACGCTATGGGTCGGGTAGACGACCCAGATCAGAAGTTCTTCATCAAAGCTTTCCAAAAGGGGCTGAAGGCCGGCCCCTTTAGTGATGCACTAGCCTTGTGTAGGTCGTCTAGTATGGAAGAAATTCGTGCACGAGCTGAGAAGCACATTGAGGTCCAAGAGGACCAACTCGAGCGGACGGAGGCCGAATGTAATCCAGACGCCTGATCGGGGCGAACAAGGGATGAGAGGGACGAATGTGTCACTAATGAGCACCTATGTAAGGGCTCAAAAAGACCGCCACTTAGCCAGCAGCAGGGTGACTCCAAGCGCTTGGCGCGGATGCAAGCATGAGAGACCCAACAGAGTTTCACCCCCTTGGAGGAGAAGAGAGCACAAATCCTGCGGGAAGTATGCCAATCCAGCTTACTGTAGTTCTCGCGAGAGGTAAGAGGACGAGTCATGGGCCTAAACCATGATGAATGGTGCGATTTCCACCGTGTAGTAGGCCATTCGACAGAGGAATGTTGGACATTGCGATCGCAGATTGAGAAGTTAATGCAGAACGACCATCTTGGCAAGTATATGCAGTGCCAGACGGACGACGGGTGCGACAGTCGACGTACAAGCAGTAGGAAAAGGCAAGATGACATACAGGCAGCCGGTTGGGCGGGGGTGAGTCAAGAGGAAGGTCGGTCACGGTAGAGAGCCCCTACATGGCATCGAGGGACTATTGCAACCATTTTCGGTGGAAGTGCATCGTTTCTCTCTACTAAGAGGAGTAGAGGAAAAGAGCATGAGAAACAAACCATACTCACGGGCGCGAACCTGACGCCTTTGGGAATGAGGCGGCACTTTGGCCTAACCATTACCTTTGACGACTAGGATTTAAGAAATGACGTTCCCAGCCATTACGAGCCAATGGTCATCTCCATAGTGGCAGCGGAGTACAAGATCAAATGGGTGCTGGTCGACCAAGGCAGTTCCACGAACATCCTGTATTGGTCGACTTACTAGAAAATGAAACTGTCACTGGGCCATCTGTTGGAATGTGCGGGAACACTCTACGGATTAGCAGGCGAGCAAGTCCCAGTAAAGGGCACGATTAAGCTAGAGACGATATTTGGGGAGGATCTCGGGATCAGGTGTATCCTGATTTTGTACATGGTGATGGACGTCGGTGTATCCTACAATACTATCATGGGCCGGCCGGCTTTAAATCGACTTGGGGCGATCGTCTCCACTTATCACTTATGCATGAAGTTCCTAGTAGGATGGGGGGTAGGAAGCATATGGGTCGACTCTTAGGTGGCGAGGAGGTGTTATGAGGATAGTTTAAAAGTAGAATTCCGCCATCAAAGGCCCATTCTACCGGTCATAAATGTCTTGGACTTGGATTTAGGTCCTAGGGTCAGTTCGAGCATGAGCGACCACACCCAGCTAAGGATCTGAAGGAGGTACAATTGGGATCGTTCACAAACCAAACAACAAGGATAGGTACGACACTGGACCCCATGGAGGAAGCCCACCTAATAGCTTTCCTCAGGTAGAATAGCGACGTCTACGCGTGGAGTACGAAGGACATGCCCGGGATAGACCCCGATTTTATATGCCACCATCTATTTATGGTGCGGAACGCGAAGCCGATCGCCTAGAAGAAACGCAAGCAAGGGGAGGAGAAAAGAAAGGCGGCACGAGAGGAAACAGGAAAATTGTTGGCGGCCGGGTTCATAAGAAAAGTGCAGTATCCGACTTGGTTAGCCAACATGGTTATGGTGAAAAAGGCTAGTGGAAAATGGAGGATGTGCATGGATTATACCGACCTTAATAAGGCTTGCCCCAAAGATCCTTATCTGTTACCTAGTATCAACCGACTGGTAGATGGGGTGTTAGGTTTCGCCCTCCTAAGCTTTATGGATGCTTACTTAGGTTATAGCCAGATTCGAATGTATAGTCGAGATGAAGAAAAAATGACATTCATCACCGATGACCGGGCTTTTTGTTATAGAGTCATGCTGTTCGGCCTCAAAAATGTCGGGACCACCTACCAGCGTTTGATGGACGAAATCTTCAAAGAGATCATCGGAAAAGATGTAAAGGTTTATGTTGACGACATGGTAGTCAAATCCAAGGCGGTAGAAGAGCATTGTGGATCTCTTGAAAGGGTGTTTGGCATCTTGAGGAGGCACCGACTCCGATTAAACCCGGTAAAGTGGTCCTTCGAGGTTCAAGCTGGAAAGTTCCTGGGATACATGCTAATAGAGAGGGGTATCGAAGCTAATCCAGAGAAATGCAAGGCGATAATTAGGATGAGAAGCCTCCAGAGCGTCAGGAAGGTACAACAACTCATGGGAAAGATCACTACCCTGTCTCGTTTCGTATCCCGGTCGGCCGAAACGGCCGTACCCATTTTCAGCACGCTCAAAAAGGGAGGAAACTTCACCTGGATGCCGAAGTGCAAAGAAGCCTTTCTACGATTCAAAGCGATGTTGGCATCCCCTCCAATCCTAACCTGGCCAACTCCAGGTACCCCACTCTACCTTTACATATCTGTGTCTGACGATGCTTTTAGTGTCGTACTAATCTAGGAGAAAGAGAAGGAGCAACGTTTGGTCTACTTCATCAGCAAAGTCCTGCAAGGTGCTGAAAAAAGATATCAAAGGATAGAAAAGTCTGCCCTCGCCTTGGTGGTAACCTCGCGGAGGCTGTGTCCGTATTTTTAGGGCATGCCATTGTCGTCCGAACGAATCTCTCGATACAGAAAGTACTATGAAAGCCTAATCTGGTCGGGAGGATGGTTGCTTGGAGCGTCCAGCTGTTAGAGTTCAACATATCATTTGAAAGAAGAGGTCATGTTAAAGCACAGGTGCTGGATGACTTCATCACGGAGCTAACGTTAGAGTCGTCGCCCGTTGTTTGAAGGGGATTAGTATCTGTTGGTCGATGGATCCTCCAACCATACGAGGAGTGGGGCCATGATAGTTTTGGAAGGACCTGAGGGGGTGCTTATTGAACAGTTTTTGCATTTTGAGTTCAGGGCAAGCAACAACCAGACAGAGTACAAAGCCTTGCTGGCCGGCATGTGACTAGCTCAAGAGTTAGAGGCCAAAAGACTAATAGCCAAAAGCGACTCCAAACTGGTGACAGGGCAAGTCAACGGGGAATACCAGGCAAGGGACCCCCAATTGACCAGATACCGGGAGCAGGCAGCGAAGATGGCATCTGCTTTCAAGAACTTCACACTCCTACACGTGCCTCGGGATTAGAACGAAGGGCGGATTTGCTCGCCAAACTAGCCAGCACCCAATATAGGGGGCAGCAAAAGTCGGTCATCCATGAAAACCTAACCGCCCTGACCATGGACCGACAAGAGGTTGGGTGTGTCAAAGGTAGGAACACGTGGATGAGTCCTTTTCTCGAATATCTCAGGGGAGACCGACTCCTCGAAAACCCACAAGAGGCTAAGAAGGTGTAGAAAGAAGCCCTTAAATACGTCTTGGTCGGCCTAAACCTCTACCGGAGGGGTTTTTCTTTTCCCTTATTGAGGTGCGTGGATACGGAAGAAGTGGGATACGTAATTCAAGAGGTGCATGAAGGCGTCTGTGGCACTGTAGGGCCTTAGCAAGTAAAATAGCTAGGGCAGGATACTATTGGACAACTCTAAGGAAGGACTACATGAAGTATGTGAAAAAATGCGACAAATGCCAAAGGTTTGCGGAAGCCCCCGAGGCACCCCCGAAACATTTACACTCGGTCGCATCGCCTTGGCCATTTTACAAGTGGAGAGTGGACATTCTTGGCCCTTTCCTAGTAGCTCCGAGACAACTCAAATTCTTGATAGTAGTAGTGAACTACTTCACCAAGTGGGTAGAGGCGAAACCGGTCGCCATAATCACCCAGTTTGCCTCCCAAGTGATAGACGACTTTTGTAAAGGGCTACAAATTAAGCAGTCATTCACATCAGTGGAACACCCACAGTCCAACGGACAGGCCGAGGTGGTTAACAAAGTTATCTTAAGAGGGCTGTGGAGACGCTTGGAAGAAGCGAAGGGAAGATGGGCGGAGGAGCTCCCCTAGGTACTTTGGTTCTACCATACCACGCCCCATTCTACGACTAATGAGACTCCTTTTCGATTGACATTCGGCACTGAGACAGTGATTCCAGTCAAGATTGGAGAGCCATCTCCTCGGACGGATTTGTTTGAGCCAAGTGAAAATGAAGAAGAATTGAGAGTCAATCTGGACATGTTGCTGGAGGTGCGGGAGATAGCCCACGTAAGGGAATACGCAGTTAAGGTGAGGGTCGCCAGAAAATATAACAAAAGGACTATCCCTTGCAATTTTCAGCCTCAAGACTTGGTTCTTCAAAGAATCATCTGAGCGGCAAAGAGCAACAAGTTAACACCCGCTTGGGAGGGACCTTTCAGAATCCTAAACGAGGTCGGAAAAAGATCCTACCGATTAGGGCTCCTGGATGGCAGGAAAATACCCCGTACTTGGAATGCCGCCATGTTGCGGATGTACTACAACTAAAATATTTGACTAAATGCGAACCTGACATTTATTTAATTGATTGTCAATCCAAAGACCCATAGGCGACTGAGTATTAAAACTTGGTCTAGGGCACAAAGACTCATAGGCGGCCGAGTATTAAAACTTGGTCTAGGGCATGAAGACCCAAAGGTCCGTAGGCGACCGAGTATTAAAACTTGGTCCAGGGCATGAAGACCCAAAGACCCATAGTCGATTGAGTATTAAAACTTGGTCTAGGGCATAAAGACCCGTAGGTGGCAGAGTATTAAAACTCGGTCCGGGGCATGAAAACACAAAGGCCCGTAGGCAACCAACCAAACGAAAATTGCAAGCCTTATGGACCAAAAGGGTCACCAAACATGGGGTAGATTGATACAATAAAAACCTCTGGTAAAATACCCACCCGTAACCCAGCGGATAAAGTACATTACATAGCCCGTTTTAGGCATTGGCGACTTACCCATTCAATGACTTTGGCACCAGACGTTCCCAAAATGGATACTGTACTTTCGGGTTGGGTGAATTCAATAATAGACGCCTGTTGGCATTCCAATCTTCCTTCTCCTTTCAGGGCCTAAACACTAAAATAATGAGAAACCAGCACACTCCAAAGATTGTGCTTCTACATCAAAAAAGCCAAACCTGGAAGGGGCGAAAAACGACTAGTGTAGCTAGTTGATTGTCCTAAGGGTAAATAAAAACCAGCCCACCCAAAGGCAATTGCAAACGGTAAAGTAAAAAGGACCAAAAACGCATCCAAAGATTGAAAAAGAGAAGCATTGTTAAACTACAAATTGAAAATTATTCGAGAATCAAAGCAATTGTCCTAAAAAGCGTTACAATAGATGAAGGTAAACTCAAATACAATTAGGAAATGGGAGAATCCGGGGGAGTTGGAACTGAAACCAGTTGGCTATCGACAATCTCTTTGAAAGGATTAGCCTCAGAAATGTCGAGGTCTAGGTACAGAAGGTTGATCTGCTCCAAGGCACGACCAAAACGACACTCATATTGCTCCAGTATCGAGCGGCCTTGTTCGGTCAAAGCGAGATCCTTTGCCTTGATAATTTGATACTTTTCTTCTCGTACCCTAACCAGGTTCGACTCAGCTAGAGTTAGTTTCTCCTCTACACTCAGCATGGTCGCCTTTTTGCGCCTCATGATTCTGTTTAAGGATCTCCACCTCAGAATGAAGATTATCTCGGACTCCAACACTGAGTTAGCTAGCATCAGATCTTTGTTCTTGATAATAGAACGCTGAAGGTCTTCCTGGAGATGGACGGTGGTTTCTTGATAATTACTTATTTTAACCTCGACTTCTGAGCACACGGTCATTAACTTCACATTTTCTTCATCGGTCGAGGCGAGGCGATCAACTAATGTGTTATTATGCTCTTCCATAGACGCAAACTCTACCTCCGCCACACGAGCTAGTACCATAAAATAACCAGCATACCATTGTAGAGCACCAAAGGTACCAGAAACCCCAAGTTTCTTGACGATCAACTTGTCGGAGGGAGTGGCAAGAGACCCATCAATGACTTCACAAAGAGAATGAGGAGGAACCCAAGTAGAGGGGCTGGGGTGATCCCTCACCAAAGTTTTCTCCTGGTCGATTTTGATCAATTGTTGGCCTGGTTTGATCTTCCAGGGTATAGTCTTCAGCCTCAGATAGGTTAGCGTGTTTGCTCGAGCGCCCTTGAGCCATGTCATTGGCAACACGCTTCTTGCCTGAGACTAGATCTATCTCGGCCGGACGAGAGGAGTTGTCGGCGGAATCTAGAATGACCATTGAAGGTGTTGTGGGGGTGCTCTCTACTGACGCCTGGGCGGCATCGTCCGGTTCGGCAGTAGAGATGGGAACGACTTGCGCACTTGCCTCGGCGTCAGTTGGTTGAGACATCTTCCTCTTTATATTCTTGAGATATTTAATAGAATAACCTGTAAAAGAAGGCATGCATTAGTAAAATTTAAGACTTAAATGAGGGCCAGAGCGCAAGGTACAAACCTACGCCTTTAATAATATCGGCACTCGAAAGGAGAGGGAAATGGCTCAACTCTTCAATGAATTCATTTTCCCATTCCTCAACGTCTTTCCGAACGACTATAATAGATACGGTCGGCTGAGAGGTCCAGTGGAGCGGGAAGAAAGGTTTGCCCGTGTTGTCGATCAAGAGATTAGGCCTAGCACCACCACGAGTCACCCTGGAGAAGCAGTTTTTGAACACTTTATAACTTTCCAAGAATGGCTTGAGCAATTTGCGCTTAAATTTAGTCGCTTAGGGAAGTCCATCCGACCCTATCTACTTTGCACAAAGAGAAGAACCAAGAGAAGACGCTAAGGGAAGGAGCCCTACCCACGTCTTCACCTAAGAGTTCGAATGCCCTCACAAAAGCCCAATGATTTAGGTGAAGTTGTGTGGGAGCAACGTTCAACGCGTGTAAGACTGACCGCTCGAAATGGGTAAAAGGGAGCTTTTCACCTAGCTTCAGTGGGAGGGTGTCATAAAGGTAGAAATAGGTTATCTCTCTAGCGGCCGGCTACCCATCTACAGACTCATTTAGTCGGCAGGGAAAAACATTTACTGACCAGGGCCCGTGCTGGCATATTGCATTCGTCATACCAAGTAATGAGTTAGGGCGTTTCAATACAGAAGAAATCCTCTTGACCCCAGGGTCAATCCAAGGACGGGATCCCTCCAAAAGATTATCATACAAGTTTTCGCGGTACCAAATCTCAAAGGGAAAAGTCTCACTCGAATCAGAACCAGAAGTGGAGGAGGTTCCCTTGGGCAAAGGAGTCGGCCTTAGACACGACCTTACTAGGAGACTGGTTTCCCTGAACATGGGAACCAGTGACTTCTTCGATGGGTCTCCCTGCGACGAAACATGCAAGGGTCATTCAAGATCCGAAGCTAAGAGACGATTCTCTCCAAAGAAGAAGAAAATCCACCACACACATGCTCGAAACAAAAAGGGGGGGAAGAAAAAGAGTTACACAATAGAGCATAAGGGGAAAGTAAGAAAAATGGACCCTACCTCGATTCATTTGCAGCGAATGAAAGGAAGATGTTAAGGAGTTCGAAGAAAAGGGAGGGACAACCAGGAAATGCAGAGCTCAATGGAGATGGAGAACGAAGGTGCCAAAGCAAAGTAGGAGTAATGAGTGAAAAAGTGTGCAGATAGTTGTTGGGAGTTAAAAATTAATCATTACGCCTGTAGGCGAGAGTCACGAAGCGTCAAGCATTGATGATAGTAGGAGAGAGAAAACACACACACACCTTAGAGCGCGAAGGACGTGACACCAAGCGACACGAATTTGCAATCAAAGACAGGTCGCAAAGGAAGTTTAAGCTTAAGTCTTGGAAGGCAAAGCTTGAGGGGCTATGTACTGGTCGGTAAAACCGACCGGGTATCCACATCCCCCGAAGTAACCACACCGTCATAGCCAAAGCTTCGCTGACCCATCCCGTATGAGTTACGGTCGGATCCATTTGGGGAAGAGCATAGTACATTCATACTGTACCTGAAGACCACATACTCACTTTATCAGAGCAGAGTGATTCATGCCTGACAAGTCAGAGAACTCATCCTGCGGCGTTGTCTTGCTCCTGTGCTATCTGCATCTTTGTTTGGTGACGTGGCTCACTTTTGTCGCTTTCCCAAATGTATATATTGACTGAGAGCGAGGAGAAAAGGACCGATTCTTTTAAGGAGAGAATAGTCTTAGATGATTTTTAATATTAATATTTAACCTAAATTGCTCCTAAAATTTTTCTATTCTAATACTTATTTGCAAAATTTTTCATTAATTCTAATAAATCTACATGTATTGTCAACTTTAAATAGAAATCTATTTACATCAAAAATTTAGTAGTTATTATAAAATGTAACAATTTTTAAATATATAATAATTCATAATTAAATGAAAATATTTTATTCATTGTCAGTTTTATATATATACATATATTTAATTATATTTATTGTTTTAAAATATGATTACACTATTTATATTTATTTATAATAATATTTAAATAAATAAATATGTTATATATACTATAAAGTAAATGAAGTTAAATTTTTAAGTTTAATAATTATACATTATTAATGTAAATTTTACATTATTATCAATCATAAATCATCGTTTCTTTTCACTATAATCAATCACACATCACCACTTTAAAACTTCGATAAATTTATTGTATATAGTAATTTTGAATTTGATGGCAATGTAAAATTTTATTTTATTAATACATAATTTATTTCTCTTAAATATTTAGTACAACAATATTATAATAAAAATATATGTGATGTTTTCTGTTCATAATATTATATTCAAATTATACAAAAATAATAATAAATACAGTAGTAAACTTGAACTTAAATAATAAAACAATTAATATCTTTATAATTTCTTCTATCTCTAATCAACCAAATAAAGTATTGTCGATCACTGCACCGAAGTTAGGTTCGTTCGGTGATATTTAGATGAATTCTTTAAGTAAAATTTTAAACTAAAATTTCTGTGAATAAAAAAAAATGTAACAGATTAATTAAATACAGTCAAATTTTAATTGTCGAGTAAAAAAAAAGCGTCGAACATTGACAATTGCTTTATTGAGTGTCTAAATTTTCAAAGGAAGGCAACAGTTTCATTACGGCTCTCAACGAATTGGTTTATTCTATACGTTTGGACAAAATAAAATTAACTCCTAATTAGTATGCGGTGTGTTAGTATTCGGTGTATTATATAAAATGAATGTTTATTTTTATATAATTAAAATTTATAACAAAAAATACTTTTAGATATATAAATTATATTATAATTAAAAATTATAATAAATAAATATTTTTAAGGAATATAACATCCAAAAAATTAAGATAATAATTTACCAGTTTGGAAGTGATTAGATGGTTTTAAACTAGCTCAAGATAATATAAGCAATGCATGATAAATTTTATTTTATTTTATTTTTTAAAATTTGAAATGATTAATATATTATAATATAGAGGATTTTAATATAAAAAACGTTTATAATTTGGATTTGTGTTTATTATTATATTTTTTTTATTATACATAAAGGATGATTATTATATAAACAATTATAGTTTAAATTATATAAAAAAACATAGTATACTTATAATATGTTAGTATATATATTAAAGTTTAAATTATGCTGTATAAAAATTAAGTATAAATAAAACATAGTTTAAGTTATGTAAAATTGTAACTGATTAAAAAAAACAACGTTTATTAGTTATAATAGATATGATCAGAAAAAATAAAGTTGAAATAGATAGTGTGATATTGACGATGATGAATCGTTATTTTTGAATGGTTTTTATGTTGATATTATAATATCTATTGTGAGACAATTATTATTTTTAGATATTTATATGGTTATTAACGTTGTTTTAGAAGAGCGCGAACATTACATTCAATTTTTTTCGATTTATTGGTGAATCATTTTTATAACTGTATTTTAATTACTAAAATTATTTCTTATTAAATTGTTATTTTTAGAGAACCAAACTGCTACATGTATATTTTTTCAACAATTAAAAAATGTTGTGAAATTATAAAAAATATTATTTATTAATTTTTATAATATTTTAACCAATCTGAATAATATTGTAAATATTATTAACAATACTTAAACGTTACTAAATATATAAAAATTAAAATATTGATAATATCTTTATAGTAGAATATTATAAAAAGTATTGATAATATTTTTATAATAAATATTACTAATAATAAATATAATAATAATTTGCGGTGCAAAGGGAATAAACTGTTTTAAAACATGATACACAGTTGGGATTCAAAACGTGGGTCAAAGTGACGTTTTCAATTTGGTTTCCTAGCTACACACTCGCATAATGGTCAAAATCAGTATATGTTACTCTTCTTCACATAGATATGATGACTTTTGAAACAGTAGCAACAGTACTCAATCTCAGCTCACTGTACGTTATCTCTGTATATAAACATAATTCCAGATTCCTCAAACCATTTTCTCAGAACCCTAGATCTATACTAATAATCAAGTGGTTGTAAACAAATCTTAGAATATAATAATAGCAGCAGTATCAATGGCTGATCATCAGCAAGGAGATCAACCTTCTTCATCCAAAGGGATCGAAAGAAGGATTATAGAAAAGAACAGGAGAAATCATATGAAGGACCTCTGTTCAGAGCTTAACTCTCTTCTCCCTAACAATAATAATTCCAGGGCATGTTCTCTCTCTCTAGATCTCTCTCCTTGTACCATGCATGCATGGATTTCTTAGAGGAGATATATAATAGGGCTTTTCATAAAATATTATGTTTGTGTTGATTGAAGGTAGTTTTGTGTACTTATGAACTTGTATGAAATTGTTTGTGTAATTAATGTTTCGAATCAAAGTCTTAAAATACTTGTAGCAGAGAGTTTTGTCATGTGATCTTAAACCAAAGAGAAGAAATTTTGTGTGTATTGATTGAGGGTAACTTTCATTTAATTTAATGTAGCAAGGGGCACTATCACGTGCTGATCAAATAGACACGGCTATAAACTACATCAAGAACCTAGAGACAAAGGTGAAGATGGCGCAGGAGAAGAAACAAAGCTTAATGGAAAGGAAGAAGAGATCTCGTTGTGACAGTTCTGAAGCACCAAAAATTGAGATTCATGAAATGGGTTCCTCGCTTCAAATCATTCTGACGTGTAGGTTTGATAACCACTTCATTTTCAGTGAAACTATTCGCATACTACATGAAGACAACATAGAGATCAAGAGTACCCATTCTTCACTCGCTGGAAACTCAATGTTGCATGTTGTGCACGCACAAGTATGTTTACTTTACATAGAAATTTATCAATTAGCCCTCAAATATTAAGGAATTAATAATCATTTTGCCATCTTTGTTTATTGTTTTATGTAGACTCGGGAATCCTTTCAACAAGGAACAACGGCAATGAGTATTGAGAGATTGAAAAGGTTTGTGAACGGACATGGAGGAAATTTTTAAGGTCTCTTCCCTCATTTTATTTCGTAGTATGGTTAACTATGCTCTACTGAAATATCATCAAATGCATGCTTCTGGTAATTAGATTTGTCAGGTACGTTGAATGTTGAATTATGGATTATTGTATTCCATATAAGACGTAAGGAACTCAATCACTTTGAACTTTGTTCTTATTGCATTCAAATGCATATGCTTAAGCGGCTAAGTTATACCTGACAAATATTAACAACACACATTTTTTTGATACATTTTTATTATTACTTAAAATCCTCAACTGCGTAACAAAATTACCCGCACTCAGCAACTCCTCACGGAAGTGCAAACCATCAAATACAATCAATTAAAGTTTTAATACTCAAAATCAAAAACGGAGAATCTCTCATATTCTCCTTTTTCATTTTTATACCTAAAAAAATTATGATAATTTGTTATAACCAATAAAAATTTGGTTAACAAAAAATTCTTCACATATTCTTTATATATCAAGGATTTTCACGTCTTCGTATGTCTTGGTAATAACAGTTTAAAACTGAATACTATTCAATATAAAAGGATTTTCGATTGCTTGGTTCATGCTTCTTCTGAATACCCATGTGGCCTATTTTTATTAGAAGTCCTTTGTTTATATATACGCAAATGATGGTTATTTCTATGTTAATGGGCTTGTCTTATATACTTCTCTCTTTTTTGGGGTACATCTATATACTTTTCTTCATGCATACATAATTAAGTCCTGGCATTAATTGTTACTGAATATTTTTTGGGATATTAGTTAATAGAATAAAAATATTAAATATTAAATTTATTTAAAACGTTTAACATTGTTTACATAATTAAAACTATTTAACAGAACATATTGAATACCTTTAATCATGCCTAAATTATGGTATTCGGTAAATAGACCAAAGAGTTTGCACTTTCTTAATAATATATGGAAAGGACATCTGTTATAATTGGTTAAAATTTTGGAGCATCAATGCTCATTGTTAAATTTAATTTACAGGAGACTTGCTACAACCTAGAGTACCATGATTCCAGTAAATTGCAACCGGTTTTACTGCAGACAAGTAAAGTTTTAAATATTATTTTATAGCCCATTACACATAGAAAAGGAGATACTAAGATTTAACAATTTGTTATTTTGTCCTTGGTTTATGAGTTAACTTTGATAAATAATTTAATTAAGAATTTATTTAATAAATCTTCAAAAACATTTTCCATTAATTTGACCGTAAAACTTATTTAGAATAAGCTAAAAGAGAGGTTATTTAGATAGGAAATTTTAAGAAGGTAATTCATTTTTTTTTTGGTGAATTTGAAATGTTTTATAGTAAAATATATTGTTTGTATAAAGAATTTTTTTAAAAAAATTGTAATTGTAGTAATTTGTAATAGAATTTTGATTCTTTAAAATGGTAGAATTTCAAATTTTATTAAAAAAATAAGAATATGAAACTTTTCATTCTCACTTTCTCTTCCTCTTGTCTTACATGTCTTTTTTCTCTCCCTTCTCTTCACATTATTTTCTCTCTCATCTCTCTCTTTATTAACACAATTTTCTTTATCTTCTCCCATTTTCTTTGTTCCTCTCCTCTCCTATCTTTATTTCTCTCTCTTCTTTTTTTTTTCTCTTTTCTTCCTCTTTCTTCACACAATTTTTATCCTCTCTTTGTTCTCTCTATGTCCCTCTTCTATCTCTCTCTCTTCACACTATTTTATCTCTCCTCTCTCACTTTTCTCTCTCTGTAATTTCTCTCTGATTTCTCTTCTCACTGTCTTCTCTCTCTTTGTTATCTCTTCTAAGTCTCATATCTCCCTTTTCTCTCTCTTTTATCTTTTTCTTCACTTTTTTTCTTATCTTATCCCTCTCCTATGACTCTCTTCTCTTCTATTTTCTTCTTATTTCTTTTCTCTCTTCTCTCTATTAATATTAATGCAAAAAGATAAATATTTATGTTTTTAATTATTAAATATTCAAAAATATCAATATTAAAAATTTAATTTTTAAAATATATATTTAAAAAGTAAATTTTACGTATTGTAAAAATTAAATTGTCCTATCCAAATTAAGAATTTGAAATTAAAAAATTTTGAATTGATTTATCCAAACAAAATATTTTAAAAATGAAAGAAATTTAAATTAAAGCAATTCAAATTTCAAACAGTTAAAATTCTTTGAAAAATTTTAAAATTTTACATCCAAACACAACATTTACAAATTCTTCCAAACCACCTGCATTTGAAATTTGAAATCATTTATTTAAATTTAACTTTAACAGAAATATAGTATTTGGGAAACTTATGAAAATATTTTATAATATCTATAAATGAACTGCTTTTAGCTTTTTACGATAAGTTCTAACATAGGTTATGAAAATAATTTAGAGTTTAATTTCTGTGTAATTTTATCTTACCATGTCAACCAATAAAAATCATAATAGATGTAATTTTAAGGTTTTTATCATAAAAGTTTTAAAAAAATTATATATAATATTTATAATGAAATGACAATATAAATTTTTTATATTATCGATACATAAATTATTTACACAATAATTTAACATTATTTTCTCTTTAGTTACAAAAAAATAATATACATCCAAATGATTACGTAGTAAACACTTATTCAATAAAAACTTAAATAACTTATTTATATAGTAGGTGAATTACATTTTTACTTTTTTGTCTGTTGCATATTTAATATAAAAATAGTAATTAAATAAATAGTTTAAGAAAATAAAAAATTGAGATAAGATAAGTTTTCAACGTAAAAGTAAAATTTTAAAATATTAATAATAGAAGAACATTTTAAAATATTAAATAATATAAACGTGTGTGATGTGTAAAAAATTATTCAATAAAACATGTCTGGGATATTCTCTATTTTTTATTTATTAATATGCACAAATGCTTAATGTTTTGAAAGATAATTTTGGATAAATTCTTTTACTTCTTTATTTATTAATGTCCAGATGCTCAATGTTACGAAAGATTCAACGAATTTTTGTATCTACAGAAAGGTATGTCCCACCGAAAGAAAAAAGGTATTATATATTGTTGATGAGATTCTATTTCCGTACAATCGTGTTTCATGAAAGCGTTGACATCGATCAAATTTTAAATCATAAAAAGATGCACTTTAAATTTCACACTGAATAGCAAACCGTAATAACTATATCGTGATGGGACGTGGAAAAATAGAGGTTTGGAATTAAGCCTTTTTCGAGAAAGGAATAACGTGAAAAATTGCAGGAAATCTGTAATAGATAAGGTAGATTTATTAGAGTATAGATTTGTTACATGTAAAGATCATTTAGTATCTCAATATGACTATTAAAAAACAGTTATCCTAACTAGATGTATGAAATGAGATATGACTCTTGCACTATAGTTTTTGTTTTTCTAGAATGGAAGATATTTACAAGATATAAGTGAGGGATGTTTTGGTTTTTTTAGATGAAGAACTTGACAAGAGTTGTCTCTTGTTCATACGTATCTCCTACTGCAATGGAGAAGTAAAAATTTATGTAATTCTGAGACATGGATGGTTAGATGATAGGAATGGCCGAGACCGGCTTAGCACAGTTGGAGGGATTGAGGAGCCGAGACTGACTCGGTCCAGTAGGTATGGAAGGGGCCGAGATCGACTTGGCCAATTGAAGTGGAAGGACTGAGACCGACTCGGCCCAATTGGAATGCCAACTATCTGCCGATGGGGGCTATATGTGTGTTTCAAAAGTGGGAAGAGATAGACTATTCGTTGGCGTCTAGGGGGTTGGATAGAAGTGAACTTTCCATTGGTGTCCAAAGAGGTAAGAGAAAAGCAGATTGTCCATTGGCATCCAAAGAGATTGGAGGAAAGTGGACTTTCCATTGGCATCTAAAAAGATGGATAAAAGTGGACTTTCCATTGACATCCAAAGATGAATAAGAAAAAGGCAGACTGTCCACTGGTGTCCAAAGATGGTTAAGGAAAATGTAGATTGTCCACTAGCATCCAGAGATGGTTGAAGAAAAGTGTAGTAGGAGGCTTTAAGGTTAGATTCTTGGGGGCGAGACCGACTTCAGCCTAGTTGGAATGAATGGGAGTCGAGACTGTCTTTGCCGAGTCAAAGTGTTGACTCGGTGAGTGTGTGACTCGAGTGTGTGATGTTCGAGTCCAACCGAATAGCCTCGACTCTTAGTTTCAACTACAGAGGGGCTGGAGCTAGTCCAGAGTCGAACTGAATAGCACTAGCTCTAGATTTCGGCCACATATGAGCTGGGGGATTAAACGAAGAAAAGGCGTTGACTTAGAGTTTAAGGTCATTGAATAGGTATACGCAAGGGATATTTTGAAGGTACTTACCTTGTATCCAAGGGGTTACTTATTCACTGCATAATGGATGAACTCCTTCCGTCTTTCTTTCGAAGATCCTCTGTAGAATTCTTCTTTTAAGCTCTAATGTTCTCTCAAGATTGGAATTTTCCCTTTCTTCAGATTAGCCTCTTCGACCCCCTAAAAGTCCCCCCCAAAAAAAAAGTCTCGTCTTCATTCAAGCTTTGGTCCTTTTATAGTCTCACCCTCACTCTCAGGTCACGATCTCTGGATCTTCAAGGAGATCCTCCACATTAATGCAATGGCTCCTTCCCCATGCTTATTAATGTCACGGTACCTCTCGAGGACTTCCTGCCATTCTTTATATTCAATGGGATGTCGACCATTCATCCTTTGGCCTTGACGAGCTCGACGGAAAGTAGCTTCGCATCCCTGTCTTCCCTACATAATGACAAACCTAGGGTAGCTTCTTGCATAAGCCACTGCCCTACATGCACCACTCTCCTCATACGCGCCTACCCAAGATAAAAA